>JAWPHD010000580.1:0-417500 GCA_037043455.1 Cyrtodaria siliqua
GGAGTATGATTAAGCACATTCCCATGAATGTAAAGTATTTCTAGTTCCGTTTTTTTATCCTCTACTTCCAGTATGTAAACAGATACTGTCGGTAATGAGAAACCGTTAGCACTTAACTCCGACGAGTTTGGTCTACTAATATCCGAGTTTTAGCGATTTAAAGCATTTGTGACGTCACACTGAAACTTTAAAGTTTAATATCTCCGAAACTAAAGTCGTAGAAAGAAACTGAAACAGTTTTGGAATCGACGTATCACTAGAAATGCTTTACATTCATGGGAGGGGCTGACCTCGGATGACCCCGAAGTGGGTGTGACACCACGCTGCTAAAACGATCTTACTTCGCAGACGTACTTTAAATCTAAGTCGACATTATTACTCCTCTCTCCGAGACCTTTGCAACGATACTAAACTTGACCATTTCCAATCTCATTAAAATTAGACCCTGTATCACGCTACGATACTCTACACTACTAAGGATCTGACAACGCCGCATTGGAGTTTTCGTCAGATTAAGTTTTCGTCAGATTGAACTTACGATTAGCCAATCAGATTTCAGCCTTTAAAATCGTTCGGTATAGATTGTTTCACTGCGCATGTCGCGTTTCAGTCAAACGTTATGGAGCAGTTTACACTCGGTATTGAAAGAGACAATGTCCGTAACTTTTAGCTTATAAAATACAAAAATTGCGTTTACACAAATAACACATCAACCATTATTGAATATTTGCTGAATACAACCAAGATTGTTTGACGGAATTCAATAGCGGTACAAACAAAATAATAAAAACATTACGGTACCGCTTCTTAGGGATGAACTCGTAACCCACAATAAAATTACACTCGTGGATAATAATAATTGTCTACCTCGCTACCGACTGCGCTACCGGGCCAAATGTATTGATACGTACTATATAGAAAACGTAATCTTGCAATTTAATGATCTCGATAGTATAATGTTCTGAATGTTTTCAAAAAAAAGCCTATGATTTTCATCGTATTCTTGCTGTAAACATGCCATTTAGTGCGTTTCTTTGAATTTATAGTGCAATCCACTGCATTATCACACGGCGACTTTATCTTGTTCGGATATATATGTTTTATGTGGATTTTCATTTGTTCAGTTCACTCGAACATCATCTGAATTGCATATAAAATGCGCGATTTCATTGGTTAAATTTAATTGATCGTCTCATGAATATTGATTAGATGGAAGGCCGATCTGACGTGCCGTCCAAGGCGGAGTTGTCAGATCTTATAGCAGAGAGTATCAAAGCGTAATTAGAATTAGATTTTAATGAGATTGGACCGTTTCGGTCCAGAAATGAGGGAGATGCCCTACTAAAACCGGTCTCATTTCCAGTTTATCGATTCTCTACTTCCGGTACTCGAACTTATTTTAAATCTCATTTCAGTTCACTCGACCATCATCTGAATTGCATATAAAATGCGCGATTTCATTGGTTAAATTTAATTGATCATCTCATGAATATTGATTAGATGGAAGGTCGATCTGACGTGCCCGCCAAGGCGGAGTTGTCAGATCTTATAGCGGAGAGTATCAAAGTGTAAATAGATTTGATTTTAATGAGATTGAACCATTTCGGTCAAGAAATGAGGGAGATACCCTACTAAAACCGGTCTCATTTCCAGTTTATCGATTCTCTACTTCCGGTACATGGACTGATTTTAAATCTAAGTCCTAAATCATACTCCTCTCGTTAAGATAACAGATATACGTATAGGTGTATATATATATGGGATCTACTCGTCGAGAGCTGTCCTATGATACCGGTTTCGAGGCGCTAGGACGAATTTGAAAAATTGACGACGTCACTTTCGGTCACCATATTGTCACCATATTGTTTTTCGAAATGTGCGCGTTTTTTAGCCTAGGTTCGGAATCGAAAGTTGATGACTTACTTTTCATGATCTACTTCCGCTACGAACCCCGTACCGACTCCTACGGGTTCTTACGGTTCATTACATATTAGGGGTACATCCAATTAACCATACTTCATATTGAGGCCGAAAATTCGGTACGTTTTCGTATTCGTGCCACCCCTATTTCTACCTTTTAATGGCTCATAAAATCCGTTAACGTGTCGACGTTTATATATATTTTGTTTTTTAGCGCCCGAATCCCTCACTACCACGATGAGTCGCCGGAAAATAAACGAATGCGTGGGTTGGTAAAACCCGCGACCTGAAGTTGCCCCTTGCCCTGGCTGCAGATGTAAGTGAACTCTGTTGACTATACTACTCAAGTTTTAACCAGTAAATGAAAACACGTCACTGACATTCAAACTACAAGACACGCAGTCCCAGTACTGACGGTCCCTATTACCAATACACGTTTCTAAGTAAAATGGTCAATATGCTTTTTATCATAATGATTAATACGTACATAAATTTACATACATGATATATAAGTTTACAACCATGACATATGTACATTTACATTTGATAATATAATCACGTTTTGTTGATTTCATAATTTATAGTCCCATAGGACCGGATGTATTATTCATTTGATTATACATACATGTAACTGTATATTTGTTTACACATGTCACTATAATAAATAACAGTTACCTGCTTATAACTTATCACGCGCAGTCAATAACTCGCACAAATAGTAATTATAATCTATGTATAATTAAAAATAGTGTGAACCATTTTTGCAATAATTTCCAACATGTTGGCACGTTTAGTTTCAATTGTTGAAAAGTGCTTGCATTTAATATGCCTATCTGATCCCGAGGACCATTAAGGATGGACTCATTGTAAAGTTTTAATCCATTAATTTCTATTATTGCATTCCATAGTTTTTGTCTCTCGGAAGCATTAACTGAACAGTAATTCAAAATATGGAATAGTAAGTTTTTACTAACAAGTTACACATCGGACACTTTTCAAAGCGACTGAAAGAGAACAGTTTTCCAAGTACTGATATTGCAGTATAACATAGTTTCTTTAAATCTGGACTTTCTCTACTGAATTTCCAAATATCACACGGTCCGCGCACTTATCAAATATACATTCACATGGTATATGATTGAACTTATAGATGAATGGCCACCCTTTTTGTAGTATTATCAATTAGCAAATTTAACTCTTAAACATCATATGAACATTTCTTGATAGTCCCGGAGAGAAACATATATTTAAAACCGCTACTAAGTTGTCAAACTCATCGCAGTGGTTACTTCCCCTTTCTGTTTCAGTAATCACTGCTACCACACACATTTATAGCTGAAATCCAGCTAAGTTTAATTTTTTGGTTAAATATTTTTTAGGCCAATATTTTAACTTGCTTTGTTCATAATATAGGAAAATAGTGTGAAAAACGGTATATGGGTATGACAATAAATTATCTATTATAAAAAGAAATCAATTTTAGCGAATATGCACACGGTTACTGTTACTGTACTTGTAAACAAACATGTATTCCGTTGGGAACATTACAGAAGTTGTGCGTAAATTTAATAAAGAGATTACACCAGAGCCAATACATTTCGAATGTTTTCAACATCTTCTCGAAGGTGAAGATCGATGTTATTCTCAACTGCCTGTTGGTTACGGCAAGAAGTTACTGCTAAGTTGTATGTAAAAATAAGTATTATTTGCATGACGTAGATACTACTTTTCCCACTGCGTGACTGCACGGGGAAATGAGGTATCTCTGAATTGTATAGCTGCACAACTACATGTATTGCTAGATAATTGATACATACATATACCTGTGGATTAATTTACCTGTTCAAAGTTGTCTACATCATCAAATACAATCTTATTCCCGTTTTTCACAGATATTTCAATGTGTGAATTGTAAATATCTAGTGTTGTGTATTGATTTCGATTAAAATATACATAAATATGTTCATGAAACAAAACATGACCGGAGAACTTTAACTCCTGACTTTCTTTGCTGAATTTCCAATTATCACACGGTCCGGACTTATTAAATATACATTCACATGGTATATGATTGAACTTAAGGTTTACTCTTGAAAGCCTTTGATTCAATTCTAGATCGTATAGATTAATTTTCAAAATGTGTTTCCATGAATACTTCGACGGAGTATTAGCCGTTGCTACAAAACTCTCTAGTAAATAATAAATATTATATTTTTAAGTAGTCTGTGTTTATCTGGAACACTTGATTGTCATTATTTAAGAAACTCATCAATCTATTTCTAAATATCTGTTTCTCGAGATATTTATTAGGTAATCTACACAATTGACTAAATAATTAACATGTTTTAGAATCAATAACGGTTTCAATTGGTGGAATTCAAAGAACACTTAAAGCTATATCAGTGCTTGTATATGTAGGCAGTTTTTGAATATGTTTTATACAGAATCTGTAAGACCTCTCCAATTCTAACACATTGGAAGGTGTTAGTGAAATCCGCAGTTCACAGCCATACAACGCTTGGGACAGCACGATTGTGTTGTAAATTATCAAGGATGTTGACGTATTGAGCCCATGCGGGTGAATGCCGCTATTTATCAGACTTACAAAGGTACCACTTAATTTGGTATTACACTGATGAATAGCTTTGCTTATGTTCATATATTTATCAATACGAATACGCTAAAAAGATGTCATCAATTTCGGTCTCAAACAATTTAAGGAGCAGTTCTCCCGTCTTTACTGCCAACATCTATGCTGCCTTGTTGGTTAGAGATTAGATCATGGCGGGGATTTCTTTATTTACACTGTCCTGTTTTAATGGGATGACAGTAGGGTAAGTGTGAGGTTTGGTGCACCCTAGAACCGGTTTAAACCCCCAGTGGCCTACTTTGCCACTGACCGTTCCAAGGCGGTAGCCCTATTGTCAACCCTTTTGTGTTTGTGATGTCGTTTGCATTTTTTATTACTTTTGTCTTTTCGTTTGTCTGTTTGCGTGTTTGTTTTTGTGTTTTGTGGTTGACTGTCGTCCTTGAATGCTGCTTTCCCTGTCCGATATTTTTATCCTTTTTTATGTAATACGGTTATAATCCCCTTATTCATATCGGAGGGAATGTAACTTATGCGTAACATAGCTGAATATAGATTAGAAAAAACATTTTTCAAGACTAACCCGCCATATATGTAATGTTCATAATAAACATTGATTACGCCACAGGCCTTACCATGCTTGCAAAGCCTTAACGAAGTATTTACTTCTTCGGAGTTACATTGATAACGTCATGCGTGTGAGTAGATGACAATTTAAGTTTTTCCATTATCATCATACATCGCGTTTGAGCACAGAGTATACAATTCGTTGAAGTACTGTTTCCATTGCTCAGTTTTATTATTTATGTCTCGATAAACAACCCCATTACATTTAATTTCAGTCCCCACTTTCGAATTTGATCGATTTCTACGAGAGTGCACTAGTTTTTGCCGTTTCATCTATTTCTAGCTCGTCGGTATTATTTAGCATTTCCGGATAATTGTTTACATCTTCCGCCATTTGATACCGTAAACCATAGACAAATCATTTGTATTTGAAGTTTACCACCACAAATTACATGTAAACCTTCGAGGTGTAGTCGAATGTAGTTCCTATAATAAAAAGTAATCCCTCCTTTTTTGATGAAAACGGGCATTATAAGTAGGGAAAAACTGTCCATTCCTATTCGATTTTGTGGTTGTATGTATAAGAAGCGTATTAATAAGATTTACTGGATCACTGATGAACATTTTTGAAATTTCGACTCTATGCTTACACTTTGTGAGCAATGAACAGTCAATCAATGAAAACAGCTGTACCCTTGACCTGTTTAGTAAACAAACAAGAACTTTCTTACATGTCTTGTGACCCTACCTTTTCTGGTGATTTTTCAAGTGGAAAATTAGTTTTCTATTTGAACATTACACTGCTGCATTATCCATACTTGAGTTGAATTTGCGGTAAATCATTAATATGTGACACTTTAACATTTGTGTCTATGGGGAAAATAATCAGTGGTATAATACCTTGAGTAACAATTTTCACCAACAATGGGTACAATTATAATGCATGTAACTGGCTTATTCCTCGTCTACAATTACTATTGTACTGCGCTATTGTATGCAGTCAACTTTTTCTATAGGTAGCATTATGTGTAATCAATAAGTGATTCACAGCTTTCATCCTATGATACAAAGGCAGACTTCGCCCAAGTGCATACGTCTAAGGTATTCGCAGTTATTAAATTAGTGTCAGCTAAAAACGGTTTTAAGTACCCTTCCCTACTATTAATCGATTTACTACCCAAGCAGTTCGCATTAAAGTCACTCATGAAACTCAGTAACGACTCCACAAGTTATATAATGTATCAAGATATTTTCTGTATCTTTCAATCAATAGGATGATTATTGCAAGGTAAATACACTTGAAAGTATACATAAACTGTTCGGGTTTAATCTGTAATTGTATGCCTACTATTCTGTCGTCGTCAGTTGCCAGTGGTGTCACGTATCTATCATGTCTAATGTGCCACATAAGGTCAACGTATATGTTTACCTCTTTGAAAGTCGCGATCTGAAACAGCATTTGTTTTATAGTTATTATCTATGATATGTATAAAATGTAAATTTGTATTGGATAGCCAGTGCTCGGGCACACCACATACGTCTATAACATTACAGTTTAGTGATTCGCAAAGGTACGTACTACTAGACAGCATACCTGTCATATTCCATGACGTGCATTTTAAAGAGCGAAAAACGGTCATTACTATTGCGAGTAAAGATACACATTATCTTGATATACAGTGACCAAATCAACACTAGCATTATACTTTCTATATCTTTAACCTATTGTTTCAGTAAAGAGCACATATCCCTATAAAGTGGGCATTGTCCTCTGCTGCAAATGGGTGTTTCGATAAATGCATAATTTCATATATAGAGGATCTTTAACGAGTTCCCATTTCATATAAGATTTATGAAACGAGTTATGAATTATTTTAATTTTAACGAGCCTTTTGGTGAGTTAAAATTAAAAATAATTCATAAGATCCAACTTTTTGGTTGGCTAATCCCAAAAGCAAGGTAGAATTCCCAGAACGTGATATTACACATCATGCAGTGTCGATTCGAATTATGTATCTACTCTTGGACCTTACCGACGTACCATTTTCGTTCGTAGAGGGCGGCTACGTATGTGTTTGTAGCATACTGTTGTCTAACAATTTCAGCAGTAGCCCTGTGTTCCTGATCGTCGATACTCAACATGTTTTTACTATGCTGTTCTGATACGACAGTGGTATTCACATCTGTGTTTTCATTTTCTATGTCATGACCGTGCTTGACATTGACGTGATCAGTTCCCGAATATTCAGTGACCTCAATACTATGCTTGTTCCAACCCTTGCATATTATGAAATACTCCACCAGAGAAACATTCATCGCAGAAGCACGATGTATTTCGAACTGCAATGCAATTGTCGCCAAGTGCAACGACACTGTGGACACTCATGGTACCTTTGACAGGCTTTATGTTTGACCTTTTCAAGTCGTCGGATGCACTGTTGCATTTTGTAGATGATACAAACATGTATTTAAGAATGCTGTTTTCTTGAGCGGATCCCCATGCATAGAAATCGTCGGCATTTTGAATACTACAAACCTGTCGTTTAACAGCACTATCGGCCTGACGTTTGGCCGTACCACAAACGCCGTCGCACGGCCCTTTACCATGGCCCGCCTCAAAGTACTGCCATGAAGCAGTTATGCCATTAAACAGATTATGATGATTGGCTACAACATAAAACATATATTTATTTCGTATTGGCTGGTTGGCGAATCCGTGACAGAGTGAATCGTTTTCAGATTGGTCACCAACTTGCGAACAACCGGGACTATTTCTCTGCATTTGTGTATCCGACACAACTACATGTGACTTGTGTTCGAGCTTGTTCTCAGAGTTTTTATAATAAATAACAGTTGGATGAAGCGTAACTGCTCCTTTATCAAAGTATGCGGACTGCACTTCATCCGCATGTGAGCAAACATAATTTTCCGCAAAATCCATTTGGATTATTGCTTGGTCAACTGGTAATTTATCTGTCAGTCTCTTGATCACTTCATATTGAACCTTTACTCTCATGCAATGATTTCTGAAGTCTGTTATCTCTCGTTTCATTATTTCTATGAATTCATTCTTTGGTTTGTCAATCTGCACTACTTGCATTATTTTGGTTTTTCTTCCTTTGTGTTCTACTTCCACCCGTTGCCATTCTGTGTACTTCACACTGGTGCTATCATGCTCTTGTATCTTGGCTAATAACTCTTCATCTGTTGCCTGTCTTACATATGAATCAGGAGTTGTGGCATTTGTTATTCCCCATGAACGGAGGCCTTTGACTTTCAATGCCATATTTTGGTGTCATTGGCATAGTCCAGTTTTCCGTGAACTATAGTGTACTAGTTTAATATTTTTTGGTCGATGACTACCAAATATGCTGACATTAATTTTAATATCAGGATTTTCTGTCCTAAATTTCTGGTGCAGGTTACTCAAGAGATCAGTCAGCACTCTTTTTTGTTGCTTTCCATTTTCTGTCTTTAAACAGTCGGCCTTCCCGGGTAGACACGCACTATTATCTTAACGTTCCATGAATTTTATAACTGCCTCCTTGACTCTAGCTTTCTGTACCATGTTACGCCTTTGCATATTGGTTAGTCCTCTTATTTTTCTCATCATCCTCTTCCTGTTCACATTCATTGACTGAGATATGGCGGATAGCTGCCTAGATCGTTTAGCTGCGTTTCCACACACAAGATTGGCATAATCTGTCATATCATCAGCATTATCTTTCATATCATCAACTATAGATTCGTGTAACTGCGATTTCTTCGCAATAATTTGATGTCGCCTTGGTGATAGTCCACTTGACCTTAATATTTGTTTTGATCTGCTTCTAGGAGTGAGCGTCGTACTATCTGATTGATGTTTTGGAGTATTTGCTGGTTCTTTTATGGCGTCTGATACTTCAATATCAGATGTCGTATCACTAAGTGTTAAGTTACGTTTATCAAGTCTGTGCAACCTTTGTCTCAGTGTATTGTTCTTTTTGCGGGCATCTGTGAGTTTGTCTGTTAATTTGCGTATTGCACTTTCTGCTTTTTTCAGTGACATGGACTTTTTCTTCCTGTCTTGACCATTGACTGGAAACTTCATATTAACTGTAATCTTCTTTGAAGGTGCTGTATTTCCTACTGACGACGTTGATGTCCTTGGAATCGTTGTTGAACTAGACACAACTGTAGCTGATGTTGAGTCACATGGTCCATTTTCAGTATCTACATCCATTATTTCTGCTTCGTTCACAAGTGCTGCATTGTTATTATGATCAGTGGCAGTTGTATTGTCTACTCCTTGATCATTGTCTCTATCCTGTTGGCCTCTCACTCTGTTTCTCTTCATTGCATTTCTTATCTTCATCATACGCTTCTGTAGCTTAGGCCTTGACAATTGAGATGTAGGTACATAGTAAGTCTTGACCCTCCTTGCTTCTTCTTTCAGATATTCTTTGCCTTTTTGTGCCTTCTTCCGTTCTCTGTAGCCTTTTTGTATCTCCGCACGTGTCTTTCCTATCTTCTACAATGAAAAAAAAACGATGTATGAACACAAAATAAGTCCATGTGAACTACTTTACCATTTTGTGAACTACGTTACCATATTCGCCATGGTCTCTATGCACTATTCACATGTGTAGTGATAATATAGCAGTAAAACACAAGCGAGCTATCATATGTTTTACATAATATACAAAAAATAGCTCAAGCAGTTGGCATATATATTTTATCTGGTTATATATACAATAACAGGATTAAAGGTCACCTTTTCTATCAAAACTTGTCACTTCAACCACGTTATTGAACCGCCATATGTGTTTTAATGAACACCGTGAAGAGTATTCAGTGTCTGAGTATATTTATCCACAGTAAATTAGCCCTACGGATGAAAAATCGGCGTTTTCCTATTTTGATAGTAACGTAGTTCACAGTATCGTAGTACACGAAAATCAGGTTTAGTTAGACTGGTCTTTGTGAAACAAGACACAGTAAATCTTTTGTTTGGTTTAATATATATGGTTCATATATATGCACACACTGACGAAATAGCATACCTTTGTTCTACTGACATATTATTGTAATACATGGTAACGTAGTTCACAACCAAAATGAAAAACAAGGGGTTGCAACTTTGACATGATTTTTCGAACTTTAAAACCAGGATCAGGTTATTAATGAATTTATAATGTAACTATTGCATCCTTTTTTTATTCAATGGACTACTACATAATGAATATTTATATGCACACTAATAATGTAATACCTACCTCAATATGGTAACGTAGTTCACAAAGTTTTCTGCGACAAAACAATTTCACTAAACATTTATATTTCATGTTTTCTTATTACTGAAATCATATAACTAAGTCATTTTTAAACATTGTAACTATTAAATGGCATGCATAACTAACATAAAAATACATCCATTATCCATATACTGAGTGACAAAGTATATGACCCAAATTTGTGACAAGATATTTTTGCTCAATTTTGGACCTTATTAACTACTATAATTTTATAAACGTATCATTGTCTGTTCTCAAACATTTGTAAATATGTAGACAATAACTCTAATTTCAAATTGAAACCAAATAACAAAATATTGTGCTCGTTTATAGATAACTTATTGTACTGTTACAGCCATTTTACATAATTGGCAACTTTTCCGTTTTTTTAACAGGTAAAGTTGCAAAACTTGGTTCTTCGTATTTACAGAGAATGTTTGTATGTAAATGGACGGACAGGAAACCCCGGGGCGCAGCTATTTTTTACCCTAGGAACTTCAATTGTACAAATTTTATAGTATACGAGTTGGCAATCATATATAAACAAAAACTGTCGAAATCTATTGTTTGGTTCCTAAGAAGAAGCTTTTTAAGTTTCTGACCATCTTGAATAATGCATTGATCTAATTTGTATAATTTTGAAAGGCATTGACCTCAGAGTCATCCGCGTGAAATTTGGTCAAAATTGGCCGTGCAGTTTCTGAGATGTTGTTTACCCTAACCAAAACCACCATTCACCGGCAGACATCTTGGATGTGGCGTTGCCCTATTCTTTACAAATTTGAAAATCATTGACCTAAGAATCATCCGTCTGAAGTTTAGTCAAAAGTGACCAAGCAGTTTTCGAGGATAACATTTTAAAAAAATTCCATGGAAAACTGTGACCACCGGTGCGGGGCAAGATTTGACAGAGTCACCATTTGAACAAACTTGATAGAGGACAATTAGCTAATGCTAAATAAAATATAGGAGATATCTATGTGTTTTGCTTTTAGAGAAGAAGATTTTTTAAATTCCATATATAAGTATTTAAAACATGTAAAATCTCCACATACAAACTTTAGAACCTTGGTGTACAGCCATTTTTTACCCTAGGAACTTCATTTGTACAACTTTTGTAGTCTAGGCGATTATTTATAAACAAAAACTATCAAAATCTGTTCAGCGTTCTTGAGAATTTTGTTTACGGTTTTGACCATATATGATAATGGCGACCAATTTGGATGACTTTAAAAGACATTGACTTCAGTATCATCCATGTGCAGTTTGGTCAAAGCGGTTTTGGATGATAAGATTTTTTTCTAGATTTTCCTATACTATTCTATGTAAAACGGTGACTCCCAGGGCGGGGGAAGATTTGACCCCAGGGTCCCCATTTGAACAAACCTTGTAGAGGACCATAAGCTAATGCTACATACAATATATGAGAGACTTACATCTTGTGCTTTCAGAGAAGATAATTCTTTAAGTTACCTAGATAAGTTTATGTAAAACATGTAAAATCTCCATGTACACATTTTGGAACCCCGGGGAACAGCCACTTTTGACCCTAGGACTTCGTTTTTACAACTTTTGTAGCCTAGGAGTTGGTGATCATTTATAAATAAAAACCATCAACATCTGTTTAGCGGTTATTGAAAAGAAGATTGTTTAAGATTTTGACTATATACGGTAATTGAGGCAATCTTGGATGTCGCATTGACCTAATTTGTACAACTTTGGAAAGCACTGACATCATTCACCTGAAATTTGGTCAAAATTGGTAAAGCGGTTTCTGAGGAGATGTCGTTTACAAATGCCCTATATAAGTATATGTAAAACATTTAAAATCTCCATACACACAATTTGGAACCAAGGGGCACAGCCATTTTTGACCCTAGACACTTCGTTTGTATAACTTTTTGCAGTTTAGGAGTTGGTGATAATTTATAAACAAACACTTTCAAAATATGTTCTTGAGAATGTTTTGACCATATATTATGGTAATGGCGGTCATCTTGGATGTCGCATTGACATAATTTGTATAACTTTGAAAGGCACTGACCTCAGTATCGTTCACGTGAAATTTGGTCAAAATTGGTCAAGCGGTTTCTGAGGAGATGTCGTTTACAAATGCCCTATATAAGACATGTATGTAAAACATGTAAAATATCTATATACAAACTTTGAAATTCCGGAGAACAGCCACTTTTGACCCTAGGAACTTCGTTTATATAACTTTTGCCGTCTATGAATTGGTTATCATTTATAAATAAAAAAAACAAAACTTTTTAAAATCTGGTTAGCGGTTCTTGAGAAGAAGATTTTTTAAGGTTTTGACTATATATGGTAATGGCGGCCATCTTGGATGTCGCATTGACTTAATTTGCATAATTCTCAAATGGTTTGACCTCAGTATCATCCATGTGAAATTTGGTCAAAATTGTCCATGAAGAAGTTGTTTAACCAAGAACTAACGGACGACGACGACGGACGGACGGACGAACAAAACGCGGTCACAATAGCTCAGTTTGAGCCTTCGGCTCAGGTGAGCTAAAAAGTAGACAACATATCATAAGGATAATTAAACAATACGCAGAACCTTTAGTGGTTGGAGTAATTATATAGAAATGTATAGTAAGAAAAAAAAAGAAAAAAAGAGTATGCACCAACGATATCTGTAAATATGTCTTAACTCAGATTGAATTTCATCACTCTGGAGCCCGCATATTATCCAAGCAAAGTGAAATGTATAAATGATGTAGAGAGAAGCAATGTAAGAGATTGATATTGAAAATGATGGGCAATCTTTCAATCAGTTTTGCAAAACAAAAATCCAGATATCTCTCTAGGAAATAGTAGGTTTGCATGCTCAGTTAAAGAGCGTGTGGCACATTGGGATATAGCTACGTGTGATACTCATCATGCTTAAAATACAAATTAGGGTAATCGGGCACGTCCCTCATGTCGCTTCACATACTGATAAGGTAAACAGCCGTATTAATCAATGAAATTAAATATAATTATAATACATATATTGATAATTGACTATTTAGGTTAAGTACATATATTTTGTACGTTATCTCAGTTTATACCGATCAGTTCATTCCGATCATCGGAGGTCGCTGAGCCCGATATTTAACTATAGATACGCAGTCTTCATAACCTCTGCTTCCATCTAAATTCCATTTGGTTATTTCGGCCATTGTTTTCTCGTTTAGGACAACGCTTTTTGTTAGATCTGGGACCATACGCCGTTGGCCATGGAATGATGTGAAAATACCGCATTGATGGTTCCATGTTCACCGTCATATGCATACCATCTTCGGGATGGCTCAAAGTTATGTACTATTGGCATTGTAAATATCGAGTTCTGCTCATCCGGGGCAAGAGGGCGTGAACGGTAGCAAGCACTTTTCACTACCGTTCATGAACAGTCTCAATAAAACCGAGACTGCAATATGTTTTTTGTATTTATCGTGTTCGGGGATTTCCAAATTTCTCCTTTCATACTTTTTTATTGGACACTATTGATTCCTTTTTAGACTATGAAGTCCTACACTGCAAAAATGTAAATACATAACACCAAAAACTGTTACGAAATACCCGAAAGTGGGTAATGAAGCATACATAGATCCAAACTGGACACCGGCTTTTCTTCGAATAAATTTAGAATTAGAATGTATTAAAATGATATCATTACAATACGGTTATATCTAGGTATACTTAGATATACATGTTATAATAATACATTAAATTGCCATAGTGCTGTTGTAGTGTTTTGAAAGAAAGCTTCCTACCTCAATATTTCACACCTACCTAAACAACTAGCAACTATCACCCTTCATTTTACACCTGGAGTCTTTCGGTATTCTCAGTACTTTGCTTGTAGTAGTACATGTATACCAGTCTCCTGGTTTCTGATATATATGCTGTATCATTTGCCTTGAGTCTTTTTGTGAAGAAAGCATGGTTACGTTACGATAGAATATTATTATATCAGCTAGGCTTGGAAACATTGAATATTATTATTCAGAATTAGGCTCAGAAACATCGACCATTATTTCATTAATTAGGCTTGGAAACTGAATATTATCGGAAACATAGAATATTATTTCATTCATTAGCCTCGGAAACATGGAATATTTTTTCATTAATTAGGCTCGGAGACAATGAATATTATTTCATTAATTAGGCTCGGAACATAGAATATTATTTCATTAATTAGGCTCGGAACATAGAATATTATTTCATTAATTAGGCTCGGAAAAATATCATCATGAGAACTACGACAGAAGGTAACTTGGTTAGTTTCATGATCAGCGTTTTACTTGGGACTAGTCGGGGGTTAGTTGAACAATTCAAAATCACGCATTCAAACATGTGTTCTTCGACAGACAATATGTTTCGAATTCTGTACGACAAGTCACTGAGAGAGAGTGTTTTTGAATGCGATATTCGACCGAAATGTAAAGCCGTTAACTACAGGCAACGTTACTTCCAATGTGAGGTACTAGAAACGGATTATCCGACTACATTTGAGCCAACTTCCGATCACACCCCGTCTTGTGTTTATATTAAGAAGAAACATATGTACATGGACGCAGTAAGTATATTTTATTTATCACATAATTTACGGTGTAGGAGTGGTATAACACCATTCAATATTTTCGATAATACACTACAATACAATACAAATATTTTGATTTGCTCTAATCTTGCATACATATCATGAAAACATGAGGTTACAATAGGTGATTTGAAAAGACGTGAGGCTTGACATAACATACAGTGGAATAAGAAATGTAAAGTGGTCTATGCGGGAGAAAACCCCTTATGTAAATAATGAGATATAGGGTCCTATAGAAACCACAGCGTCCGAACGCAATGGCATCGTATGCCCGCACTGAAGACAGGTTTACCGACTTGGAAAGGTCATTAGGCAATAAGGCCTCCTGGTTAGCTTGAATCGATTTTATATGCGCACAATCGTCGCTATTATCCCGTCTTCAGCGCCCAAATAGACAAGACAGTGTAAACAAAACTACATCACATCAAAAGGAATTCTCTAACAATAAAGCCCACATCCAGAGAAGGTTTATTAAATTTCTCTATTTGAATTTTAACATTTTTGTATTCTGAAATATTACTTATTTTCATAACTTTGTGTAGAAAGTAATATATATTTGTTTTGTAAATAGTTAGGTTTAATCAAGTGTTTTCTACTTTCTAAGAAATACGGACATTCAATAATACAGTGATACTATTGTATTACAAAGAGTACGTTTACGCATTTCTAATTCGATGATGTTCCAACTTCCGGTTTCTACGGGTAACTTATGGTTTCGTTTCCTGAATATATTTTATTTTTTAAATTCAACAGGCACTTATGTAAGATCCTCAGTATCCGGTTTCAAGTGTTATATATGTGTGCAGGATGTTTGGTTCTTCGTGTGCTGTTAAACAACCTGAAACAAAACCACACGATATTTAAGACTTTGTTTTAGAAATTACCGGGAATCCACATTATATGCATCAATTAGTGCAAGTCATGATAAAATGATGTGTTTTAAGTTAAAAATTCATCTTTCACACAAAACATGTGTTTCTTCTGTTTTTATGCGTTTGGTACGGAAGCCTATAGGTACCTTTTGAGTAATGACCTGTGACTTACGACTTATGACTTTTAACTTATGACTTATCACGTTTGACTTATAACATATAACTAACGACTTTTGTTTTATGAAAAGGTAAGCGGAAACAATCTTAAATGGTGGACACTGCATATTTTTGGTGTAGATGCTGAACCATTTATCACAATTGTCTCCTGATATTTTGGTATGCAACTGCAGCATGCAGCTTATATCTATCCATTATACAGTATTGCCTTGCAATAATGTAGCGATAGGCATCACATGGTTGATGAATAAACTGTCATATTGATATATAAGTACTCTCTACGTTTGGTTAAAAATGAAGGTGTTAGATTTCCCGCAAGTAAGAATTAACGAACGAAGACGGACAACCGACAACACGTCATCCCATCAACTCACATGGCTTTCGGCAAGTAAACCTAATACTTTTCTTGGTCGTTGTAATTTACAGGTTTTAGTAGTTGTCTTGCGCAAAAAATGACTGCAACATACTATGAAAATAGAACAAACATTAATAGTCTCTCATACTCGCCATTTCGGTTGGATTTGGCTTAATTACTTAGTTTGATAAAAGTAGATATAAACGTCGAACAGGAAATGCAGCTTTCACAGAACGCAGTCAACCAAAACATTAAAACGTATTAAAACGAACAATAATTTCAACGTTAACAAGAAGGATAACTTGTGACATCACAACCGCAAAAGGTTTAACAATAGAGCTACCGCCTTGGAACGATCATAGGCAAAGAGGCCGCTGAGGGGTTTAAACCAGGTTCTAGTGTGCATCAGACTTCACTTTTGCCATATTGTCATCCCAAACGGGACAGTGTAAAGACATCCTCGGCAGGTTATATTCTCTCATAAACAATGCACCATAAATAAGCAATATTACACATTGATGATAATTTATATGTGAATATTAAAAAACACAGACAACCACAATGCAAGTAATTAATAATTTGGCAGAAAGCAGAGCAATAAGAGAACAAACCATTAAGATTACGGAAAGGCAAGATTGAAGACAAACATCAAACGTTACCGTCCTTTTCAGATTTAGCTAAACGTCATCACTGGGTCCCCACTATGTCCGATCATCGCACAATCAAAGACCAAAGCATAGTGGCGAACTGTAAATGGGTCATAAACGTTTAAACAAGTTTGATAAAGACCGTATGAAAGTGATTAAACCAAAGATCTAACGAAGTTTGTAAATCATGTCACCATAGCAGTCCGTTTGTCATAGTCCTTGTCGCAGAAGAGTTCTTAAATTACTTTGATATTTAAAAAGTAGATCCGTGTTACGATAATACAATTTCGCAAAGGTTTCTCGAAGTGTATGTTAACGGTAGAGTAGCTATTGAGTTATGAAAATATTACGAATATTAAAGTCATCACCTCGACTACAATCTAGAAAAATGAATAAGTTGAGAAACATAGACCCCATAAGAAGTTGCTCGGGGAACATACCCATCTAAGTTGTATACAGTTTGAAAGATATATGTTTCACCTTGGACCTCTGGCGAAAGTATGACTAGGTCATAATAAATTACAAATTGCTGGAATTAGAAGTTCGTCCAAAATGTGTATTTATTTGTATAAGCCATTGGACGACCGACTGAAAGATGTTCCTCAATCGGAACACTAACCCAGGATCTCCGCGACCGTGTCAGATTCTAACCTATCATCTGTCGAGGACATTACTATTTCACAAACTGTGCACCGATCATCTCATCGCGGATTTCTGAAAATTATCGATATAAATTTATCTAGCAATCAAATGTACACTCGTCAGCATTTTGATTACAATGCCGTAGACACTTCACTTGATACACACCCAAGTCTCACTGTACTAACAACCCTTTATGTACCAGCTCTCTTATACACAGCTGTATACTTGCATTGGTGATACAATGTACCACATTTACACAATCATGCATGACATTCGCGTGCAAGCTAACGTGTGACAGCATACAAAACTAAAATTTTGTTGTAATCATTTTACAATAATTCACAGCAACCATGAATAATATCTCCTCCTTGCTATTATCATTTTCCGAGTAAATATAAATATTTCAGGATATTCATCATGTTCAAAGCTTTTTGAAACCTGAAACAATGAAAAGGCACATACGACTAATCATTCGTGTAGATAAAACAAATATTTACACCTGTGCCAGCTAAACTATTGATCCTATAAATACCGTTTGTAAATTAGCAATACTTATCTATATTTTTCTTTTCCATGTGTACTAGCATGTCTGCTGATAGTTCTCTCGCTGTGTAACATAATACCACCCAATATAAAATGTTAACATGTTAACTGGTCAGTCATCCAACGCTGAATGGAAGCCGTATATCTTGTTTTCCGTAATTTGTTTTACTAAATATAGGTCACATCCGACTACATACCAATTATGTTTAAGGTCATTTAGATTTATATCTTTTCATGAGCATATCTAATTTACCTAAAGCAGTCATTTTGTAAGTTGTGAAGCACAACTGCTCACAAACGAATGTTGATAATTGTATTGAAGACGGCTCGGTTATAAGAACCTATTGAATAAGTGCAGTAATACAACTGAGCGGCGTCGCAAAAAGAATGATCATGAGAGAATGAAAATCTAGCATTTTATTTATTCAAGCCTTAATGCATACATGTTAAGACTACTGTGGTAACAATACATTTTTTAATTGTCCTTTTGACTTAATGTTTTACTTATATACATTATATACATGTATCACCCATTGTTCATCCATTGAACAATATAAGATTCTATCGTTTTCTTTGATTTCACTTAGCAGTTTCTTTTTTACTGCCTTGACAACCATTTACGATATAAACAAGTTGTGCTATGCTAAACAAATGTGACATGTATTTTGGCTATGTGTACTGTTAAAGGTTGAACACAACCATTTTTATATAAACATTCATAAGGAACGAAATATGTTTGCTCTTTATTCTAGAATATTTTGTATTGTATATCGCCTTGTTTAGGCAATAAACATATAAATGTTATGCGAATTGAATTGAATATAAACATAATTAAGCATAGGTTTCTTGTGACTAATGACTTATGACTTAAGACTAGTGACTAGTGACTAATGACTTGTGACTAGTGACGTGTGACTAATTACTTATTAGTAATGACTTGTGACTAATGACTAGAGATGTATGACTAATGACTTATTAGTAATGACTTGTGGGTAATGACCAGTGACTTGTGACTTATGATTTGTGACTAGTGACTTATGACTAATGCTTTATGACTAGTGACTTATGACTTGTCACTTTATGTAATATTGGTTAAACTTATGCTTTTATTCTTCTTTATGCTTAACTTACTATGTAAAGAAAAATATAAACTAAGACAAGTACAACGGATATAAAACTAATCCTTAATGTTGACATCCTATCTCTCACCCACAAGTCTGACACCCTTTTTCGTTTGTAAAATGAATGTTTTAAGGACTTAAACCTATTTTGACGTGTACACCACCAAATACTAAAAAATAATATATCAACGACACAGTTAATGATACTTCATGTCTTGAACGTCAACTACCATGGATTCAACGTCAAGTATACTGGTGCCTCAAGAAAATAGTGCGTGTTATCAACTGACACTCTGTATTTACCAGGAGATCACGCAGACATCATGCCAAGCATTTACTCCCGAGGCAAGATGTCCACCATATTTACCATCTTTATACCAAGTATAAGAACAACATGAACCACTATTGGGATATTTGGTGATAACTCCAAGAACAAATTTCGACGTGTCGATTTCATATCCATATATTTCATTCGGTCCATTGAGTATAACCAAATTATATTTATTAATGAAAAGTTTATTGTTCACTGTTACATATACAACTTGGAACCCATCATGCAAAGGATTGTAGTCTTCAACCTCTGGATAACCTGACACACTATAACAGCCTGTCATTGAATACCAACGTATTGTATTCACGTCCTCATCGTCAGAGTATGTAAGATGGTCTGTCTGGTATATTTTACTTCATTTTTTATCTCTTGATCATCTATCAGAAGAACACATTTTTCCCCAACTCAATTAAAGACGCTACAGTCTGATATTCTTCAATGGCATAGAGAACGATGCGAATGCCCACGTCTCTACGCGATATAACTTGTCGGCAAGTACGTCTGGCGTGTGAAGCCATCCAAAATGTCATCTGTAATCTGCATGTCTTCCATTTATTTTCTAATCTGTAATGTTGAACTAAATATATTCATGAAACAAATTATCAAAACGTAAGTTTATGTTTAATACATGAGATTGTAAGAACAACCTAGCCATATTCTTCAAAATTAACTAACTGTTTGCAACAATATTTCAGAAAAGTATAATCTGTACAATCATGTAGATATTTGTCACATTGAGCCAATTGTCATCTGAAATAAAATTTTTGCAGTTCAAGTAGTTGTTGCAATTTAAAAACATCATTTTCTTTTCATTCCCAGGGTCAAAATCAGAATCAAAACCTTACAAACCGTGGACCTGCCGGATCTGGTTGCGGACTGTCAATTTTCTGTTGTGTCGTTTCCACTGCATTCATCCATCGTTTAAATTAGATGGTTTTATTTCATTTTCACTTTAATTAACTTCATAACCTATGTAAATATCGATAAATTAATCGAATAATTAATACTTGCGTCGTTGCTTGCGCTTTCAGATTATGTAGATTCCACTGCATCATCCATCTTGAATGAAATTCCCGCATTTCTTTTCCTCGTAAGACATACTTCAAAAGTTATAGGTCATAAGTCAAACATAACTCCAAACTTATCTATAGGCTTCCATGGTTTGGAGCCTTTTCAGACTTTTCCAAAAACTTCTTAAAAATGTTATGCGTTTAAATCCTTTTCAGACTTTTTCTAAGCAAAAAGAAAGAATAAAAACAGGCCAGCCTCTAACAAGAGTATGAAAGAAAAACATTGGAAATCGTTAAACATGAAACTACAAACAAATATTGCAGTTTCGGTGTTTTGGTGTTTCGGTTCATGGACAGTAGTGAAAAATGCGTAATACCGTTCACGCCCTCTAGTGTTTACTAACATGTTTATGTGTTTAAAAGCGTTTAAGACATTTAATTAAACCAGGTGTAAAAGGTCATAGCCTCATACATATGAGTAGTGAAACGTATGACGTTTTATACATGAAAAGTGTTCAAATGTGTTCACAAGTATGTGATATATATATCTTTTGTTTCAGTCGAAGAGTTGTGGACAGAGCTGCAAGGTTGGCCAAGTATGTCACACACAGACGGGAACATGCATTATAAAGAGTACACCACTAACATGTATGTATATTAATGTAAACTTGATCAATCTTAACTGCATCATCCGAAAAGAGAGACAGTTGCATACCCAATAATTGTGTATTACTTCTATATACTCAGGGTCAATGAAACTCACCACAAACAATTTTTTAAAAGTTAGAATTTGAGGCATTTTAAACAAAAATGGTAAAATTCATATAACGAGTAGCAATTTAACATTTTATGTGCATATCAGGATTCAGCGCATTCCAACTTGTAATGAAATACACGTGCATTTTCGGGTTTCTTCAGTTACATCGCACAAAAAAATCATTTTCTCGGAAATTTTAATTGCATACTACTGCCAGAAGACAAACAATAAAAAGGCCTGTAGAACTGATTGGAATTTATTCCGAGACAGATTATTGCGACTTGAAATTTAGTGGGACAGCTTTCTTTTTTATGTTTATCCATAATAAACAATGTTAAATGATACGATAAATAATTGCGTAACTGCTTGTCATAAAAGCCTGCCACTACATACGTAAGACAAGTTAGGTATCAAGATTAAAAAATAAACAAATATTGGTTCAGCAGTTTAATTCCAAATGGTTTACGAATAATCAAACAGGATACACATAGGGAGTTATAAAATATAGAACTAGAGTAGGCTTAGTACCATGAGCTGAATGACGGATATTGTATTATTAATGTATTACATAGAAACCAGTAAGGCATTGATCACGAAGCATATAGAAACGTTGAAACTGCTTCATTGAACGTTCTCGTTTACATATATAATATTATGTATTTATGGTTATATGATATAATGGCCAACATTACAATCGATAGGAAAGTTTAACAAAATGTCTAACATTAACTGACTGAACAAACTCTTCCGAAACAAATCATATAACAAACAAGCAGATACAAGTTTATAAATTTTAAAATGAATGAATGCATGCTGTTTTACGGCACGTCGGCACATAAATAGGTCATATTGTGCGCAAAAACCGATGAAGCATGGAGGAATGAAGTAGTAATTAAATATAATGTAAACGTATAAAGATAAAACTATCTACAAAGAAGGGATGATATGGTAGCAAAATAAACTATGTATATATGTAAATCAACAAATGCCAGCCAACGGGCTTGTAAACAAGTTAATATATATAGGAAAATATTATATTGATTTTTAAAGTCTGATTATTTAAGGAAATCTAAAACAAGACTAAAATCTAGAGTATCAAATAGCTCTTTCAAAGTATTAACTGTAATTTTCAATGGGGATTGTAATACATCACAAACATAAAATTGTTGAATTGAACAGATTCAATAAAACCGAATATGCTACTGTTCTCTCTTGTTTGTGTTTTTGCTTCTAAGGGATCACCTTTTCAGCATTTATTGACATTCGCACAGGCGTTTGTTTAGTACTGCGTGGCGGCTGGAAAAAAACAAGTTGTCTTTCTTCAAAAAAATCCAGTACGAGTGCGGGCTATATTGTTCTGTCATTTAAGTGCTGTTAAATATGGTGGCTGATTTTTGCCATGTACTGTTGGCGTGGCGACGACTGCACGAGAAATACATTATTTGTCGAGTTGTTGTGTTGTTGTGTTGACAGGGCGAAGACAGATTTATGTCGTGTTGTCGTATTGGCAGGTATGAAAATGTCGTGTTGGCGCCTTTTATTTGTCGTGTTGTCGTGTCTTCACCCCGCCGACACGACAGCACGGCAGCACGACAAATACATAAATCTCTATTGTTGGCGCCCTCTGAATGTCGGCAAATAAGGTATTTGTCGTGATGTCGTGTTGTCGTGTCGGCGGGGCGAGGACACGACAACACGACAAATAAAAGGCACCAACACGACATTTTCATACCCGCTAACACGACAACTCGACACAGAAATCTGTCGTGTCGGCGCCCTCTAATTGTCGAGCGTAAAATTTGTCGTGATGTCGTGTCTTCGCCCCGCCAACACGATAACAAGACAATACGACAACTCGAAAAATAAGGTATGTGTCATGCTGTCCTGTTGTCGTGTCATCACCCCGCCAACACGCAAACACGACATGGCACAAATCAGCCACCATAGTTAGAAGATAAGTTTAATGTCTTGTTGTCGTGTCATCACCCCGCCAACACGCCACCACGACATGGCTCAAATCATCCACCATAGTTAGAAGATAGGTTTAAATGGGAAAAACAACTACAAAGATGTAGACATAGAGTTTTAATATTTTTTATTGAAAATAATAGTTTAACATTTAGAAGTTTACTTAGAAATACACAGTACTAATAGCAGTGTTTGGTTAGTCGGTTACAACACATATGGAATCTTGAGAATGTTTGATCAGCATATGTTCAATATTGACAACTTCTACAGAAGTCTATATATTGTAAAAACAAATGGATTTTGTAAAGATACTGATCGGGATTTTACTTTTTTGCAGCTATATTTTGTAGCTGACTAACTTCAGTATCTAGTTGTTTACCGAAATAAAAGAATGTGACACTAAGAAATATACACGATATTAAGATATAAAGTCAAATATAAAGCCAAATTAAAGATATGGAGATGGTCAACTAAAATTAGAAGGATGTTCCACTGAACACTTGTATCGCTAGCCGTGTGCCTGATAATCTAACTATAAAGTTTTATACAGGGGGTGATTGTAAGTTTTATAAAAAAGGGGATAACTCTCCCAAAATGAAATTGAGAGTTATTGGTTTTGGGTAACAACATTCCTAGGGAAATATATTATGTGTGCAGTTTCACAAACAAAATTCAAATAATTTTTAAGATATGGCCAGTTTTGAGCTTGGTTAAATTGCAGGTTAATGTTTTATGAAAAGGGACATAACTCTGCCAAAATGAAAGCCGTAGTTATGAGACATGCGTTACAATATATCTTAAGGTAAGATCAAGATGTTTGTATTGTTTAATAAACATAAGTGAACTACTTTTCTAGTTACGATTAAGTTGCAGGTAAATATGACGGACAATGGACAGACAAAGTGATCTCTAAGTGTCTACCATGCTAAGCAGGTGACTCAAAAACCAGTAACGATGCATGTGGTTTATAAATTTAAACATTTATTTAACACTTGTTTTACAGTGATATCCAGTTACTTTACAATGATATCCAGTTGCTCTCACTTGCTTTATAATGATATCCAGTTGCTTTTACTTACTTTACAATGATATCTAATTACTTACAATGATGTACAGTTACCTTGCATACATATAAGACAATAGTTCGATACTAAATATTTCAAAAACTTGGCAGGGTTCCTTCGATGGAGGCTGTTTTTGAACAACAACAACAACAACTTCCGAGTGATAAGACGCTTGAACATGGGCTAAATTGACAATATTGAATCTGGTAGATATGTGTGTGCGTGGGCGTCATACGCTACGCCCACGCAAAAATCAGTAGTGTTATTTCTTACTGGTCCTTTGGGATCATCAAGCCAAATATCTGTGTGGCTTTAAAGTAGAATACCTCTTAAATCGTTGCTATGGGTGTGAGAGTTGTTGCACCTGCTTTACCGCCCATGGACAGACTCAATAAGACCGAGTCTGCTACTTTCTTGATTGTGTTTGTTGCTTCCAAGGGATCCCCTTATCAGTATTTAATGATAATAGGCGTATGTCCTTGCAATGAACAACACGAATATCCTTACAAACAGCTACAAAGAATGCATTAATGAGGCGGATAATTATATTCGACATCAGGTCGTATAAGAATATACCACGAAGGTTGCCATGAATTCTGATTGACTGTATGAGTGTGAAGCGATGCAATGAAAGTGCTGCTAGCTTTGAGTTTCATTCAGCACGCCTATACAGCCAAACAGTCGATTTTGAGTCAGGCGGATCTAAGAACCCATCATGAGTATCCTTGTGGGATTGTATGGCAAACCGTTTTCACATTTAATCACTATTTAGCGATATCTCTAATTCAGTTACTGATATCAAAAAATCAATTATAGATATCAAAAACGCATTTATCGATATCGCTACTTCTATTAGCGATATCGGTAATTCAATTTTTGGTATCGATAAATACCATATATTTCGATATCGAGAACGGAATTGCTCATATCGCTAATTTAATGTTAATATCCTAATTCAATTTTTGTTTGATATAGCTAATTCCATTACCTAGTTCGAAAAATTATTTAGCGACATCAAAAATTAAAAAGAAATGATTGATATCAAGAATTCAATGTTTGATTTCGTTAATTCAATTTTTGATATCGCTTATATAATTATTGTAAGAGTGCATATGGACTTCTGACTTTTAAAGAAAAATTGGCCATGCTTCAAACGGGTACCAGTCTCGCTCTGAATTCATTTTTTTAAATGTCATTATATTATATTTGGATAATGTTTACATGAGTTTTCGGATCGTTTTTTCAATAATAGTGGAAGGGGCCCCATGCCTAAGCTATAATAGTGAGCGTTCAGTGTGATTCTTGAAGGTTGAATTAGCGATATCAAGAAATGAATTTTAAAAAAAAAAATCAATTAGCGATAAATGAAAATTAATTGTTGATATATGAAATTGAATTAGCTATATCGAAAATAGAATTAGAGATATCTGTAACTGAATTAGCGATTTTTGATAGTTTTGATATCAGTATTTGAATTTTTCAGATATCGGTAATTGAATTAGCGATATCGGTAAACAGTGATACAATGTGAAAACGGCTTGCCATGAGATAGGGAAATCTCATCCGAGGGTCAGAATTATAACCATCGACGAGGCTCTGTCGAGTTCCCGGTTGCAATTCTGATCCCGATGGTGTGATTTCCCTATCTCACATGGATAAACTCATGATGGATTGTTTTTCTCCAATTATGCGCTTAGTACAGGCATACTTCAATGACTGTATTTGATTTTACGCTAGAACAACACGACGTCACCAACGTGACGTTGTGATGTTTCATGTAAGAGTCAAAGAAATAGGCAAAAACCTCGGTGGCGACGGTCAAGCTGAGAAAAAACTATGAAGTCCGAACGGGTTAAAAGTCACTGGCGTCAAATTGGGTATCTTTCGAGACACTAGCTGGGTCATGTGCGAAGCTTACGTATTAGCACATGAAACTGCATATGTGATATTGTACATGTGTGATAGCGTAAATACGTGGTAGTGTACATCTCTGATAGTGTATTTATGTGGTAGTGTACATACGTGGTCGTTTAACATGTGCTAGTGTAACATCTCTGATAGTGTATATGTGTGGTAGTGTACATACGTGGTAGTGTACCATGTGTGATATTGTACATGTGCGTACATACGAGGTAGTATAACATCTCTGATAGTGTACATGTGTGTTAGTGTACATACGTGGTCGTTTAACATGTGTGATGTTGAACGTGTGTGATAGTGTTCATACGTGGTCGTTTAACATGTGTGATATTGTACATGTGTGATAATGTACATACGTGGTAGTTTAACATGTGTGCTACTACACATGTGTGATAGTGTTCATACGTGGTCGTGTAACAGGTGTGATATTGTACATGCGTAATAGTGTATACATACGTAGTCGTGTAACATCTGTGATATTGTACATGTATGATTGTGTTCATACGTGGTCGTGTAACATATGTGATATTGTACATGTGTGGTAGTGTACATACGTGGTCGTGTAACACGTATGATATTGTACATGTGTGATAGTATTCAAACGTAGTCGTGTAACACATGTGATATTGTACATACATAATAATGTATACATACGCGGTCGTGTAACATGTGTGATAATGTACATGTGTGATATTGTACATGTGTGATAGCGTACATACGTGGTCGTGTAACATGCGTGGAATTGTATCCGGGTTAAAATATATATAGAGGATCTTACATGAGTACTCATTCATTATTGAATTTATTAAACGAGTTGGCTAAACGATACAGTGCGAGGCTCTTGCCTTACATTATATCATTTTTGCTAACGAGTTTAATAAATTCAATAATGAATGAGAACGAATGTGAGATTATATTTGTTATATAACTTATAACGTCACATTACGTCACAAAACGTACATTAACGTGACGTCCATGACGTCATTAACGTTATGTTATACCACTAGTGGAATATCGAAAATAGTAAATGGTGTTATTACACTCCCACACCGCCTGTTATGCGATAAAATGTATTATTTATATATAATTTATTATGTGTAACCTCTATGGTGTGAATATTGTAAATTTGAACTCTGATTGCGTTTTGTCTTGTTTTACAGTGTGACCCACTAACTGTCAGTGTAAGTGTATGTAAATTTACCATTTATTCAATTGGTTTTGTTTTTGTTTTGTAGAAGTATTATATTTGTGTTTACTTAATCGCATGCGTTTGTTGAGCTAATGTATATGTCCGTTTATTATGTGTTTAAGTGTGCACATGCAATTTTCCTGTTATCGTAGAATGTGTGTATCAAGAGCAACATTCCTGTAAATATTTAGGAAAATCCATCCAATAGTTTTAGAAGAGAAGTCGCCCAATATTCTGCGCATGAAAAACTACAGAAAATGACTTTAAATAAGGACCAGTAAGTAATAGCACTACTGATTTGTAATCGGGGCGACTTTTTACAGTCGAGACACAGCACTAAGCAAACGCTACTGTGAATTTCAATAATACTATAAGAAAAGCAACAGATTTAACACTAGTTTAAATTGACTTTCAAGGAAAAGTCAGACAGAGTTCACCTCGTCCTCATGATTATAACCACTAATAAATACCTGAAGTTAAATCCCCTGATAATACCTGATAACAATCGCAATAAGACATACTTTCGAATTTCGCAGGTAAGCAATTTAAATATTGATGGAAAACGATCAATACAAAAAGATAGTGCAGTCTCGGTTTGAATGTTTATGAAAGGTTGTGAAACGTGCTTGCGTGCTTATTAAAAATTCAATAGTACAGAAATTCGAGACATCCCGAAATTGATATGCATATGCCGGTGAACATGAAACCTTCATTTCAGGGCTAGCGGCGTATAGTCAAAGTTTTTAACAAAACGCTTTGCCCTAAACTAGAAAACAATGTGCGAAATAAACAAAATGAAATTTAGTTGGGAGCAGAGGTTTTGAAGCCTGCTTGTGTATCACAGGTAACAATCAAAATACTAAATTAAAGAGCAGGCAACACATCCAAAGGGTGATTTAACAATATTAAAATCCTTTAAAGGCTGGAGTAGTGGAACCACCTATTCAAAATTCAAGTAAGAAAACAAAAGTGTTTGAGATTGTACCACCGATATCTATAAATATCGGACTCAGCGATCTCCGAAGATCGGAATTAATAACAGTTCTGATTGCACGCACGGTGAGACGTTTAACCGCCTCCACACTGCCCAGGCAACGCTACAGTGATATATAAAATGTATGAAAAGAGAAATCTGGAAATCGTCGAACACGATAAATACAAAATATATTGCAGTCTCGGTTTGATTGAGAATGTTCATGAACGGTAGTGAAACGTGCTTGCTACCGTTCACGCCCTCTAGTACAGGGTTGAGCAGAACTCGGTATTTAAAAAGTCAATACACTACTCAACTTTTATAATCGGTCACCCAGGATTTTTCAAAATAACACGAATACTAAAAACTGGAAATCACCGACGCACATACCAAGATTTTGCTAAGTTTATCAACAAGGTTTTAGTCCAATCAAGGCAGATTAAGTTTTATAAATCGATATTTGTTTAACGATGCCAGTTAAAATTTCAATTTTAAATATGAATTATTAAAAGATAAATAATTCTTTGAAAAGTGAGCGATTATAAAAGTTGAGTAGTGTAGTTCAGAAATTTGAGTCATCCCGAACAATCGTATGGGCTTTTTCTCGAATAGTAACCATCATTACAATTTCAAACGCAATCAATGTGTTTTCATTAATGATCATTATTTAAAATAATTACCAGTCCGAAAATGAAACCAAAATTATTGTAACTTCATTTCTTGTGATTTAATAAGCATACCACTTTGCATTTATTAATCCAGCAATACATTTAGATAAGTAAAATAGTATTGTCGGATTGTGCATGGGAACAACATTGTACAGTTTTGAGTGCTTTTTCAGCGTTCTCGATATTATTGTATATATATTGCACTGACATATACTAATTAGGCTAGTACTAATGTTACACAATTTGTTAATGCAATTATAGAAATTGTTTTTCTATAATAAATGCACTGATATAGGAAATCATTTAAACAATATTGAACAATGACATCTGTGTTTATTGGATTTTCTTTATTCAACGCATAAATACTGAATAAAACCGAGTCTGCCACTTTTCTCTTGTTTGTGTTTGTGGCTTCATAATTAGCAAAATCTATGACAAGAGAGATGATCTTAATTATGACATTGTTAATTATCCCAACTTGGATGGGGATGTTCCCCGAGCAACTTCTTATGGGGTGTATGTGTCTCAACTTATTCGTTTTTCTAGAGCTTGTACTCGAGTTGAGGACTTTAATATTCGTAATCTTTGTATAACTAAAAAGTTACTCAATCAGGGTTACCGTTACCATAAACTTCGTAAAACCTTTGCAACATTTTATTATCGTAACCCTGATCTTCTTTCCAAATATAAAAGTAATTTAAGGACTCTTCTGCGACAAGGACTACCACAACCTGACTTCTATGGTGATGTGATTTATAAACTTCGTAAGATTCTTGGTCATGATCACTTTCATACTATCTTTGTTAAACTTGTTAAAAAGTTTATCAAAAGAGGTTATGACCCTATCATTTTGCAACGTACTGCATGCTTGGTGGTGGACCCTTTTACAGTTCGCCACTATGCTTTCCTCTTTAATTGTACGATGATCGGACAGGCTGCGGACCCTATGATGACGCCTACCTAAAGCCAATTGGGACGGTGGCGTTTGATGTTTGTCCATGATCTTTCTTGTCGTGCCCTTAATGGTTTATTCTCTTACTGCTCTGGCTTCTGCCAAGTCATTGAGTACCTTCATTGTGGCTTTCTAGGCTATTGTTTTTTTGTATTATATTTACACGAGCATATTTGTGTTTTACTTATATTGCCTATTGATGCTGCCTTGTTGGTTAGAGATTAGATCATGGCGGGAATTTCTTTATTTACACTGTCCTGTTTTAATGGGATGACGGTAGGGTAAGTGTGAGGTTTGGTGCACCCTAGAACCGGTTTAAACCCCCAGTGGCCTACTTTGCCACTGACCGTTCCAAGGCGGTAGCCCTATTGTCAACCCTTTTGTGTTTGTGATGTCGTTTGCATTTATTATTTCTTTTGCCTTCTTGTTTGTCTGTTTGCGTGTTTGTTTCTGTGTTTTGTTGTTGACTGTCCACCTTGAATGCTACTTTCCCTGTCCGATCTTTTTATATTTCTTTCCAATGGATCCCCTTTTTAGTATTTATTGACATTCCCACTAGCGTTTGTTTAGTTCTGTGTGGCGGCCGTTAAATGTCGCGATGACTACAAATCAGTAGTGTGATTACGTCGATATATAACGTTGGTACAACGTTAGTCTAACGATGAGCCAACGTTGTGTCAACGATGTCCCAATGTTGTTGGCAACCGTCGTGACATCGTTGGAGCTGCTTGACAATAAAACGTTGGGCCAAAGTTGTCAACCAACGTTAGAAAGATAACTGGGAAAGCAAGTACTTGTGAAAAATGACTCAACATACACGACAACATGATATAGTGCTCCAATATCGGACAGATGTATGTATAGTGCATCATGTTTTTACCCCATAAAGGTAGCATATGCACTCAAGTGGTCCAACATTGGGCCAACACTGACACGCCAACGCCAACCAACCAATCATCTTCACACGTTTGCCCAACATATGCATGCTGTCTGGTGTGTTTAGGACTTTTATTTTCTATAAGATTGTCGTATGTTCCATGTTGACTTGTACCAACCACTGCGTTCTTTAAGACTGGGTTGACTTGTACCAACCATTGTGTTATTTAAGACTCGGTTATTTTTATAAGACCGTAGTATGTTTCTTGGTTGATTTGTATAAACCATTGTGTTATTTAAGACTGGGTTATTTCTTTAAGATCGCCTTCTATTCCATGTTGTCTTGTCCTGAAAAGAGTGTTAGTTAAGCCTTGGTTTTTTTTAATAAGATCGGCGTGTGCTCCAGATTGACTTGCATCAACCGTTGTGTTATTTAGGACTTGGTTATTTCTATAGGATCATCGTATAATCCAGGTTGATCATACCAACCATTGTGTTAGTTAAGAATTGGTTATTTCTATAAAATCGGCGTGTGTTCCAGGTTGACTTGTACCATCCACTGTGTTAGTTAAGACTTGGTTATTTCTATAGGATCGTCGTATAATCCAGGTTGATCATACCAACCATTGAGTTAGTTAATGCTTGGTTATTTCTATAAGATCGTCGTATGTTCCAGGCTGACTTGTACCAACCATTATGTTAGTTAATGCTTGGTTATTTCTGTAAGATCGGCGTGTGTTCCAGGTTGACTTGTACCAACCATTGTGTTAGTTAATGCTTGGTTATTTCTGTAAGATCGTCGTAAGTTCCAGGTTGACTTGTACCAACCATTGTGTTAGTTAATGCTTGGTTATTTCTATAAGATCGTCGTATGTTGCAGATTGACTTGCATGCATACCAACCACTATCTTAATTAAGACTGGGTTAATTATATAAGATCCTCATTCATTCCATGTCGACGTGTACCAACTATTGAGATATTTTGGACTGGGTTCTTTCTATAATAGCGTCGTTTATTGCAGGGTGAATATAGCGTATAGGTAAATGTAAATATATATTAAGAATTCTGTAATAATGTCCCTCTTGTTATGGTAATCCATTGATTAAATTAACGTCTGATATTAATTATTCAGTTATAATTAATTATCACTATTACATTGGTAGTAGCAATACACCAGGCTACACGTATAAGTACTCAAGTTAGATTTATTTCATATCTAGTAGCCTTTAACCTGCTACATATATACCCTGTTCTTTCTTTGAATTAAGACCATTCCATTTATGTGACAAATGGGTCTTTTGGGGAAAATGACTGACGATCAGCAGCCGGACATTGTAAGCCCTGATCAGCCTGCGAGTTACAATGGACTATTATAGTCGTGCTTAGCGGGTTTAGGGCTAAATGGAAAGTACACTTTTCAAAAACTCGTATGAAACTCATCAACATATGTTTAACAGATTCATCACATACAATTACAAATAAATAACCAATCTGATAATTGGAAAACATTCAGTCACCTCTTTGAAGAACGTGATTACAATTTAAGCAAATTGTGAATAAAAATAAATAAAAATGAGTGAGTGAGTGAGCGAATGTGTGTGTGTGTGTGTGTGTGTGTGTGTGTGTGTGTGTGTGTGTCATTCTAAGGATTATAGGTACATTAGAGTATAAACTTGATCAAGATTTAATGTGTAGATATGTTTATAGTGTTGATTCTGCGTCGTTTCTCTTTCCGTGTTGTTTCGCATCCGCTATGTGTAGTTGTCTGCATAGGCAAGCAGGCTGCTGACTCTCTAGCTCCGTTTACAGCGCCAGTCTTCCCCACTTCAGATCCGTTCAGTTTATTAGTCGCCAAACACACATTCTACAAAGCCTAGATATGCCACACCAAGCATATATATTCGCATTTTGAGCACCCCTGTCACCCATGCAGGTTGTCGACTCTCATCTAACTGCATCTCGTTCATGGCTGCTCCTGGCGCTGTTCCACGGCGTGCGTGACAAGAGAGACGACACCGATATTGGTCCACAGCACTTACAGGGTGACAAGTCCAGGAGTGCTGTGGTGCCTTCTCCCCGATGTGCTCGGGTCGGTGTCCACAGGGAAGAGTTCAATCATATTCCCACGATGTCTATTTGTAGGGATCGGTGGATGTGTACGGGGAGGGGGTGGAAGGGGGAAAGAGGATTCTACAAGATAACATTAAATTAACGAATACAAGATGACAGTAGTTAATATTATTTGACTATAACATAACAAAAAAGTTCGCATAACAGAAATAACCCTTGCCCTATAACATGCTCTCATGATAGATCCCGATACACGGGACCTCCCGGTTTACGTACCCATACGACGGACGAGTCTAGGGAAAAGAATCTTACTAAAAAAACACAATCAACTCAGTGGCGCCGGGAAGGTTTGAATTAGCTTCATCCGGATTTCAAATTCAACCCCTATCCACTGGCCCACGCTGATAAGTTATTCAATTTGATCTGATTATCTACTCTCTGTGTATCTAACTGTGAGAAAAGCCTATTATTTATTTATGGATCTCTTTCTCTTATGAACATCGGCGGTGGCTTATTGGTGGAACGTCTGCCTCGCATGCGGGAGGTTGTGGGTTTACACAACACCCCTGATAGCGCCCTTGCTTGACGTTTAGCATATAAAGGGCAATCCCAAGGCTGGTCGGCCGGTGTCAGTATAATGTGACTGGGTGTTACATCATGTGTCTACGGCGTGGTATTCCAGTGTGGCAGCACTATAAAGTTGGGCATTCTATTGTTGAAAGCGACCTTTAACCCCAATCATATATACACACATACTTTCTATCATGACAATATTTTAGTGTTCGTTGAATAAGTAGCGAGTAAAATAAACTGAAAAAAGGGTGTTGATAGAGGATAATATATATATACGTGTATATCGAGACATTGTTAAACGTGTATAACATGATGTCGATAGTTTTTTTAAATTTGCTAAGATTTGAATATATTTGAATAAATTAGTGTAATTATGCCAGATTGAAAAACAATGGTTCATGATAACCTTGGAATAAAGTAACGAGAATACAGGGTTACATTACTTAAAGGGTTAATTAGGAATATTTTTTAAGTTTATATAGGACTAGGGGCATAGCTAAATGTACGCCGAGTGCGCAGCTGCGTACATATTGCCCGGTAGCAAAGATAAGAAATAAATTCAAACTACGTCATCAAAGCAGGCATTAAAAATATGCACCACAGACCTTTTACGTTTAAAATATTCAGAACCCCAATGACCCCACCCCCCCCCCCTCCCACACACAGTCCCACCCACCCCCACCATCCCCACCCCTCCACCCCAACAACACACAGGCATAAAATATGTCTCGTTTACTTTTTTAAAACCGCTCTAGCTACGCCCCAGAGCGTATAATCCCACAATGACAACGGAACATCATGAGCAATCAATATGTTTTAACACGCTATGCCAATCTCATTTTTAAAAACAGTTTGGACGTTTCATGTATTATCTCTCGTATATTCAGAAACACCGGTTCAGAAGTTTGATCAATATGCCCGTACATATGCTCACAATTTAACACAAACTAACATAATGAAAACCGGTAGTCAAATGTCGCTGACACTCGTAGCAAATTTAATGTGAAAAACCGCTTTTCGTATGCTATTTTGAGGCTTACAAATGATGACATATTAAACATTGAAAACACTTTCTTTTCAACTATGGTTAATGATATTTATCCTAAAGAACTTCAGCTTAACAAAGCTGATATAACTCTTCTTTTCTTGATTTAGATCTCTCGATTAAAAATGGTGAAATGTTGAGAATAGAACAATGACATCTGTGTTTATTGGATTTGCTTTATTCAACGCATGAATACTGAATAAAACCGAGTCCGCCACTTTTCTCTTGTTTGTGTTTGTGGCTTCATAATTAGCAAAATCTATGACAAGAGAGATGATTTTAATTTTGACATTGTTAATTATCCCCACTTGGATGGGGATGTTCCCCGAGCAACTTCTTATGGGGTGTATGTGTCTCAACTTATTCGTTTTTCTAGAGCTTGTTCTCGAGTTGAGGACTTTAATATTCGTAATCTTTGTATAACTAAAAAGTTACTCAATCAGGGTTACCGTTACCATAAACTTCGTAAAACCTTTGCAACATTTTATTATCGTAACCCTGATCTTCTTTCCAAATATAATTGTAATTTAAGGACTCTTCTGCGACAAGGACTATCACAACCTGACTTCTATGGTGATGTGATTTATAAACTTCGTTAGATTCTTGGTCATGGTCACTTGCATACTATCTTTGTTAAACTTGTTAAAAAGTTTATCAAAAGAGGTTATGACCCTATCATTTTGCAACGTACTGCATGCTTGGTGGTGGACCCTTTTACAGTTCGCCACTATGCTTTCCTCTTTAATTGTACGATAACCGGACAGGCTGTGGACCCTATGATGACGCCTACCTAAAGCCATTGGGACGGTGGAGTTTGGTGTTTGTATATGATCTTTCTTGTCGTGCCCTTAATGGTTTATTCTCTTGTTGCTCTGGCTTCTGCCAAGATATTGAGTACCTTTATTGTGGCTTTCTAGGCCATTGTTTTTTGTATTATATTTACACGAGCATACTTGTATTGCCTATTGATGCTGCCTTGTTGGTTGGAGATAAGATCATGGCGGGGATTTCTTTATTTACACTGTCCTGTTTTAATGGGCTGACAGTAGGATAAGTGTGAGGTTTGGCGCACCCTAGAACCTGGTTTAAACCCCCAGAGGCCTTTGTTGCCACTGACCGTTCCAAGGCGGTAACCCTATTGTCAACCATTTTGTGTTTGTGATGTCGTTTGCATTTTTTATTACTTTTGCCTTCTTGTTTGTCTGTTTGCGTGTTTGTTTTATCTTTTGTGGTTGACTGTCGTCCATGAATGCTGCTTTCCCTGTCCGATATTTTTATCTTTCTTTGTAGCTCGACTAGCACGGTAATAAAGATTCAAAACGTTCAATTGAATCTATTCCTAACTGCAAATGAATTGCTGAACGTTTTTGAGTGATGTTTGAAGAGGCAAATATTCTTTAAAATGTAACTTCCTAATGAGCCATACTGACCAAGTACACTAATGATTGTAAACGTTGTTTTATGTTTTCAAGATATGATCTATACACTCTTACGTTACACAATATTCCTATTTTATTTCGGCTGTTTACAGCTTTGCAATGTTGCATTAATTAGCCCGTTTTAATAAACAAAATATGGACATGTACCGATGAAGATTATTTGAATGTCGCCGACATATTTGCTCAAATTATCGGTTTCCGTCGTACAGGCTCCCATAGCCTGTTATATCTATATCGTTTATGTTATTAAATTCAGCAACACAAAGCTGACAACTGGTATACTTTTTTTGAAATCATATAATTCATTTTCTAAGGATATTCAACATTTCCGTCGACACTGAACACAAATGTCTGTGGCAATAGTTGTTATACATCAGGTTCGATCTTGTTTTGATCATGTTTCATTTCAGTATTCAAAATTCCGTTGCAAACAAACCGGGACATAATGTGCAACATTACAGCTTTCAATAAATGCAATAACTTTCTATTACCATATAGCCTGCATTATGTATTATTTATAATAACTATTGAAAACTGATATCAGTAAAACGTGTAACGTTTTCATTTAAATACAATATTACAAATGGGAAAACACCAGGATTTTCGATTAATTTCATTTGAATGGGACATCTTGATATGTATAGCTTGCGCTCATAAATAATTGTCATTGATATGCTTGCACTGATAGTTAATATGATATTTACATGTTTCAATATTCTTTAGAGAAAATGCTTATTTATTCCAGAAGGTATGAGATTTAAAAATGTATATTGCTTGACTGCCTCTTTCATGATAGCTCTCGTACATTTGCTGTCAGAAATTTCTGTTATCAGAACTTATTATATTATACAAAATGCACTAAATATCTATAAAAATATTGGCCTTGGTCAGTCGGCCTGCTTCTGCTTTCTTCGCTACGCTATGATTTTCAGAACCAATGCCTGGGGAAAAACGGAAGTTTGAAATCGATCAGATTTTTCAGACACTTTGATAGAAACTACGAGGCTTTCATCAAACGCTTTTTCAAGAAAATTAAATATGAACTTCTTACATTTCACACACGTGTTGGTCAAAATCAAATACAGAAGTGGAGATAGGGCTTTCTCCAACTGTTCTTGTTCATGACACGTGAGTTAAACATTTATTTTTATATGTACCAATTTTCGGCAGTGTGTCCATTGTATGGATTTAACATGGTATGCTAGCACAACAGCATCGATGGGATCTATTTCCTCTGAAATATAAATGTATATCAGATCAATAGTTGGTACAAATCCTGTATCTCAACTTCTTTGAGCAAGATATAGACGAAGCTTTATCAGTGTGTTATTCTTATGCATTGGACACGGACCGCGTATATTTGGCCACTATGACCTACTGGAATGCCAAGTGCAGTTGTGTGCAAATAATATACTATATCTAATGTCTGAATGTTGTATATGCCTGCCAGAGGTATAATATACAGATTATAGTTAATATTTTTCTATTAAATGTGCCATTCTAGTTAAAATTCTAAATATGTTCAGTCTTCCTGCATGAATTTAACAAACTTTGGTCTCACAATGTATGGCATAATGATTAATGATGAACACATTAATTATGAAATTGATCTCCTGGCAATGAATAAGATCATTAAATAAACATTAACCCGTTATCTAAATGATTCTGTGGAAACGCAAACTAAATTTGTTGATTTATTTCCATAAAATATTCAGTTAGCAAAGCCAGCGGATGTATAGCTCTTTTGTTCAGGTTGTTTGTACAAAATACATAATTAGCTCGATTACTGGACTCATATGAGAGTTTATTAAATCACCCAGGTATCTGCATCGGCGTCCCAATTCACTTCGTGTTTTGCATGTAAGGTTTGTTGGTATATCTATATTACTTACATTTCTAATCCTAGCTTAACCAACTGTTGGTCAAATATTCCCTTGGATCCCACAGAAACAAAGCAAGTATATTCCGTAAATTATTTAACCCCTATTTTGCATCGAATTAAGCGTGTAAGCTTTGTTTTCAGGTATATCTCTTACATTTCTTATCCAAGCTTAACCAGATCTGGGCATGGCTTTCTTTCTTATTGTATTATCGAGAGGGTTGCGTAATTGTGCCATCTAATCCTATCCTAGGGAACCCAATTTGTGACAGCCCGTTAGTTGTGAATCAAAGACAGATAAAGGTTTGCATGTAAGCAGTTTATATTTATATACTTTTAAATTACTTTTCATAACCAAATGTTGGCATGTGACTCCTTATGGCATTATCTAGATGTGTCAAAAGTAAGTTAGACTAAACTGAATCATGAGCTCTATGGCTCAACTACACATAGTTTATGAATAACTAGTAATTTTGATATATTTAAATACCCAAGAAGTTGTTACTGATGGTATCATTCTCACTCATTTTCGTACTTCAACCATATTTGAGCATATGTTCCTCTAACCAAATATAACCTCCTTACACCCCACACCAAACCAAATTTAAATATATATTTGTATGTGTTCTTTCTTTTGTTCTTGCGCTAGATGTGCATAATGATCGACTCAGATACCATCATAAAATCGCGCCTACCATCAACCAAATTATTGAGAGAAAAAAGTTCAAGATTACATCAACACACACACACACACACACACACACAGACACACACCCACACACACCCGCCTCCTTCGAAACAAAATATGACAACAAACATTCATGTAGGAACGGGTGTGTTGCGTAAGACAGGTGCCTTTGTGAATTGATGTTGTTGTTTTTTTCCACTAAAATATCAATCTTCATCCAATGTTGTTTTTGATGTGCGGGTTTGTAGGACATTGAATGACCATATTTGTAAATGTACGAGGGATTTCCGAAAAGTTCGTCGACACTTCAAATTTGAATTTATTTTCTAATATATCAAACTAATTACTACTCAGTGTTGATAAACAACATTTTATGTTATCAAAATTCAATTGATAATTTAATATAAAATACTGTCGCATAGCAATAATTTCCATGGCAAAATGATATATAGGGTCCTATAGAAACCACAGCGTCCGAACGCAATGGCATCGTAGGTCCGCACTGTACTGCAAACGAGGACTTGAAACTACAATGAAAGAGACAAAAAACAACAGAAAGGGTGGTGAAGACAGGGTTACCGACTTGGAACGGTCAGTAGGCGATAAGGCCTACCAGTTAGCTTGAATCGATTTAATATGCGCACAATCCTCGCTATTATCCTGTCTTCAGTGCCCAAATAGACAAGACAGTGTAAACAAAACTACATCCCATCAAAAGGAAATCTCTAACAATAAAGTCCACATCCAGAGAAACTAACTAAAGATATACATACAAAATAATAAACATCTCAGGATGTATCCAGAATCGTACTGAACAACCATAGTAGTTGCAGCTAAAGAGAAAATGGGTATCCGGCTCAGGTCCATTATGTTCAATTTAAAGCAAAATTTATTTTCTAAAATCGTTCAAGTGTTAATGTCGTATACAATTGTCATGGCGATATTTACACAAACATTCATGAACACTCGTCCCACAATAATGATAAACGTCTGTCACAATTTTTTGTTACTGTGGAACAAACATATATACGTAGTATTGTTATCATTACACAAAAGCGGTTAGTGTAAATAAAGGAATTCCCTCTACCAAATACGCGATGTTAATCTAACACAATAATTATCATTGATGAATATAAAATACTACAACAGAAAAACAGAAGCCAGACCAACTAGGTAATAAACCTTCTAGAGTTGTGTACAGGATTGAAAACAAACATCTAACATTACTTGGGAGCAGATGTTATGAAGCATGCACAGACTAAATTAAACGGCATATCAAAAGAACAAATTCCTAGAAATCTGCAAAGCAAGTACTCAGTGACTTGGCTAACCAAAATATTTTCTAATAAGTATATGAGTGATTTACAAACTGTTTGGCAAGTCTACATATTGTAATTGTCTAAATTGTCGTTAGTGAAAACACACTTTAGTATAGTTACTGACCAAAAATCTAGTTTCTCTAGCAAATGTACTTTGAATAAGAGCAACCAGCTTGTCATTGATATGTTTGTGTATATTAAGTATTTACATATGAAAACTTGACGTTTATTTAATGTTTTATAGCTAATTGGCCGCTAGCGGTTTAAGTAGGTTATTGTAAGAACCGAACCTCACATCCGAATTCAAAGGGCCCGTGTAAATAAGGGAATCCCCGCCAGGCTATATCCTCTGACAAACTAGGCAGCATTAAAATGCAATTATTTTAACAATGAAGATGGTCAAAGGACAATAGAAAAGCTAGAAAGCCACATAGTAAGTACTCAATGACTTGAGCGACACGATAGTACACCTTAAGACAAGACAAGATTTAAGACAAACATTACACTTTTACTTTCTCTCGTAGGATTTAGGTAGTCGTCATTGTAGGGTCCATAATATGTCGGGTTATCGTAAAACAAAAGTGAAACCTTCGGATATAAAATCAAATGGCTACCAGTCGACATATAGCTATTTTACTTCTGTGTTGACGGAATTACTGTGTACACATAAGTTATTATGTCATTCCATATCTAAATGGTGGTCATATAGCGAAAAGTCGAACGGATATATCAAATATATAATGTTATCTAAACATTACATAGTGGACGATATACCTTCTTCTACAAGAATGACAAGAAATGTCTCTGCCATGAAATCCCTTCTGTACCATGAATACTAGTAAGTGCAATCCGTTCGTCTGCTTAAGATTAAAACAACATGAAATGATACACGTTTGAATTCACATAATTTACATCGTTTTACTGTGATCGTTAAATTAATCACTAAATAATGCACGTGTTTTGAATGAGAAACATCTAGCTATGCCAATATAATACAATTTCTATTGCGCGTCGTTATTTTGACATGCAGTCAAAAGAATAAATAAAAGGTTTCAATTGTATTCCGAACGACTGTGTTGTATTGCTGGAGCGTGAGCTTCGGATCTGCAACATCTGTAATCTCAGTAAATAGCATTAAATGAACACTCTCAACAACAAGGATTCGTTGTACTGCCATGTGCTTAAAACATGAATGAAATCAGGATCAGAACAATGACTAAGTATATAAAAGCACGCACTGAACGGACATGTACTAAACACGTGGATGATTCTGAAATTAATGCAACAGTTAATAAAACACATCTACTCAATAAATCGACCTGTGCATAAAACATAGACACGTATCTCTATATCTCGTATATCTTCTGTCAAAAACAAGACCTAGCATCATATCAACACACACACACAAACTGACTGCACTGGCAAGTACCTAGAACATATATCTTGTATCAAAGTAAGTATTCAACATCCTCAAAAAGGACGAACTGTACTGTCAAGTCCCTAAACCCTGGGTTATAATGGTATCTAAGTAGATACTAGATATGTAATCTCCACAGCAAGTAGTAACCTTTGAGAAACTTGGTAAAATATTGTTCTATATAAACGTTAAAGATTGTTCAACAAAAAATAAATTAAAACAGCTATAGAGCTTCTTCATCTTGCAAACGCGAATAAATACAGTCTGCAACTGATAGGTGATCCCTTGGAAGCAACAAATACAAACAAGAGAGAAAAGTAGCAGAGTCGTTTTTTATAGCCTTTTCATGAGAAGTAATATAAGATGTAACACCTTTCACATTCCCTAGCACCAGTTTAAGTGGTATTCTACTTTTAAAGATTGAGTTTGATGATCCCAAAGGACCGGTAAGTAATCTCACTACTGATTTGTAATGTGGCGACATTTTACAGGCACCACACCGCACGAAACAAGCGCTAGTGTGAATGCCAAGAAATACAGAAGTCTTGTTTCTAACAACCACAGCTGTCTTTCCACCCAGAAAAATTAAAAATGTGTCAAGACTGATAATAAATACCGAAAAGGTAATCCATTGGAAGCAACAAACACAAACAAGAGAGAAAAGTAGCAGACTCGGTTTATTGAGTATTGTTTAATCACACTTAAAATAGGTTGACTGCTTTTTAATTTAGTATTTTGACTGTTACTTGTGATATGTATGATATGTATGATTCATAACCTCTGCTCCCAACTAAAATCCATTTTGTTTATTTCGCCCATTATTTTGTAGTTTAAGGCAAGGTATTTCTTTAGAAACTTGGACCATACGCCGCTGGCCATGGAATGATATGAAAATACCTCATTTATGTTCACCACCATGTGCAGGCAATCTTCGGGATGGCTCAAATGGCCGTATTGTTGATATTTTAAATATTGAGTTCTGCTCAACCCTGGTCTAGAGGGCGTGAATTGTAGCAATCATTGTTCACTACCGTTCATCAACCGAGACTGCAGTATCATGAACCGAGACTGCAGTATCGTATGTATTTATCGTTTTTGTCAATATCCAAATATCTCATTCCATACTCTTTTTACCTTCATTAATATTGCATATGCTCTGGAGTATGAGTTCAGCTATTCGAGACGCCATTGATAATTTTGTGAAAATAATTTTAATGATCAGTTGATGCGTCAATATTTAAAGGGACTGAAGGCGGAACGGATTTTTGTCAATATCATCCTCATAATATGCATCAGTTGCGTAATAAATGTACATTAAACAATGCTTCTTGTAACAATTGGTTAATATGGAAATGTTTCATCTGGAAACACATTGAATGTTTTTTGTTTGCTAAACCATTTATATTTAGTAAAATGACTTTTACATAGCTGACTGTTTTACATAATTTAAATTAGTAGACATACAGAAATGAACTTCGATAACAAAACAATAATTTATACAAACTCTTAAGCATCACATGAATTAATATTAATGATATAATAGTATACAATATAAATCAAATGAGTCGTCTAGTTTTCCAGACCTAACTATTGCAATAATCAAATAATTAAATCAAAACTTAAATACAATATGTGTTTTATTTGTAGTTAAATTAACACCTATTTTCAACATCCGCATCATTCCTTTTAAGCTAATTCGCTATTATTCAAACTAAATAATGTATGAGCTATTTAATTGTCATGAGAGAAATTATCACGTTTCTGAATAAAATACTAACGTGCACACGTTTTGTAATTTCTCTACAGGACCATAATATCTGAAAACTTATTTTCACTTACGTGGAATTAAAGAAAAAACATACATATTTAACAGTCAAGGGTGTAACTGATTTCAGTTCCTTACTAAATGATCCTAAATAACTTAAACAATTTATGTTATACCCTAAAACATACATGCCTATGGCCTCGGGTGAAATATGTTGAACTTTTCAGAAATAACTTATTTATTTTGTACTAATTTCAGTTATTTGTTCAATAACTTCAATAAGTTATGTTTTATCACAAAAAATACATGCCTATGGCGACATACGAACATGGTAAACTTTTCAGAAATAACTAAGTTTTTTTGCTACTGTCTCCATATTATTATAGGTACTGATAAAGGTGATCCTTTGAGAGCAATTAAAAAAAGGGACATTATTATGTCACTCATTTAGTAGGTAACTAATATTAGTTAAGACCCCTTGGTAATGAATAACGTTTTAAGAAATTATAATTATACCTTTTCTTGCTCATCATATTATAAATCACATACATGATTAACATGGTTTTTTTTGGTTGTTTTTTTGTTTGTTGTTTTTTCAGATTTATAAAGTTTATTTATCTGTTTCCCTTAGCCTCGTCCGTCGGATGGGGACGTAAACCGGATGGTCCCGTGTATCGGTCTACCCTCCGAACACGTTAAAAGACCATAGGAATCTATTCGATAATAAGAGTAGGGCATCGTTCCCGGATTCCTATGTATCCTTCCCCTCTCTCAGGGGCGGCTCTAAATAACCTATACTGTGTTGATGAGCCGTTAAACAACATTCAATTATTAATCCAGTACCATTTTGAATTTAAGTGTTGAGTTTTCATTTTTGCTTCTTATTCTACCATGAGATTAATATATTATTGGTGCCATGCAATATAATTAACAGTTTGTAATGTGAAAACAAATACCGTTTGCTTTATACTATTCTGATAATAAATATTATTGATTAACAAATGCAAGTTATTTAGAAAAACTAACGGGACCGCACATGTTTTAAAAAATCAATATTGCCGTGACGGTGTGCCCATTTGAATAATAGTGTAGTTACCAAGGTTTGTACATTTTTGTTGATTTTCAAGTCTGCTTTTTCTTACATAACCCATATATTCAAAGAAAAAAAAGGAACGTATTGAGGAATGGTCTTCGCTACGACATGCATTATTTGATGTGTACGTTCAGTCTCATGAACCTCCAACAGCATGTACAATGTACCGGAGTAGTGACATACAGTTGTACATATATGTTTAGATTTCTGTTCTTGGGAGGTTCTGTGTATAAGCTGCTTGAAAACAAGACACCAGTATCCCCATATGCACATGTTTGAAGCTTGGCGGGTATGCATTACTATTTTCTTCTACATGGACTTGTCAAATAAGCAATTGTCCAAATTACCATAGAGACGGATGCAGCATCGTCCTTTGGCCATACTTTCTTTTAACGACTTCTCCGCTAAATTTCATAGCAAGACAATTCTACTCGTCCGTTTGCCGTGACGAGTGCTGATTGATGCAGGACGAGTGTAAATTCATATAGATTATTCACAATTTGACCATTCAAATATTACAATGATGAGTAACTGTTATCACCTTTTTCCGTGTTGCATTTTCAGCTCTACTGGCCGAAGCTTATGTGATGGTTAGATGGCCTTCATCCATCATTAATTATTTACTTCAAATAACATCTCCTGAAACTGCTGCGTAGAATTTGACCAAACTTCAAAGGTCCTAACTTCAAAGGTCCCCTTTCAAATTTGTGTAAATCGTCCTGATCTTTCAACAGATAGGGACGTTGATACTAAACAAATAGAAAATTCTTTAAACGACCTTATGAACTACCAGTTAGAATTCGATGAAACTTCACAGGATGCATTATCGCGTGGTCCTCTCTCAGATTTATTCAAATCATCTTTTGTTTTTGTTTAGCTGTTTACTTAGGCTTAAAGCAGCTATCCCGCCAACAACAGCCGAATTTTACAACATACGTAAATCGTTTCTGAACTTACTGATGACGAAATATATATATATATAACTTAAACATTTGAGAATCCGAACTATAGACACCATATACACAGTTTTAACCAGCCAGCCCAAACCCGAAAAACTGGAGGGCCGAATTTAAAGTTACCAACTCGGTTCGTTTTACACATATTCGATCGCGGATTGTATAGTTTTGATTTCTCCCATCACCACCACCACCACCACCACACACCACCACCCAAAACCAACACCATCACACACCACCATTACCAACACCACCACCACCACCACCAACACCACCACCAACACCACCACCACCAACACCACCACCAACACCACCACCAAAACAGCACCTTAGAATCACTCCTAAAGTACACCTGCATCTCTCTACAGCACTCTTGAAGCACCACTGCAGCACCCCTGCAGCACCCCTGCAACACCCCAGCAGCACACGTACAGCACCCCTACAGCACTCCTGCAGCACCCCTGTTGCACTCCTGCAGCTGTACCACCACCATCCTCCAGGTAGTGGATGGTGGTGGTGGTGGTGGTGGTGATGCATTTGAGTAATGCTTCGAAGTAGTGCATGAGATGTTGCGAATGAGACGCTAAAGAAAAAGCCTGTACAGATCACGTACTAAACCAAGAGGTAAACTCATACTAAACTGTATAATGATATACATGACTTCTCTGCGTGCGACGTTTATGAATGATAGAATCTTTAGTTTTTGGTATATATATATCCCATAATTTATAAATTGAGGCAGGTAGATGGTATAGACCATTAACTGTACCGTTAGATGATAGAAAATGTAGAGTTTGTAACAAGGTAGAAGACGAGTATCATTTTATAATAGAGTGCACAAATTATAATTGTATTAGATTAAATTACATTGATAAATATTATTGGAAAAGGCCTAGCATGCTGAAATGTTTAGAGCTAATAAACTGCGAAAATAAAAATAAATTGACAAAACTTAATTTATTTTTATACAAAGCATTTGAAATCCGAAAGGATATCATTTCCAATAACTAATCATTACACAAGTTTTAAATTGTTTGTAAGTAAAGGGAAATATCATGTTGTAACGTTTTTTTTGTGTGTTTTTTTTTTGACATAGAATATTTGCAATTATTGTTTATACACATCTCCATTATCTCTGCATTGTCTTAAAGTTTGGTTTTGCTTTGTGTTTCATAATAAACAATACACAATATATACTCAGTTGCATTGTATATGCAAAAGCTTTTGGTTATGTTTGATTGTGCTATGATATATGCAATGAAATAGATTCACTTGAATTAATATCCTAGACGATATATTGTGCAGCGCCACATCTATTTGGTTGTAATAGTCATGATGATTTGTGTATTATTTGTTTGTTTAGTGTTTGAAATCTTTATCAGATGATATATATAAATAAATATATATATAAACTGAAAACATGATAGTTACATGTTGCATTTAAATACATGTCTTTATATGCTTATAGTCATGTGTATGAAAAATATATCAAACAATATTCATAATACGAAAAATAAAAATGTAAAATAAAATACAAATATTACAAAAATGCAATGTCCATGCAAGGTGAATTTTAATCTCACGCGGGCTTACTCATATTTTGTATTACACGGTGAAAGACTGTGTGTATAAAATAGATGATTTAAACATATGAACATTTTTATACCATCTTCTCCATATGTATATTTGTTTATGTTGTTTCATTTAGTATTACCTGTCATTGTATTCTGTTAACTATTTGTATCCTCACAGGCCTTAAGGCCTATTAGAATTTTTAATAAAACATACATATATAAGAGATGGGTAAACTAAAGTATATTATATTTATTAAAAAAGATTAATAACTCCATGCTCTTATTCAATAACTCTTAAAGTAAAAAAAATCGACGCGAGAACCCTAGGTTTGTTCGAAAGGTCTTTGTGAGATGTATTAGAAAATGAAATAAAATTGAACATTAGACATTAAATGATACCTACGGCTGTAAAACTGATTTTAAGTTATTTTCCGAATCAAAAGTTTCGCATTTGTTTCTACCATCAGATAGCGCGCAAAATTCAGAACAGTTTGGTGTATAATATACACTAAACCAAATTGCAAAGTACCAACCTAAGAATATGTCAATAATATTCTCATTGTTTTGTGTATTTTGAGCTTGATTAGAGATACAGTTAAACTGCAAAATAACGACTGTAAATCGTCTGCTCTGATTGCGTGAACATATTTTAAAACTTTTAAGTCAATGTGTTTTCTTAGAAATAAGTTATATCACTTATACAACTGGGTATATAGGATTTTATTAAGTACTTCGAATTAGTGAAGCTTTCGATGTTCATAATTTTAAAATATGCCAGTTAAAATTATTTTGACACCATGTTTTACTAGCATTACCACTACAAATGCGTTTGCCAAAGAAATTTTCGAAATGTTTAATGTTAACGCTGAATTACAGTTACTTGAATTTCAAACAATATTCAATTTAAAGGGAGGTAATTTAAGACTATCCATTTTCATTTTTTTATAGACGAAAAATCTGCGATAAATGGGTCAATTTTTTATTTTTTTTTTCTATTATTTCATACCAATTTTAAGGAATTTTATATCTTTAAGCGATCTTTGACTCATGTTTTGTGTTTTATCAGTACATTTCATGTTTTCATATAAAGGGAAGGTAACTCTCAAAAGATGTAACAATTTAAACAAAAAATAAATGTCTTACAAACTATGGGTCAAAATAAAATACTTATCATATATCTATTCTAAATATATTTAAAATCAGAAAATTAGTTAAGATACAAAAGTTGAAACTTAGGAATTTTATTCGGTGTACGTAGCTAGGTAGACTTTTTTTGAAAATATCGGATATAATTTTTATAAGATATAAAGAAATATAAAAAGATCGGACAGGGAAAGTAGCATTCAAGGAGGACAGTCAACCACAAAACACAGAAACAAACACGCAAACAAGAAGGCAAAAACAATATTAAATGCAAACGACATCACAAACACAAAAGGGTTGACAATAGGGCTACCGCCTTGGAACGGTCAGTGGCAAAGTAGGCCTCTGGGGGGTTTAAACCGGTTCTAGGGTGCACCAAACCTCATAATTACCCTACTGTCATCCCATTAAAACAGGACAGTGTAAATAAAGAAATCCCCGCCATGATCTAATCTCTAACCAACAAGGCAGCATCAATAGGCAATATAAGTAAAACACACATATACTCGTGTAAATAAAATACTAAAAAACAATAGCCTAGAAAGCCGCAATAAAGGTACTCAATGACTTGGCAGAAGCCAGAGCAACAAGAGAATAAACCATTAAGGGCACGACAAGTAAGATCATAGACAAAAATCAAACGCCGCCGTCCCAATAGGCTTTAGGTAGGCGTCATCATAGGGTCCACAGCCTGTCCGGTTATCGTACAATTAAAGAGGAAACTTTAAAAGGGTTCACCACTAAGCATGCAGTACGATTCAAAATGATAGGGTCATAACCTATTTTGATAATTTTGTTTGAACAAGTTCAACAAAGATAGTATCAAAGTGATCATGACCAAGAATCTTACGACGTTTATAAATCACATCACTATAGAAGACAGGTTGTGATAGTCCTTGTCGCAGAAGAGTCCGTAAATTACTTTTATATTTGGAAAGAAAATCAGGGTTACGATAATAATATTTTGCGAAGTTTATGGTAACGGTATCCCTGATTGAGAAGCTTTTTAGTTATACAAAGATTACGAATATTAAAGTCCTCAACTCGGGAACGTACAAGCTCTTGAAAAACGAATAAGTTGAAACACATACACCACATAAGAAGTTGCTCGGGGAACATCCCCATCCAAGTTGGGATAATTAACTATGTCAAAATTAAAATCATCTCTCTTGTCATATATTTTGTTAATTATTTTACAATCTCCAATCGAGAGATCTAAATCAAGAAAAGAAGCGTTATTATCAGATATAATAGCTTTGTTAAGCTGAAGTTCTTTAGGATATATATTATTAACCATAGTTGGAAAGAAACATGATTTCTATAACTCGTTGAAAGATTAAACCTTTTAAGCCCTTAATGGTTAAAAGTTAATCCGTTACCACGGTAATATAATCTTTAAAATAAATAAATGATCAGCTTTCTATAGAAATGGTGACAGTGACCTTTTAATCCTAGTTCAAATCACAATCTCTAGACAATGCATGCTATTACATGTATAATACTTGTAATGAAGAATGCGAATTCTATTAAAGACAGAGCATATTTCATAAGTGACCATGGATGTGTTTAGATTTCTTGAATTTTAAAAATGTCAGTGGGTGTTGGATGTTGTTGTAGTTGTTGTTGTTGATGATGGTGTGGTTAATTGTTCGTAGTGGTATCGTTGTTGCTGGTATTGTTGTTGTTGTAGTTGTTGTTGTTGCTGATATTGTTGTTGTTGTTGCTGTTGTTGGGTTTGGTGGTGCTGTTGTTGTTGGTGTTGCTGTTGTTGGTTGTGGTGATGTTGGTGGTGTTGATGAGATTGGATATGCGAGTTTTATTAAGCCAGAACAAAATCACTCCGTGGATTCAACTACAAAATGGTCATTGGGAAGACTTTTTATACATGTATAACACTTGTGAATTAACTGCCAATAAATAATTAAAATTATGAACGTCTGCAGTCGAGTCCTAACATGTCAAATCGTGTGTTCAAAGTATTGGTATAATAGGGTGTTTCCGGTCCTTTCTTTACGTTCTCTATTACGGTCGGGTCCGTTTGTGCTATTTATACAAATCAACGTCAAGTCTATTTATAGAAGAAAGAGTCTTAACATGTCAAATCTTGTTTTCAAAGTATTGGTATGATAGAGGGTTTCCGGTCCTTTGTTTACGTTTTCTATTGCGGTCGGATGTCAATTCACCGTATCAATACCTAATGTTCCGACATTGTGGCAGTAATCCTCTCTGTGGTTTTTATACGAAAGGAACTCAGACATCCTTTTTCTATAATGTCCACAGATTAAGTCTAAATGTCAATTCATTTTGTTCCAACATCCTGGCATCCCTCTGCGGTTTTTATACAGAGGGATCTCAGACATCCTGTCTCTATAATGTCCACAGATTAAATCTAAATGCCAATACCTTTTGCTCCAACATCCTGGCAGTAATCCCCTTTGCGGTTTTTATACAAAGGGAACTCAGACATCTTGTCTCTATAATGTCCACATATTAAGTATAAATGTCAATATCCTTTGTTCGAACATCCTGACAGTTATCCCCTTTAAGGTTTTTATACAAAAGGAACTCATACATCCTTTCTCTATAATGTCCACAGATTAAGTGTAAATGTCAATACCTTTTGCTCCAACATCCTGGCAGTAATCCTCTCTTCGGTTTTTATACAAAGGGAACTCAGACATCTTGTCTCTATAATGTCCACATATTAAGTCTGAATGTCAATATCCTTTGTTCGAACATCCTGACAGTAATCCCCTTCAAGGTTTTCATACAAAAGGAACTCAGGCATCCTGTCTCTCAATAGTGTCGATTGAATAGAGGAATTAACCTGTGACACTCATCCTATCCCAAGGGTACGCTAAAGGATTAAGTCAATATCCTTTGTTAAAACATCCTGTCACTAATCCCCTCTACCTACAATACATTCATATGCAAATGAGACCGCGCATACGTGACCTACTTTATACCACGTGCGTTTCCACTTTTAGAAAACAAAATGGCGCCCGAGCATGCACAGTCGTGGATCCAAAGAGACACCTCTACTACTTATTATGTCAGCAGGTATCTAATAAGTTCATTACGTCTCTGGTCATAGTTATTAAAACGGCGGTTACCAAATCCGTTTAAAGAAAATAGTTTCATAGAATTAAGTATTGAATAATTTATGAAAAAAAAATATTATAAGCATTCCATGAAAGTTTGATGAAGATCAACAGTTACTGTAAACCCACCCCCACCACTCCTCCTTCTCCCACCCCATCCCACACACACACACAACAAAAGAGCTATTTTTCTCAATACAATGGAATTGTAATTTTTTTCAGAAAGTGCCAATTCTAATGGATGGCGGGAGATATATAGTACTGGTTCCAGCCAGGAAATATGGGTTGGTTTGCCTCTAACACAAAAAAAAAGAGATCGTCATATATGGCCTAAGATGTGCTAAAATGACGTAAAACATCAGTCAAAAATGAATTAAATGGATGCATCTCAATTCAATACCACAGAATAAGCCTGGTTAAAGAACTTGTCCAAGATATCCTCGTAACATAAATTTCTACATCGATTGAAGGTGTGTGTTCATAATAGAGGAAGGTAGTTTCTGAGGATGTGTGGATGACAAAGGAGATTTAAAATCCAGTGTTTCACCAAAATGAACATTAAACCCGCAATTTTCATTTTTTGTTATGGAATTTCTTACATACTATAACTAATGATACAAAAACGAAATATGTTTTGCGATTTGATGTACTGATCAAACGGTCTGTATGAGTTTGAATGGTGTTTTTACGTCATTTTAGCACATGTTAGGCCATATATTACATATTTTTTTAAATAGAGGCAGACCACCCTGTTTCCTGTGTAGAACCTGTACTTTCTTGCATACCGGATAAGGCTATTCACGTTTTACATGGGGGATGGAAAGTCTTATATTAATGGGTAAAGATAATGTTACGCGCGCACCAACATCCGGTATGCAGGAAAACATGCAAAACGTTAGAAGCTGGCGGCGTCAAGGCACAGCATGTTTCTGATATGCAAGATAAAGAATATATCATGGGTTTTCGGTTCAAACAGAGAATTTCAGCCCTCGGTATAAGTGTTTTAATCGAACCTCTACACCGGATACCCATGAAAGATTCTTATAGTATGCCTCATGACATCCGTAAAATCGACAATTTTTCAATTGACAATGTTGAACGCAAGGATGTGATCGAATGTTGAACGCAAGGGTGGGTTCGGGTGTTAAAAGCAGGATTGGGATCCTAATGGTGAACGCAGGGCAGATATATAATATTGAACGCATGACTGTGAATGTTGAACGCGGGGCTGAGTTTATCAATAAGCACTTATGACTTCTCTACACTATATACAACCTTACCACATCACCTTATTAAAGACAAGCTAATTTTGTTCTTATTTTGCTATGAAAGGGATTTCATGTTGAGTCTTTCACCAGATACCCTGGCAGATGTTATTGAAGCCTTTATTGATACCTCTCGGTATCTGGATGACATACTGAACATTGACAACCCTTTCTTTCCAACTATGGTTAATTATATTTATCCTAAAGAACTTCAGCTTAACAAAGCTAATATATCTGATAATAACGCTTCTTTTCTTGATTTAGATCTCTCGAATGAAAATGGTAAAATAATTAGCAAAATCTATGACAAGAGAGATGATTTTAATTTTGACATTGTTAATTATCCCCACTTGGATGGGGATGTTCCTCGAGCAACTGTTTATGGGGTATATGTGTCTCAACTTATTCGTTTATCTAGAGCTTGTACTCGAGTTGAGGACTTTAATATTCGTAATCTTTGTATAACTAAAAAGTTACTCAATCAGGGTTACCGTTACCATAAACTTCGTAAAACCTTTGCAAAATTTTATTATCGTAACCCTGATCTTCTTTCCAAATATAAAAGTTATTTAAGGACTCTTCTGCGACAAGGACTATCACAACCTGACTTCTATGGTGATGTGATTTATAAACTTCGTAAGATTCTAGGTCATGATCATTTTCATACTATCTTTGTTAAACTTGTTAAAATGTTTATCAAAAGAGGTTATGACCCTATCATTTTGCAACGTACTGCATGCTTGGTGGTGGACCCTTTTACAGTTGGCCACTATGCTTTCCTCTTTAATTGTACGATGACCGGACAGGCTGTGTACCCTATGATGACGCCTACCTAAAGCCCATTGGGAGGTGGCGTTTGATGTTTATCCATGATCTTTCTTGTCGTGCCCTTAATGGTTTATTCTCTTACTGCTCTGGCTTCTGCAAAGTCATTGAGTACCTTCTTTGTGGCTTTCTAGGCTATTGTTTTTTTTTGTATTATATTTACACGAGCATATTTGTGTTTTACTTATATTGCCTATTGATGCTGCCTTGTTGGCTAGAGATTAGATCATGGCGGGGATTTCTTTATTTACACTGTCCTGTTTTAATGGGATGACAGTAGGGTAAGTGTGAGGTTTGGTGCACCCTAGAACCGGTTTAAACCCCCTAGTGGCCTGCTTTGCCACTGACCGTTCCAAGGCGGTAGCCCTATTGTCAACACTTTTTGTGTTTGTGATGTCGTTTGCATTTATTATTGCTTTTGCCTTCTTGTGTGTCTGTTTGCGTGTTTGTTTCTGTGTTTTGTGGTTTACTGTCCTCCTTGAATGCTACTTTCCCTGTCCGATCTTTTTATATTTCTTTATAAGTTTAACCGTAAAAATTAACCGAATAATTGTTAGTTAGACGCTTTCATTTTTGAAATAAAAACACATTGTATCAAATCTATTTGAAATAATTAATAAAATTGAAATCACTACAATATCTGTTCGAAAATAGGGAAATAAGTCAATCCGTACAATGTACGGTACCGTACGGCCAGGCCCATGTTTTAGACGTTATCGTAATCGTTCTTCTAGTCAAAATGCAAGCGTTTTGCTGATAGGTGAATCAATAAAGAAGCGAATTTCTGATTTTTTCCAAGTCAACAAACGAAAAAAAGAAGACGAGCGATGAATTGCTGACTGTCTTAGACAATCTGCCAGCACCATGTGCTGAGGATCCGATGGTAACTCTAATGAATCGGCCGCGTGTGGTCACTGCCATGTTTTGGTCAAATAAAAGTTGATAAACTGCAAGTAAGAAATTAAGTTAAATTCGAACCCTGAAAATTATTCCCTTTTTCATGTTAGATTGTGCAGTAAAAGTTTGCGTCAGTATTGGTGTTTCTTGTTTTTCAAATAATTTAATCATTAAAGGGACACTGTCCGTAAGTAAGCAGATATTCAGCATAGCCAAATAACTGCCAGATTTTTATTCAGTGAAATATATACTTGAAAACATTAGCATAGACCTTGATAAGCCTGTAGTAAAACATTCTTGAGTTACGAAAAAAAGGAAGTTTTATTTATTATTTGTAAGTAATGTGGGACCCATATTATTTACATTTTCTGTTGATCGCATGGCATCCATTAGTCCAAACAAAATAATATGTGTAGTTCAGGTAACACTGGGGGAAAAAAAGGGTAGTTAGGTAGGTTTTTTTTTTGTTTTATACTTGTGCATAAAATAGGGTCGGTCGGGTTACCTGAACCACACATTTTTTTAAATGTCCTTAGCGCATTAGGTTTTATATGTTGTATCTCTTACGAAATGCATCTTGACCGGTAAGCTCAGTCGGTAACGAGATTGGCTGTGGCGACGATCGACTGTTATTATCCGCGAATGTAACTTTAGTGTGGGTTACGAGTTCAAATCCTACAAAGCGGTACCTCTTTTTTTTACCGCTATTCAATTCCGTCACACAATCTTGGTTTTATTTAGTAAATATGCAATATTATGTTTGTCAACGTAGTTATTTTGTGTTTTATAGGCTAAAAGTATTGTTCCTTTAAGTTCTGATACATGTTGTGGTAGTACAATGTATTATATAACATGATATAATTGCAGGAGGAAGTATGAGAAGATAATGTTGATTGGCTGTATTGCCGAGCTGACGGAGGAAGAGGAGGAGCATCTACTCGTGCCCAATGTTAACGACTTCAGCGTGATGTTCTCGTGCCGTAAAAACTGTGCCCAGCTCTGGCTCGGTCCTGCGTTCTTCATTAATCATGACTGAAGAGCCAACTGTAAGGTATGTATCCATCTCATACAAAGTTGGAGCTAATTGACTTCATTATTATCGGAATTATATCACCGCTTTGACAAAGTGAAGTAGGGAGTATATAGAAATGGCGTTGTCCGTAATGTCCCGTTGTGTCTTATAACATATTTTTATTCCTTTGCCTCGCTTCGCTCCTTCATTACATTCTTATCGTCGTCATTCCCACCTGAGATCTTCACCGCGTGCACGTCGCTGTGTAGGCACTCGTGACATTCAGGATGTTGAACTGGAGGCATTTATTGTGGTTCAGCAGCTTGAGTGTCATTTGAGCGAAAGTTAAGATGTCTCCTGCGTCCCGTCACAGCACAAATCACCTGATGTCTACGCCGAAGTCGGAGGACGGATGTCGGCAGTTGAAAGCTGAGAGACACCAACGCCTTAGCGTATTGACGCCGAAGACTGCAGACAGAAGATCAGAGACGGAAGACGTACAGGCCATCGGTGGGTATGTGCGGTGCAGGTGTCATACTGTGACGCCACGCCCGCCCCACCCCTCCCCACCCCACCCCACCCTTGCCGCCACAGCGACAGCTACATAGAGCAGCAGCGACACGACACACTCAATGCAGATACAACACCCAGTACTACAGATACAACGCAGCCAGCGACAGCTACATAGAGGAACAGCGACACGACACACTCAATGCAGATACAACACCCATTACTACAGATACAACGCAGCCAGCGACAGCTACATAGAGCAGCAGCGACACGACACACTCAATGCAGATGCAACACCCAGTACTACAGATACAACGCAGCCACTACAAGACGAACAGTCCAGACTCTATTGTGCCCATCTTCTTTAACATTCCTTATCAAGTTTGTTGGTGAAGGTACCTTAAAACCTTAGAACTACAGACACGCACACACACACACTTTCATTACTTGCATTCCTCAAACAGTTTTGAATGGGTTGTTCCCAAACTTCAGATATACATAACAACTGTCCCTCTACTTCACCTATTGTTGATTGCCTAATTTAATTATAGAATTATGGCCCTTTGTTTGACTTAAAATGTATTTAAGGCGGGGTATTTATCACCTTCAGTGATAGTTCTAGTTTATGTTTATTTGCAAGGGTCAAGCCAGACTCCATAAACAGGGAAAAGTGACTTCTCCCTCCAGACAAAACGGGGAGAAGTTTTTCAAAACAGGGATACTTAAGGTCGGTCAACATGAGTCGGACGATTAAATATCGAGTTAACCAATTGTTAACCAATTGCATGTTATTTTATTATTATTTGTATTGGAACTATTACTGTTATAATAATAAAAATAATGCATAATACTAATAAAGCATGTATTATTAGTATTATCATTATTTTGCTATTATTATTTTTTTTTTTTTCCACGGCCTTACAAACTTCAAAGTGATCAGTGCCAAAAATCTTTTCGTCTTGAACATACAAAGTGAAATCTGAAAACTTCATTATTTTTTTTATTTTTTTTCCCCAGACAGACTTTCATCAGGTTTACGTCTTTGACCGGCGTGATATTAAGATGCATTTTCAACCCTAACCAACTTGACAGAGACATGTTGATCGAATGCAATTTTATTCTGGTCTTCGTTTAGTTTTTATTGAAAAATACTAATTATTCGATAATTACCCCAAACTTAGTCTTAAATCATACTCGCATTGATTAACAAAAAATAAAATCATGTTTTTTTTACATTATTTTCAACACATTTAAGTTGTATATGACATTCGATTTTTGTGGTGGAGGCAGACCACCCATTTGTCCTGGGTAGAACCAGTACTGTACACCTCTCGCCATCCGTAAGAATCGACACTTCCTCACAAGTTCCAGTGTTTCCCCGAGAGCGCGTATCGTGAGTTTTTGATGCACTAAAATGATCGGCGACGCGACATAAATCAGCTTGTGCGTTTTTCATGACGTAATGAAATTGACTAGGCTAGTAATGAAATAAATACCCGTCAAATTATCGTCATAATACTTTCTTGAAAAGCTTCAAATGTAAGGAATCACGAATGAACTTATTTCTATTTACATCTTGGTCTATATTTAGAACAGGAAAAACTAATACCTGTACTTTGTGTCATTGTCGTCGTCATATCGATCATATTACAATTTCATTTCAATTTACTTTATTATGCTTATCAGAATTAGGCTTTTGTTAAGTTTCATTATGTTGTTCATTTTACAGTGATTATAATGCCATCTTTGTGGCCCATGATTGGAAAATAAAGTTATTCATTATTGGTCTATTTTGGAACAGGTTAAACTAATGTCTGTACATTCCGCGTTATTGTCGTCGTCCTATCGATTTCCGCGTTATTGTCGTCGTCCTATCGATCGCGTGTATGTTGGTCCGAGTAGGTAGACGTTTATATAAAAAAACTAGCAAATAAAAGCGCGTATATGATCATGATACGGCCACTAAAATGGCAGACAAACTAAAAATGAAACATTACGCCGGTTAACTTCCTTTTTGTGCTGACCAATCCACCAAAGATGTCTAATCAACTAATAATGCATGTGACTGTCTATCTGATATCACATGGTCTATTCATCAAAATGCATGTCCAAAAATTATGACCCCTATAGGCTATATTTACAAAATGACCCCCAGTTTATTCCATAGGGGTTTAAGGATGACCCCTAAAACATTGAGACCTGCAGAAACACTGAAGTTCTAGTTTATACATGTAGCTGATTCCGGTTACAAGTTTAACAATTGTGTTAACACTGACCAGGTTATATTTAAAATGTATGTTCATGGCTTTTGGGGAAGCAGCCAATATTGACCTCAGCTGTTATTAACCTGAAACACTGACTGAATGCTTATGGAATCAGTGTCTGGAATAATCTATAAATAAAAGAGTAATGAAATGAAATTGGGTTTTACCCCTATAAATACGTCTTATTACAATATATTATGACCAGGGCTTTTTCCCCCTAAAAATTATGAAGACATCCTAGCCTGGTCATTTTGGTAGCGAGAAAGAGCGATAATTTGTGAAAAAAGTATTGAAAGATTAATTGTTAAAATTGATATTACACTCAATACATATCAGTCTAATTAAAAGTAAATCCTAATTACGCTTTGATACTCTCCGCTTCTAGGATCTGACAACACTGCCTCGGAGGTTATGTCAGATTGACCTTTCATCTAATCAATATTCATGAGAAGACTAAATTCAAGCAATGAATTGCGCGTTTCATATGCACTTCAGATGATGTTCGAGTTGACTGAACAAACGAAAATTCACATAAAACACGTATATAACACTGTATTCGAAAAAAGATAAAGTCGCCGTGTGTTATTGCTGTGAATTGCACGATATAAAATTAAAAGAAATGCACTAAATGGCATGTCATCAAAAATACAAAGAAAATCATGGGCAATGCCGATCAACTTTTTTGAAAACATTCGGAACATTCCAGGCAAGTATTTCGGTGGAACAGGACCCAAGTGTAATTTTGGGAAATTTAGATCATAAAAAAAAACAAATCGTTTTTTTTTCATCGATAAGAATTGTTAAGTCAAGATTTTGAAAGTTTTTTTTTTTTAAGAAACTTTTTGGGGGAAAATATCACTATTTTGCATAGGGAACTGGTTCGTTTTTCGGCCCCATGGGACACCTAGAACTCTGTATATATATAGGGTAACTCTTCTTCACTGAAACCACAAGGGAAAGAGCTGTCACATATTGCATGTAGATTAAGCTTACAAGGCTTTTACTAGGTGTTTTGGGAAAAGGCCTCCCCTAAAAACGACCAAATTGGGAAGTCTTTTCGATAAAATGGCCAAATTGAGAACTGTTAATGTTAACATTTTGTAAGTTTAATAATAGGGCAAATTTAAAGCCTCAAAGTATAAACGAACACTATTACATCACTAAAAGAAACTTATATTGATTAGTATGGATTTTTTTCACCAATTGAGGGAAACAAGTAACTATTTTGCATTGGGAACGGGGACAAATTTCGGCCCCGTGGTAGAAAAAGCCCTGATTTAGGGTCTTTGACCAAGTTTGTTCAGATTGAGTCTCTGTGGTCAAAAGTGCCCCGCCCCAGGAGTCACAAGATTTACAAAGACATAAACAAAAAAAATCTTAGAATATCCTCTTCTCTGAAACCACATTGCGTGGAGCTGTCATATATTGCATGTAGCATAAGCTTATGGTCATCTGCCAAGTTTGTTCAAATGGCAAGCCTGTGGTCAAATCTGGCTCCGTCCTGGAGGTCATAGTTTTACAAGTTTATATAGGAAAATGTTTAAAAAATCTCGACTGCTACAAGAGCTATATTCTATATATTTTGTCTTGTATTAAAATACTCTTGTTTTCAAGTAAAGGTCATCAGCTCATTTAAGTACAGATTGTACAAAATAATTTTTGTGAAGAACATTTTAGATCTTGTTTTCTTTGATGGGATCATTAAAGATATCAACTACCAATCTGAGTCAAGATTATTTCCATTTATGCTCAAGTCCCGTCTTCATGCTCTTTTACTCCTTCAGCTACTTACCTGATCAGCATTCATAGACGTGAACACCGTGGTAGGAAATAACGGTACATTGAAGTTTCATTATTACGTGCGTTGATCTAGTAGTTGCATGCTCATCTTGTTACTAAAAGCTTGACTCCTTCTGCTTGGATAGAAGATGAAGCGCTCTATCTCTCCTCCAGTCCTCTCTTTCTCCCTCCCCTTTCTTTCCTCCCTGCTATTTGGAGCAGCTCTGAATATTTCAACCAAATAGTTTTTTGCTCCACTGTTCAAAGATCAGCAGAGCTTATGCCGTGGTGCGGTGTCCGTCCGTCTGTCCGTAATTTGTTTTTTGTAGCGACTACTCCTCTGGAACTACAAGATGGATTTTCTTGAAACTTTACATAAATGTTGCCCATGAAATCTAATTCATCCTAGCAAAAAGTTATGTTGATGTGAAATCCAAGATGGCTGCCAAAGCTTAAAATATATTTTTTAATTTTTGTAGCGACTACTTCTTGAAAATTATAAGGGATATTGATATGGGACATTTTTTTTAAAATGATCAGCATGAAATGTTGTTGGTCCTTGTCGAAAATCATTTTGATTCGACGTTAAACATGGCTGCCAGCGGCCATCTTTGTTTACATAAAAGTTATATATTAACAACTTGTAGCGACTTCTTCGCTGAAACTAGTTTACGGATTTTCATGAAACTTCGCAAGAATGTTGCTCTTGATGTCTAATTAATCCTAGAAAAATATTAAGTCGGCCGATAATTAAAGATGGCCGCCACGACGGCTAAAAAAGTAATATTGATATGGGACCTTTTCTAACATGATCAGCATGACACGATGTTTTTCCTTATTGAAAATATTTTTAATTCCACATTTAACATGGCTGCCAGCGGCCATCTTTGTTTACATAGAGTTATATAGTACAAACTTGTAGCGACTACTCCTCTGAAACTACAGGACGGATTTTCATGAAACTTCACTGAAATATTGCTCTTGTTGTCTAGTTGTATCTAGCAAGTCCCGGAAATTCAAGATGGCCGCCACAGCTAAAAACATATTTTAGAAAACAAGTTTGTAAAGACTACTTCTTGAAAACTATAAGTGATATTGATAAGGAACTTTTTATAAAATTATCAGCATGGCATGAAATGATGTTGGTCAATGTCGAAAGTCATTTTGATTCTACATTAAAATGGATGCCATCTTTGTTTACATGGTCATGTAGTAAACAATATGTAGCGACTACTCCTCTGAAACTACTTGATGGATTTTCATGAAACTTCACTGGAATATTGCTCTTGATATTTAGTTGATCCTAGAAACATTTCTGGTCAGCCGGAAATTCAAGATGGCAGGCACAGCCCAAAATATATTTTTAAACAACAAGTTTTTAGCAACTACTTCCTGAAAACTATAGGTGATATTGATATGGAACTTTTTCTAAAATGATCAGCATAACACGATGTTGGTCCTTGTCGAAAATCATTTTGGTTCGACATTAAACATGTCTGCCAGCGGCCATCTTTGTTTACATAGAGTTATATAGTAAAATCGTGTAACGACTACTCTGAAACTACTTGACATGAGACTTCACAAGAATGCTTTCAGAACCTGCCAGTAGAGCTTCAAGGTCGTTGACCTCTTGTTTCATCAAGAGCCACTTAATAATCACTTTTCATTGATTACTAGGCTTGGCGCAGTCGGTAGCGCGGCGGATTTGTAACCGGAGGCCCCGGGTTCAATCCTCCGTGGTGCCTCTGAGTTTCGTCGGTGTGTTCTTGTTCAAGACACCTTTCCTTAGCCTCGTCGGTCGGATGGGGACTTAAACCGGGCGGTCCCGTGTATCGGTCTGTCCTCCGAGCACGTTAAAGAACCATAGGAATCTATTCGATAATGAAAGTTGGGCACGGTTCCTGGATTCCTATGTATCCATCGCCTCTCTCTGGGGCGGCTCTAAATAATCTACACTGAGTTGATGAGCCGTTAAACAACATTATGTTCAATTCTATTACCACATGAGCTATTGCACATGATATTGAACAATAGTATTTTCTTAAAATTAGTGTTTTTTTAACACTCACTTTAATTTTTTCAAGTTATTGAAATAAAATATTTTGCATTTCTTTTTGTCATACGCAGATATGCACCACTTTGTGATCAGTGAAGATAGCATGATACAAAGAGGATCTTACATGGGTGACTGTATTATTGATTTTAATAAACGAGTTGGATAAAATGATAGCATATGTGGCTCTGCCGAGTATCCTATATTTTTATCCAATGAGTTTGTTAAAGTAAAAAATGTACATTCTATTTATCACATAACACACCTAAGACGTGATAGTTTCATTTTCATGTTTTCAATTTACCTTGTATATATGGCGGCACATTGTAAGAGACATCATGACGTTGTTTTCATGATGTCGACTATGTTATGCGGCTTCAACGTGTTTTGCCCTACAAATAATGTGACACCTTAAACTAAAACATAACTAACATGATTTTTATGAAGTAAGTTTTCAAATAAGGCTAAATAGTTAGAGTGTCTGAAAGTATCGTATGATATACTATGCAAAGAAATTAAATTGTACAGAAACACACAGATTCGGTCTTCATTTGTATCTGTAATACACTATTATGTCTCGTAATACAGTGATAGTACACTACTATCAAAATGAATTTTATTACGAGAAATAATTCATGTCTTTATTACACACCCAGAAGCCATGTTATGTGATAAGTGTATATCTGACAGAAAACCGTACCGATTTTAATGCACAATAAAGAAAGAATATTTATATTTCAGAGAACTGGGATGTAAGAGATGGGAATTTGAAAAAGCAGGCTCACTTGCTTTCAAAAGCTGAGCTGAAACGCCGTGGAATAACACGATACGACACTGAAATTCTTTTGGCTCAGGGAATAAATCTACCCGATCCTAAAGTAGACTTATGACAAAAGATTCACTGTGATGTCGAGAAAAACGAGCCGATAAACTTGAGTGAACTCCGCCTGTCTCCGCGTAAACACTTGTCGTCTCAGTCCTATTTAGAAAGCATTGGTGGACAGATTCCAATACGAGAGAGACGATCTCCGAAAAAACACCTGAACAATCTTTCAAATAGTCTTAATTTGGTGAACAATCATGTATTAAGTCCAGGCAATGAGTTAAAATCAATGGCAGAAATAAATGGCATCAATTCTGAGGCTGATTCTCATATTTCTAATATAAACTCAAACTTGAACATAAATGGATCCCTGGTGCATCGTCATTCGAGAAACGGCACAAGGATGAAAAAAATGAGTCACAGGCAGGCTTTGAAGGTCAATATAGACTGTTTTTCAAATTTAAATCAAGATGATGAAGAAGCATCACACTTTATAGCTGGATTGAGACACAGTCCAAGATTGAAGATTAAAGAAGAAAATGATAAAAGAAATGTGGACCAGTCCGATTTAAATCTCAAGAAAAGTAGTCCCGTCCTCATTGAAACTGGCGACCCAGAAATAACATTCAAGCTACGTGATGACTATGAAGGAAGGAATATCTTTACACAGCTGTTGATTGATGTCGATGAAATGAAAAACAGTTTAAATGACAAACAAGAACAGATGTCCCCAAAACAATAAAAAAACAATCCCTTGGAGGCATTAGGCTGTCCCAAAGGGTCAGATCAAATAAAGGCAGAGTCTCTAGAAATGCCCCAGTTATTGCCTTACGATACAGACCCGACCGTAGATACCTCATATAAAAACAGCAGGGTTTGTCCGAAATTGAAATCCTATAAAAGTTACAATCCAGATCAGAATTGCGCGGACTGTGATAAAAAGAAAACTGGAGACCAAATACATGTTAAAGGGAAGCAATTGTGCAAAATCACAGTCATTGTCATTATTACAGACAAAACAGTTGCCTTTACGACAGAGCCCACGAAACTTGAACAAGCTTCAGTCAAGGACGAAATCTAATAAGTGTGAAACAACAGAATTGTACACAGATGTGCTTGGACCTGTCAGTTCAACGGGACTAGGGCAACAATCATTTTCAGATCTCAATTCAGATGTATGTCAAAGCAACAGCGTCAACTACAATACTGCTTTCACAAAAGCAGAACTAGAACATTTGACATTAATTTATAAATCAAGATCTCGTGTCAAAGATTACCCCAAATATTTGCATTCACTGCACGGGTCAATATCACGTTCAAGTTACAATGAAGGCAGCAATGTGTTTGAAAAAAATGGCCCTCAAGTCCTGGATATAGGAGATCGTGAGATCGACCCAACTTGTGAAAATGACGAAGTAGACGTGGAAGGTTGCGGCGATTGCGTAGTGACTGGGTTGATCAAATCGTTGAGAAACGGTTTGAGTTTGAGCGAAAGCAAATCCGCTTTTAGGAACGGTGTGGATACAAATACTAGTGGATCTAGGAAACGACGGCTAAGTTTTGGAGACGTGGCCTCGCCAAAATTTGGAGAGCCCTTGAGCAAGAGAATGCGTTCGTTGAAAAAGGATCTTCGAGGGTATAGACATTTGTTTGCAAGTATTCCTCCCGACAAGAGTATTCCGAAAATCACAATCAAGATGCCGAAGGACCCTATCATCGTGAAAGAGTTGGCCAATCAGAAATCGGACAGTGTGCGTTTCAAGTTGGAAAGTCCTCAAACGTCTGTGCCCGTTACTCCGGACAGCAGTGATCAAAGTGACTCCGACGAAGAAGAAAGTCCGCTGAACTGCACAAAAATTCGTCTGTATAGTCTCAGTCAAACGCCATCGAGACGCAGGGAGAACGGGTTGCTGGTGATGTCGAGTAAGTTGTACTCCTGCAGCAGTAAGTGTGATACCATGGTGTGTCCAGCAATGACGAGAATTAAAGAGGGCGATACTCATATTGACATCAATATACCGCAGAATAATATGACGACTCATTTAACAGTTTTACAAGATAATTCATTTTTGCATACATGTGTCCTGTATATAAAGCATGTCTGACAAATAAAGATCTCTTTGTGGGTCATCCTGCAACATTGGATGTACACTATAGTTAATGGATTAATTTACCTGTTCAAAGTCATAAACGTCAACAATCGTATTCTCGCTTTTCACAGATATTGCAATGTGTGAATTGTAACTATCTATTGTTGCTTATTAGGGTGGAATATAATTAAAATGGCAATATAAAGGTCACTATTTTTTAGCAATGTGGCACTTCCTTTTTCGCAGTTCATTATAATTTTTATTATTACGGCATCAGTGCTTAAAGGTGAATCACCACCTTTTTGTAGTATTATCAATTAACAAATTTAACTCTTAAACACCATTTGAACATTTCTCGATAGTCTCGGAGAGAAATATATATTTAAATCCGCTACTAAGATTTATGTGAACATAAGTATTGTTTGCATGACGTAGATACTACTTTTACCACTCCGTGACTGCACGGGGAAATGACGTAAATCTGTTTTGTATAGCTGCACAACTATTGCCAGATAATTGATAAATACATTTACCTATTAATGGATTAATTTACCTGTTCAAAGTTCTGAACGTCAACTAAAAAATGGTATTCTCGCTTTTTCACAGATATTGCAATGTGTGAATTGTAACTATCTATTGTTGCTTATTGATTTTCGATTTAATAAACATGAAACAAAACATGGCCGGAGAACTTTAATAAATGATAACCCACATCATCCTTTTTATATGGAGCTCATTATGTTATTCGTCTGGCAGCGGCTGTGGCGAAGACATCATATTTAGTTATTGCTTGGCTTTGTTTTGGGGAGCTGCATTCACTAATTCAGCAACAAATGTCGCCAATACTTCGATATATCCGTCCTATTGTTGATGTTGGAGTATATTGACAATAGGTTATATTATAACATAGTTGCACGTGCTTTATTATACACTGACACGTGTTGTTTTTTTGTCGGCGGTATCGTTTTGATTTGATGGATAAATGATTGACAACTGGCGACATGTTAATTGGATCATAGCTGCTGCATATAATAAACTTGAATCTTACACGCCAATACTACTGCGGAACATTGTTAGGGGGTTGAATATTCTGTCTGTTCGTCTGTAGACACATCCTTGTCCGCTCTTTAACCCCTACACATGATTTTGGGGTCAATAGGTTTAAAGTCGAGGTCAATGTGATCGGATTATGAAACACTGTGTCCACTCTATGTAGCCACATGAATGACACTGCACAGGTAAACTGTTCCCATTTGTGGGGTCATTAGGTTCAAGGTCTATAATTTCAAAATTTGTAGCGACATTCATGAAACTTCATGTGTAAACAGTACATGCTGTGGTTACCGGCCCCCACCCTTCATTTGTCCTTTTTTGTCATGTTCATGACACCGCGTATGCAAACGTGGAAACGTGGCTCCATCGTAAATGGAGTGTTTACTATAGAATATTGCAGCAACTCTGCAGTTCTGCAGGTGAGACGGTTCGAGGCCGATTCTCCATATTTTATCTTGATGTAAATGGAGGATGAGCCTGGCATATTCATTCCTGTAAAACGCCATATAACCTTTCATGTGTTGGTGCACCGTGGAACCCAATTCAATTCACGACCCTGCATGTCATAAAGACAAAAAGCAGTGAATTGTTTGATGTGATAATAGTTGTTTCTCGTACTTGTTAAATACTGCTGGTCATATTTCTTGTTGTATTCAAGTACCAGCTCTGTTTTTTTTTAAATATAATATGTGCCACAGGTTTATATACTCAGATAACTTCCATTAACACATATATGTGATGGACTATAGAAAGGCACTTTTGAAATTGTTGGAACACCCACCAATAGGTGAAAAGGTGTTTTTTAAAAGAAACAAAATTCGGAAAATATGGTTTTATTAGATTGCCTACCTGGATCCCGGGTATGTTTTAATGGTTGTGTTTGTTTGTATGGTGTTTTACATCATTTTCAACATATATAACGGTCAATTTCTTTTGTGGTGGAGGCGGACCACCCACTTTTCCTAGGAAGACCAGTTCTGTACACCTCCCGCCATCCGTAAGAATCGACACTTCCTCACTTAGAAGTCGAGCTCCCAATGGGATTCAAATCCGCAGCAGTGAGAGGCGAGAAAGTTTACAACGCAACGTTGTTAACCACTCGGCCATGGAGACGCTATATGTTTTAATGAAATAGCCCTAATCGTATAATTGATATTGCAGTTAATGTTGTTTTTTCAAGATGTTTTATGTCAGTACCTAATTCATTATAATAATAACAATTTGATTGAGTGATATTGCAAAATGATTTAGAGATCTCACAAATGCGATTTTGTGATGTCATTAATTTATTCAACAAGTTTGATCAAATTATATGATGTGAATCTATGCGAAGCATCATATCAGTTTTATGCAACAAGTTGAAAAATTCAATATTAAATCAGCACGAATATCAGATTTTATGTATCACATAACTAGAAAAAAGTATCATCAGGCCAGAATTTTCTGTCTCGCCTTTTCGAAGAAAAAAAGAGACATAGGTGTTGCTTTTCCGGCGGCATTCAAGTTTTGCGGTTAGGTTATTTTCTCACAAACTGTATGCACTAGACCTTTCAAACTTTGCTTATAGTTGTATCTTGGGTGGTACATGGCAACGTGACAAAGCAGATAACTCAATAATGTTTAGGTTCAACTTTTGCGTTTAGGTCACTTTTTCACAAACTGTATGCACAAGACCTTTCAAACTTTGCTTATAGTTGTATCTTGAGTGGTACATTGCAACGTGACAAAGCAAATGTGGATGTGACCTTCACCATCTAAGCAAAGGGCAGATAACTTTAATTGTTACATTTACATCACTTTCTCATGAACTAGAATTATGCACTAGATGTTTTAAACCTATTTTATAGCTTAATCTTTGGAAGAAAACATATTCTATTTTGACATAGTTGTGTCTTCGTTAGTGCATAATTTTTTTGGATGACTGGATTTCATCTATGACCTTGACCTACTTTTTGGAGCTGATGATCTTTAGCTCTACTGGCCAAAGGCCTTAATTTTTAATCCGATCTTTACCAAACTTTACCAGATTGTTAATATCAATGAAAGCTCGCACAAGGTCGAAAACCAGCCAGATCGAACTAATAACAGCGGAGTTATGGCCCTTGATTTAGTTAAAAATGCTATATTTTACCTCATTAATACGATATGGCTTTCATTTTTCATCTGATCTTTACCAAACTTTACCAGATGTTTTGCCTTCTTTTTTGTTTTTGTGTTTTTAATAGATATATATTTATTTTATTATATTTTTTTTTTGGTTTTAATTTTTATATATTTTTTTTTATTTTATTTTTTTTAATTTTCTTATATCATTATTATATTTTTGAATATGTTTTTGGTGTTAACGCCGTGTTAGCAGGAAGCATTGCTGTGCCTATTGCATTTTTTTCCGGTTCGTTGATTTTTGATGGAGCCCCTTGACATTTTTGTCTAAATTTCTTGTCGGCGCTACTCCTCTTAAACGCCTTGTAAGATGTCTAGTTATGCATATCGCGGTTTTGTTCCAGTTTGCTAATTTATGACGGAGTTATGGCACTTTGACATTTTTACTTTAAATTTCTTGTCGGCGCTACTCCTCCTAAAAGGCTTGTTAGATTTCTACACAATTTGGCAGAAAGCGTCAGTATGATGTCTAGTTGTGCAAAGCATGGTATATCAATGAAATTTTGGACAAGTTCGAAAACCAGCTAGATCTATTTAGTAACGACAGGTTATGGCCCTTGATTTGTGGAAAAATACTATATTGTATTTTCCTTTGTTAAGTCTGTAGTTACTTAATTGTTTTTCTGATCTTTCTTTACCATATTTGTTTAGAATGTTAATATAACCTCCCCCCCCCCCCCTCCCAACACACACACACACACACCACCCACCCATTTTTATGAACTTTCAAACAAATGCACTTAAATGTCATCTTAGCAAACGGCAAACTCGATTGTTTTTAGTGACTAAATATTTACAAACTTTCATTTAAGCATCATTGACCTTTTTATTTTTAAGTCCAGCCCCCGTTAGGCGAGACATGTGAATCCACAGATTTCTTATTTATATTTTCAGATTTACGGGATTTTTTTCAAAATTGAGCAGTAGGAGGAGGGATTAAAAATAAAATTGGATAAACTCGGCGTCGGAAATATAAATAAAAATAAAATTATTAACGATGCAAATGTTATTATTTTCATTAAACAGTAATTGTAATTAAAATCGTGATTTGTTATGAAACAACAAGATATAACATCAATTTTATTAAAGATCATTTAATAATATAGAGATTTTCCTATACTATGGCATTATTATTACTCTTTTTTAGAGAGTGAATACTGATTTACTGCTCAGTTTTGAAAAAAAAAAATTCACAAACTCTTCAATGCAAAAATACTGGCCTAAATAAGTTCTAGCAAGACACAATTTGTTTTTAAAAAAAAGAAAAAAGTTTAGCACATCAAAAAACAGGAGGAAAAAATAAAATAAAATTCATGATTTTGACTTTTATTTTTATTTTAGTTTTGCAAAATTTAAGGGTAGGCTCTCCCGTAAATCTGAAAATAAAAAAACTCTGGCCTAAAGCAACATTTACTAGTGTTGCTGCCTAAATATAACCTTGTCGTACATGTGTATGTTTGTATGATGATATCGTTTGTTGACTCGGCCTTCTCCGTAAAACGCCGAACAATCTTGTTGATTTCCGTAATCAAATGATGATTCGGCCTTCATTTGCCCATATTTTGTTCATGCTCAATAACGGTCTTCATCATAACCCCTGCATTGTTTCAGGTGCCATCTCGCTCAAATCACTAGAGCAGTGGCAGAAAAACAATAAACGTTGCTCCAGCGTAAATGGAGTGTCTACAATAGCATGTTCATTCCTGTTAGGCGCCATATAACTTTTCATGTGTTGGTGGCGCGTTAAAACCCCAATTCAGTTCATTTGCATGTTTATTTCACTAGTGTAATATGATAAATAGTTGTATTACAATCCCAGGACGCAAGTTTTGGGATAATGTATTTTATGATATCCATAAATAATTATGTGATGCCATTAAGTGAATGAGTGATATCAATAACTTAATGATATAAAATATCAAATGTAGAATGTCACAAATAATTTGATATCTCATATTATTTTTGGATATTGAATTTTATTTATTGATAGCAATAATTCATTTATAGATATCATAGAAGAGTGAACAAAATGCTAAAACCAAAAAGAAAATGTAACGACACAGCTAAACAGCTCTGTTATTGAGAGTTCTGAAAAACTTGGAAAAAGGTGAAAGAATTTCCAAAATCGGATGATAAACAAGAAAGATATGACCATTTGAAGGTTGTTCTAAAACGGATATGGGAGCCGCCATTTTGAGAACTATGATGTCATAGTTCCAAATAACCATATATGGAATATTGATAAATATCATTTATAGCAAGAACAATCACTCCAATGAATGGAAAGAATCATTTTCTGGTCATAGAAAGCATTATTGCCTTAAGTATACATATTTTTCATACAGTTCAACTGATCACATTTTCTTTGGGCTGGTGTGGCGCAGTCGGTAGCGCGGCGGATTTGTAACCGGAGGCCCCGGGTTCAATCACGTGGTGCCACTGAGATCCGTCGATGTGTTCTTGGGCATGACACTTACCCTTAGCCCCGTCCGTCGGATGGGGACGTAAACCGGGCGGTCCCGTGTATCGGTCTATTGTTTTTTGTTTATCATCTGATTTTGATAATTTTTCACCTTTTTCCAAGATGTTCATAACTCTCAATTATAAAGATTGTTTGGCTGTGCCGCTTTATTCCCTTTAAGAGTTGAAAATAAAAAAATGCTTAACAGTTTCTTTTTTGACCACTGTTATTTATTGTATTTATTTCTGTATATTGTTGTGAAAGAATGCTGCTAGTTTGGTGTTGTACACATTATGTGCCCTGCCACACATTTTAAAGTACCCCTTGTCTTTAATATTTAAACTTTGAGCTACTTAGTAACAGTTGACAGAGATGATAGAGGAGGACAGGGTTTCCGCATTCTTACGAATGCTACCCCTCCCACAGCTTGAAATGGCCTAAACAATGTGTTGATAAGTTGTTACATCAACAGGGGCGTATCCAGGATTTTATGTTAGTGGGGCGTAACTTTTCCAAACGGGGTTGACAAGCAAAAAAAATACAAAATAAAACCTCTTGCCAAATAAAAACAACTTTTTTTAGGGTGTCATAAACAAATTCCCCATTAAAAAAATGGCAAAAAACTTTTTTCTTAAAACATGTATGGGGTTTGGGAGAGGGGGGGGGGGGGGGGGGGGGTTACGCATGCCGACTCCTCCCCTCCCCAGATCCGCCCTTGCAACAATTCAAATGAAACCAGCGATGAAAAAGAGTTATGTTCCCATATGTGTAATACAATTGAAATTGCATTTAAAAAGATAAAAAATAGAACTCCGTACACACTTGACCTAGATTACGTCATATTCTGAGTATTGGCCAATTCACATAGTTATCAAGTATGTATTATTATTCAAGGGTGGTGTTGTCTATATTATACTGAATGACTTTAAAAACGCATATACTTTTGGAAGTCATTCATAATACTAAACAAACATTTTGAAGATTTATGGAGGTCCAATGTTATCCTTTTGTTTAAACTGCAATATCCATGGGATTAACATATAAGGCCAAATAAATTTATATGTGTGGTTCCAGTTTCCTGACCGATCCCGTTTGTAGGGGCCGACCTTTCATGTTATGAAGAAAATTCACTTTACCTACGATTTACCTACCTACCTACCCTGTTTGTTTTTTTGAGAACATTAGAACCAAGCATATAATTTTTTAATTTGGCCTGTGGGTACGCAAACCCTTAATGATAATCAAAGCAAGGCTGTTTAGGATGATAGTACTATGTCTTTCCATTTGAGAGTCTTCGCAAATGCGTTAAGTTTTGTTTGTGTCTAGCATTACAGTGCTACATTGAGTCGGCACTATGTTGTGCCTTTACTCAATACTCAATTAAATGTTTGTTATAAATAAATGTAACTGCTATTACACTAATCTTAAGAGGGGACGGACATTACGAAAACTGGACGGACATTACGAAACGTTTTTTCGTCAGTCCACTGGTGGATGGAATGGATCTCTGCTGTCCATCTGTCACCTGATCCTTTCATTTATTGCCAAAGTAGACATGACTTCAGCTCATTCACTTAGTATCCTTATCCCAATGACCTGATCACCTGGTGATGTAACCCCCACCCCACTAATATTTCGCCCTGTCATACCGTTGGCGCCTAGACATAATGGCTATCAGTTATAATACAGTGTAATTAATCCCATCCCACACACAACCAATCACACATTGCCTTATTAGTAGGTACACCGAATGCACTAAATGCATGTAATGTCCGTCCCGTTTTCGTAATGTCCGTCCAGTTTTCGTAATGTCCGTCCCCTCTTTAGATTAGTGTAATAGCAGTTACATTTATTTATAACAAACATTTAATAGAGTACTTATTTTCTCACTTGTACCAAGAAAACATGTTTGTGGTGTTCGTTTTATAAATGTTGATCATACAACAGATTTTAAAAACAAAATAAGGCAAATAATAGTATTGCAAAATGGGCAAATCGTAAAAAGTAAATAGTCAGTATCATAAAATTATATTCTTTTGTTTTTGTACTTGTTATTGTTTATCAACACACTAACATACCCAACACAAAAAATACTAATAAATAAATAAATTAGATGTGTATTACAATATAAAGTAACACCATTTCAAAAGGGACGAACATTACAGGGACGGACATTACACATAACGTTTGGTATTTTGTAAATATTTTGTTTCCATACAGTGTGAATGGTTATTTGTTATATTAATCATGGTATGTCTATGCATACCTTTGGATTAAAAACAATTTTTTGTTGTCTCTTCAAACTATGAAAAAAATCAGGTTTTTGACACAAAACAAAAAATACCATTAAATTTTATTTTTTCCCGCTAAATCTTCATTTCAAGGAAAAAGGTCATTGTTATTTCAAACGAATATTCTTTTTTGGACAAAAACTATATTCACAGCGATAAATAATGTATATAAAATCATTGTTAATGTACCAATATAAAAATATGGGTATGCACATTTTAGAGGTCATTACAACGGTAGTATAATTGTTCAAACTTTCAAATAAAAACATTTTTTAACAATTTTCATGTGCATTATACGAAAATGTTCCTTATAAATTTGTTTAGACAGCCAGTATAGAACAATTGCCTTAAATGTACAAAATCATTGCTTAGATTGACATTTAAGAGGTCTTAAAAATGAGATGCTAATTCATTACAGGCAAAATATGGTCAATTTCAACAGTTTGAATGTAAAGAAATACGACTTAGGATAATCCGATTTTTACAAAATTTAAAGCACATCTGTAATATAACATTTCTTCAAACTTGCTCGGCCGTTTCCAAAGGTCCATTGTCATACTATTTTTTTAAAGACATGTGTTTTAAATTGTATGTAATAACAATTAAGAATTAAGCTTGAACATGTTTTTTTCAATTGGCCCATTTACTGTGCAGCATGCCATAATTGCTCATTACGTGGTCAGAGTATAAACTGTCATAACCCATCCAACCATGAAAATGGGATTGGCTGGTGTTTAAAATAAAACGTTAATTTTAGTTTTAAAAAGTTTTCATGTTGTAAAATTAAAACACTAGGTAATTTTAAACAGGTTATCGCATTTGTCAATAAAAAAATGTTTTTAAACGTGTTTTATTGTCGAAATATCCGTTTTGAAATCCTGCTGATATAAGCTTTCCCATCGATTAATGGTAAAAAGGCGGTAACATGAAATGCTTAATATTGTGTCTAAATTTTGATGTTAACTATTTAATAATAAATACTTGTAGCAAGTCTACATGATTTTGAATCACCCCTCGTACATAATTATGTGTTGCCTTTATAAATTTCTCTGTAATTTCAGATACCACAACCGTTGAATCCAGAGTAGTTGATTGACTATATGTAGATAAGAATGCCATCCAACGTAGAGATAAAGGCCCGGGTATCGGATCTCGAACAGCTGAAAAAAGTCGCAGCTCACCTCAGTGGTAGTGCGGGTACTGTCATCCTACAGGAAGACATTTTTTTCACTGTTCCCAATGGTAGATTAAAGCTTCGAAAGTTGGAGGTTCAATTTTTTTTTTTATTTATTGTTGAAAATGTTTATTAAATGAACACATGCCAGTCTTGATTATGTTTTAAAACTTCTTGATTGATGTGAGAAAGAAACAAGCAAAGGTTGAATAACGAGAAAAATTGAAAAAATCGAAAAATGTGTAAGCTTTCTATTTAATTAGTTTAATAAATGAAGATGCAAACGCAATGCTAGCCGTGAAAATCATGGCTCTTAAAGAGACACAAGACAATCTCGATTTTTTACTGTCGGCGTCTAGTTACGTATTTTACATTAATTGCAATTGCTGAATCATTAATATTAATCATAAAAATTGTATCAAGCATATTGTTTTTGCATATTACTAACTGTTGATTACATGTCCCCAATAATATATTCAAACAGGTCATTCAAATTTATTGATAGACCCTGATTCAAATATGTGGTAGAATAACGAAGAAAAGTTGAAAACTCAAAATTGTATTTAAATATCGCAAGCAGATTTAAAGTCAAAATGATACTGGATTAATAAATGTAATGCTTGATTAAGACTTCGATTGCAATGTGTCCCTTTAAGGTTGTATGTACTCTTATCGATGGTAGGTATAGTAGGTAAATACTACCATAAGAGCCATGATTCTCAGTTTCTCATGTCATAACTCAGTGTTGATACTTTAAGATTGCTGTGTGTCCCTTTAATGTAATACATTTAAGGTTGAACAATGTTGTTGTTATTTGGTTATTTTTAGGACGTCCTATTGGTTAAAAAGAGACTATAAGCCTTAGAACTACACACACAGGTTCTTTGGTTAGACTTCAATTTTGTGAATACTTTTTGTTTTGCCTGACCATGGCCCGTGATGTGGTTAGTGATGCAATTAATTTCTTGAATACCAAAAAACAAATACTTTTTTTAAAATTACCTCCCTTTAAGTTCTAGTTAACTAAATCACATTTATTTGAAAGTCAGATTATTTTTTTTGAAATAACAACTTTAATCAAATTATTAAATTCTTTAAGCCAGATCAAATTCAATTGATTTGATATCCCTTTTAAAGTTTAAATGCAAATTCCTGAAAGATAAAGTTTATGAACATATTTCTGATGTAGTGAGACAGAATTCTAAGTCAAAGTCAGCAGTGCAGCAAAAAAAAGCAGCTTGTATCTCTATATCTCAGCAGTAGTAACTTTTTGGTGTTCACGTTATAAAGTCTTTCTTTGAAAGTGAACACATTTAATATTTAAAATTGAAATTGTTAAAGGAAGTGCTCAGGCCATTCTTAACTATTATTGTTTTCCGTATTTAATAAGGGCATTTGTAGGTAAAACTATAATATATTTTTTTGCTAGAAAAATGTATGGTTTAAACATTTTATGTTTAAATACAGAGCTGTATGTTTAAAAAAATATAATCCCAGATTTCTAATTAACATTTGATTTACCGTTTTGTACAATATTCTACAAAATGTATATAAATGAATTTAATATGTATTAGTTTCATATGAAATACATATAATTACATTGAGCATTTGTAAATAAATAACATGATATATATACTGAAACGAAAAAGAAACACGACACAAGGATTTCCGCTATATATATTGTATATACTGCAAACTTAAAGGTGCATTCGTTTTCCGTAAACGGTTTACTATGAAATAAGGTGAGTGTCAACGAAACACAAAACAAGCTGTTTGATGTGAAGAAATAACTATAGGATTTTAACATATTATTGGACCAATTAACCTTTTATACCAAGATATAATTTACCTCTCAGACTAAAACTAAACACCGTTCGCCATTTTCTGATGTTTTCCGATGATGATAACTCGGTATTGCTGGTAAATAACCAGAAAGAGGCTATGCATATACTTATTGAAACGTAATTTGTAAAGTTCTTCTTTGTTCCAACAACAACATTTCAACAACAACAACAAAAAACGAACAACATGGAATCGGTAAGTTTTAAATGTATTGCATTGTTTATCATTCACGGAATGGATTATTTGTTCAGCATAATGCTTGAAATAACGTTTTTTAATTAATTTGTGGAAGTGTAGACTTAAATGCAAATACATTGGATTGGTACTCTGTTATTGCACGATCTGGATGTGGGTGGGGTATGAATATAATATTTCGATGTCGTCATTGTCGGCGACGGTCATTATGTACTATAATAGGCCATTGAATTTGCCAGAAGGACCCGTAGAATATTTTCTAGATCGGAATAGTGCATGACCACACATGCACATGATACAATTATCGATAAGTCATTGACATATTTATCTGTTTATATTTTCTATCAGTGATAGACACTGATCTCAATCGGTTTTGATTATCACGCAAGGAAGGTTGACTGTCCTCCTTGAATGCTACTTTCCCTGTCCGATCTTTTTATATTTCTTTACAGGCTTTTGTTGGTATCAATGAGTTTCGCTTTGCAAAGTAGACCAACATTAAATAATCTCTGTAACTGAATATCCAATAAAACATTGACTGCCTTTTTCAGTAACAGCCTACAAGTAGTTCTTCGCCATGCTCAGGGGAGACGAGCCTATTCAAAGCAGAAAGAGGAACGACACAGAGTCGTAGTCGAGGGCGAGGGAGAGGGAGGGCAAGGGTTGGGGCCCGATCTGAAAGTGCAGGGAGAGGAAGGGCCAGTAGCAGAGGTAGATCGAGAAGTGTTGGGACAAGAGGGAGGACCAGTAGTGGCAGACGCAGTGTAAGACAGGCAGCTGAAGGAAGGAAACAATAAGCAGTAGGTCCGGAGCAAGCTGCAGAAGAGCAGCTTAAGGTTAATTGTTTTCTTGTTTATTCTTATGAATATGACAATAATTATCTCCATTGCAATGAGGGCACATAGTGTATGTACAACTTGAATGGCAGTTGTATCTGTTTGGCTGTTGAAAACCACTACCAGCAATTACAACAAACCTGGTGAGAGTTGGGTGGATGGTGATAGCGGTTCGGGACATGTATTCCCGAAGATGTTTCGTCTCCTTCATGGCATTAGGTGAATTATGGTGCATTTTCAAGATATTTTATATGTTAATTCCAATATCGACATCGATAGACATGGTGCATGACCGTTAGCCACAAAGCAAAGGATTTAAATGGCACACTGGATCTGTCCTTTAAAACCTTGATTGCAGGTTAAGACGGAGCAGTTGATATTGCGATTGAATCTGATCCTAAAATTTGCAACATATATCTCGACCATAAGTCAAAGTGGTTTACCTGGCTTGGCCTTTGAAGATATAAATTTATGTGGAACAATTTACACATACTAATTATGTTTTGTATTATCTTTCTTTCAGGACTTCCAAGTGTTTTTTTTTAAATTGCATTTAGTTAGTGTGATAATTTTATTACTATTACCGGTACTATTTTTGGTGTCTTTACTGACAAAGGTTTATAGTTCATTTCTCTCTTACAGTGGTAAGGTTTGTAGTTCCCTCAATCAGGCCACAGCATATTGTGCACTAATTGTGCAGTGGTAGGGGTTAGAGTTCCCTCGAACAGAGCACAGCATATTGTGCACTATTTGTGCAGTGGTAAGGTTTGTAGTTCCCTCAATCAGGAAACTGTATATTGTGCACTATTTGTGCAGTTGTAAGGTTTATGGTTCATTCCTCTCAGTCGTGGCACAGCATATTGTGCACTATTTGTGCAGTGGTAAGATGTGTAGTTCCCACAATCAGGACACATCATATTGTGCACTATTTGTGCAGTGGTAAGGTTTGTAGTTCCCTCAATCAGGCCACAGCATAGTGTGCACTATATGTGCAGTGGTAAGATTTATAGTTCCCTCAATCAGGCCACTGTATATTGTGCACAATTTGTGCAGAAGTAAGGTTTATAGTTCATTCCCCTCAGTTGCGGTACATCATATTTGTGTACTATTTGTGTAGCGGTAATGTTTATAGGTCCCAGAATCAGGCCACAGCATATTGTGCACTATTTGTGCAGTAGTAAGGTTTTTAGTTCATTCCCTCAGTCAGGGTACAGCATATTTGTATGATTTGTGTAGCGGTAATGTTTATAGTTCCTTCCCCTCAGCCCTGGCAGAGTATATTGTGCACAATTTGTGCAGTAGTAAGGTTTGTAGTTCATTCGCCTCAGTCGGGGTACAGGATATTGTGCACTGTTTGTGTAACGGTAATGTTTACAGTTCCTCTCATTCAGGGCACAGTATTGTGCTATTCGTGCAGTAGATAGTGTAGTAATACGGTTGATTGTGGATATAGCATATACAGACCACTGCCCCAATTGAGTTTGCTTTCTGTCAGAGGCATGTCTGATGAGGAATTACATCTGAGGTTGCGGTCCTAATATAACCGGATATGATGTGGTCATTCATTCAGAGCAAAACTAGTTTGAAGTGTACTATGCAACTTTAGTGTAATGTTTATAGTTTCTTCCACATCGTTTTGTAGACGATGTCTGGGAACTCACAGTGCAGGTATTGTGTTTTTATTGTATTTGTAAATCATTATCAAGCCATTGTTATTACCTGTATTACCATTTGATGACTTTAAGCATTTTTATATTTCATCTTTGTTTCAGGGACACTATTATATTTCTCCATAGTATTTCCATAATCAACCTTACATATTGCTTGATATTTAGATTTGGTTATATTGTACTGTCTCTCATAACTCAATATTGAGTGGCAATGTATTATTCGAAGGGGCAGTATTTGTTAATCATTGAAAAGTACAAGCTCTTGTTGTGGCCGTGTTTGGAGGAGGCATGTTTGAAGTCAAAGCAGCCCTTACAGACGTTCCAATCTATATCTCTATTGGTTTTGAGAAATAGTCTGCACAAAATTGAATTTTCAAGCCTATTTTTAGCTGTAGCGGCCATTTTGAATTTCCGACCGACCTGAATTTTTGCTCACATCAACTTGCCATCAAGAGCAACATTCCTGTGATGTTTCATGAAAATCAACTAGTTTCAGAGGAGTAGTCTCTACAGTTCTATGTAAAAAAAGATGGCCGTTGGGCAGCCATGCTTAACGTTGAATCAAAGTGAATATTGACAAGGACCAACATCATGTCATGCTGGTCATTATAGACAAGTCCTTTATCAATATCACTTACAGTTGTCAAGGAGCAGTTGCTACTAACTTGTTTTTTAAAAATCTATTTATTAGCTTTGGCGACCATCTTGGATTTCACATCAACGTGAATTTTTGCTAAGATCAACTAGACATTATGGGCAACATTCCTGTACAGTTTCATGAAAACCCATCTTGTAGTTCCAAAGGAGTAGTCGCTACAAAAAGGTTTACGGACAGACGGACGACGCACCATGGCATAAGCTCTGCGGATCTGTGATCGTTAGAGCTAAAAATCACTCAATCGGTCCTCGTTGTATTTTGTGGTTCGAAATGGAAAGTTTATAGATAGGCATCACCAACACTATCCAATTGCACAGTCTGTGCAAATATCCCTCACTCTATTCTACTGAAATCTGGATACCCTTTGCTCAACAAGTGTGAGAGTTGCTGGAGGCTCTACTGACGCTAACGGTTTTGAGATTCTTCTTGGATCAGTATCTTCCAAAGCCTGCTCTCTGCTCATTCCTATTTTGTCATTTACTCTCAGAATTTTGGGCACTTTCTATGATGTCTTTGGTGTATTCATACGATTTCTGTATCCTACATGGGTGCACAGACCAGCTTCCCGACTTCTTATTACACGTTCTTTGATATCTGTAATAAATGTGTGCATCTATTTTACCAAAGAAAGGCAACAAAGAAGCTCTCTACTGACATAACAAAAAGGTTGAATTTTGATAGATCACCCATGGTTACACCACAGTGATAGAGACTTTTTTCTTTTTCGGTATTTTCATCTGTCCCAAATCTTGTCTGCCTTAATTTTCAAGGATTGGTGGATTGTGATGATGGTACGAAGCATTTTTATGGTGTTGGAATGGAAATCAGCCCAGTGTGGTTACGGGGCAAAGAATAGGGCCACTGCAGATCCTGTTGGAAGGGTAGGCAGAGGGGTAGAACACCCCCACCCCATCCCCCCCACCCCCCCCCCACCCAAAATTTATGTTTATTTTATCATTTGTTGTTCATGCTCATTAAAGGTCTTCACCATGACCTCTGCATTGTTCTAGGTGCCATCTCGTTCATATCACTAGAGCACTGGCAGAAAAATAATAAACGTGGCTCCAGCGTAAATGTAGTGTCTACAATATAATTTGCAGCTCTGCAAGGTTCTAGACCCATTCTCCATATTTTATCTCGATGTACATGGAGGATGAGCCTGGCATGTTCATACCTGTTAGGCGCCATATAACCTTTCATGTGTTGGTGTGTCATAAAAACCCCAATTCAATTCAATTAAGGGAAATCAGAAACGTTTCACATGTCACATTTTCGACGTCGAATCAAAATGAAGTTTATTTAGGACTACACGTCATGCAAAGTTCCAAATCAATACAACTTGTGGCCTTTTATTAAAGATATAATTGCCAAAATTTAGAATTTTGAGTAGTATATTTAATCGTAAATAGTTGGGGAATAAAATATGGTTACAACAAATCTACCTGATGCTTCCATCTCTGTTTTTTTTATCTCCCTGTCACTGTTTTTGTTGTGGTCCAGAGCTGCTAACAAGTTCCTGGTTCGATATACTGGCGGCGTGTATGCAAATCGCTTTACACAATACATCAATATGTGCTGATGCAACCCTTCTAGTTCAGCTGTACTCCTGTGAGAAATAAAGTTTGGCTCCAGTTTGTTAATAGAAATAGCAGTTCAATGAGGCAATGGCTTGAATACGCATTGAACATAATGTTCTAATTAGTGATGAGCAGTGAACATAATGTTCCAATTAGTGATTAGCGGTTACAAGCAGTTGGATATAATTGATCAATCATCTGTTATAATATTTTAATCGGTTAGTTAATATGAAGTATAACGTGTATGTTATTCCGAATTTCAGGCCTTGAACTCAGACTAGTTTATTTCTTAGTATGTATTTAACTAACTGTGACGTTGAGTTATGACATCAATAAAGAGTTGCTGACGTCTACTTCATCTGCGAATAATGTCAGTTAAAGTCATACATAAACTGATTAAAAATGTAATAAATAATTTAAGTGTTAGGTTTGATTATATGGACATCATTCACTCGATGGCATACGCTCGTTCGTGAAAATAACGTCTACCATCTTGAGAATGATTTTCCTATAATCAATCCTATCATTGAATAATCTTGTTGAATGACCTATGTTTTATGTATAGACCTCACAGTAAAAGCTAGGATTTTCACAATGAAAGCATTATCTGAAATTAAGGTAGTATTCCACCTTGTTCAGAAGGCGTTGATCAAGCACAACTGCTGACAAATCTTTGATAACTTGTGCATGTTTTGAAGGATTCAACCAAGGTTTGTTTCTGTCTTCATATGTCAGTGGTCCATGGAGACAGTTGACCAAGTCTCCACCATGTGGAATAATCCATTCGTGCTGGTTGGTGATATGGTGAAGTACACTTTGCCAGATTCCCTGAGAAAAAGCACCTTCAGGATTAATATCATGTTGACAGATATACTATTCCAAGTATTTTGTTTAAATATTAAAACAAATATTTTGATCAATTTCTTTGAAAGTATTGATGTGTAATTTTGGCTTTCTCCCAGTGAAAGGAAGTGCGAATACAAAGATGTGTTAAACCCACCTTACTCGTATTGGTTCGAAAAGTGCAAAGAGGACCGAGATAATTAAACAAGAGGCCCAGCTCTACTGGCTATATTGAGTCTTTGATGGGGTACACGACAACAACATGCGCAACTAGGCTTGGTACTGATCATTCCTGCCAAGTTTCACTGAAATGCCGCCAGGGGTTCAGGAAAATTGTCTGGATAAAGTTTGTGTATATTAGGCCATAATAACTCATTCAACCAGAACAAACCAAGTACTAAGGCTTGGTACTGATAATCCTTGTCGGAATTCGCTTAAATTCGGCCAGGAGTTCAGAACAGACTAGTCTGGATCAAGTTTGTGTATCAAAACCGTTAAAGGGCTATAACTCCGCAAACATCATTCAACCGGATCATAGTGATCTGGCTGGTTTTCGAACTTGTCCGAGCTTTCATTGATATAAAGACACTGGCAATGTTCCGTAAAGATCCGATTAATAATGAAGCCCCTAGAGTGTTCACAAGGCAAAAGTTAACGAACGGACAACTCGTCATCCCATAAGACTAAAAACTACTACGATATCAGAACCAAGCCGTAACCATTGATGTAAATGCATGATTTGCTGAACTATATATATAAAAAAACAGTGATTGTACGTTAGAAATGATATTCTGTAAACACCTCTATACCAGTCGCTAACAGATAAACTGGGAAAAGAATAGGAGCACTGCAAATCCCACTAGAGGCATAGGACACCCCAACCTCCATGTTCATTGTCATCTTTGTCATGCTCATTAACGGTCTTCATCATGACCCTACGCATGCAAACATGGCTTCATTGTAAATTGAGTGTCTACTACAGAATTTGAAGCAACTATGCAGTGTCCGTATTTTATTTCGATGCAAGTGTAGGATGAGCCTGTCATGTTCATCACTGTTTGGCGCCATATAACCTTTCTTGTGATGGTGCGCCGTAAAACCCAATTCAATTAACAATTATTTTGTACAAGCTGTTTTTTGATTTCCTATTTCCTATTTCAATACAAAAGAAAATGAGAGCAAGAATAACCGTACCGTTCGGCTTTCTGGCAGGCAAACCAAAAGTGGTTAATAATATCCCTTGACCACAGGAGTAGTATTTCGTTCTTCTTCTTCTGAGCGATCTAAAATATGGGAAGAAATTCAGAGTAACATTTTAGGAAATGTTGTTACAATTATATACTGTTATTACACTCCATTTTTAATTATAATATAAACAAGAGGGCCAGGATGGTCCTAGATCGCTCACCTGGTAATCATGGGCAATAAGTCTGCTGTGTCTAGTCTGTGTATTTTTTTAATTTGCTTCCTGCTAAGTTTCGACAAGTGCCACTGAGTTTCGTAGGTGTGTTCTTGGGCAAGACACTTCCCTTAGCCTTGTCCTTTGGATGAGGACGTAACCCGGGCGTTCCCGTGTATTATCCGACGGTTTCAAAATTCCTTTCAGATACTTCTGGGTTTGCTCTAAATAATCTGCGGCCCTCGAGAAGCAGTATAAATCGCATCTACTCGAACAAGTATGCTATAAATATTACTGAAATATAACCAAATAAAATATGTTTCAACTTACATTTATATGTCAAAAAGCACAAAGGTCACATATATACAAAACGCTAAAATGCTGTGTATGTAAAAAAACTCAATATAGTTTGGAATCTTTAGAGTATAGATGCTGTTCCCTGTGCATCTTCTATGAGAAATTTGTCTAAATCTGTCTAATCTGTTGCGTGTTTGGTATAGCAGTCATGTTATTCTTTTTTCAAACTAATCTGTTTTTTCCTGTATCTATGACCATTATTGTGCAACCAAATAAACCTGACTTATTGCAAAACTGTGAGACAAAAAGTATGTTAATATGATTTGTTTTTAAAGTGAGTTAAAAATATCATCAAAGATGTAATGACTGTATGGGCATCTGTAACAACTTCCGACAATGTAAGACCCTTCTCTTCCAACTCTTTCAACGCCTCTTCAAATTCAAGTTTTTCCATATTCATGGACTTCCTCTGTGTCTGTCTCTGTCTTCAGTGTCAGTATTTTCTTGGTGACGTGCTCCATAAAGGTGTATGAGCAGAACTGCGCACTGTGACCCGGGCTATCATTCCGTCCATCTCCTGAAGAAATACATTACATCTGACTGTATGTCATTCAGAAGGAAAGCATTTGGCAGTACCTGGTCACAGCTGTGACCTTGACCTTTGATCAGTAGTGGTCCTTATTTTTAACATGTGTATATATATACATATATAATTATGCCTAAATAATTTTACGAGTATTCACAAAAATAAAATGACCATTTAAACTACTCACTTGAATGGATCCACAAAGGAATTGGTGAAGTCCTTCTCCACTATATGTCGCCCAGCTTTAGTGAATTTCAGTTTGTCTGATTTCCTGTATGAATATAATACAAATAACTTCATGCATGTTGCCTTTTTTTCAGTGAAATAGTATTATACAAATCACAAATATTACCGTAAGAATTAATAAATGAGGTTATATGTCAATGTCAAAACATGCACAGAAACTTCAGAAGGAGATGAGATGAAGGATTAAAATTACAGATTGATGGTGAACATTACAAACAGACATGTTATCAGTAAAAATGCACCTTTGAAGGGCAGGGGATATTTTCTATTTAAAATCAAGTGCCAGTCTGAGAGGAGAACTCATATAACGACATACATGATCAGACTAAAACGACTCTAAATGTAAAAGTTCTGCAAAATATGAGAATGATTATATGGAAAACACACAGTATTCTTTCACAGACAAATTGGTAAATGTTCTTTTTTTCTCCTTCAAACTGCTTTTACTGACAAGTATACACGGTTTGAATATTCTCTTCTGTGAAAGTGAAAATACTATTTTTAGAGTTTGAGGAAAAAACAATAAAATAAAAAAAAAACTTTCACATTTGCTCCAGTCAGAGCTAACCTGAACTCTGTCTCACTCTCTGAAGTCTTCATCTCCTCTACACCAGACATTACCACAGGATCATCTCTGTCAATATAAAAAATGCAATACTGAAAAAGCAATGTTTTTTATTTCAATAGTATAACTATAAAAATGACTAAACATGATTTACAAAGATATTTTAGTTTGTATATACATGAACTGGTTTATTACAATCTGTTTAATATTGCAACACATTATTGTGAATTATTTGTAAGCTGTGTTTTTTTTTATTTGTGACAATACAGCACAATTTTCTACTGCATTGGCCACTGGTCTCATACTCAAAATTGTTAGGAAAATTAAAATTAACTAAAAACATGACCGTAACATATAAACAAAATAAGTCATCAATACATATTTAGTGTATAGCCACTAAATGCAGAACAGAATATACTCCATGGTATATAACATTTTAACTTAGTACTAGGTATGCAACGATACACTATGCTCATGATACGATACATATCGCGATACTTGACTGACTATATGATATGTATCGCGATACACAGTTTCATTAAATAATATCGTATTTTCACAAAACAAGTCAAAATATTGGCATATGGGGGGGTTAATATAGTAGCTGCTTGCATTATTAATCATTTAAATCAACTCAAATAATTTAACAAAAATAAGAAAGATCATTGTTACAATTAATTTTGAGAATATTTCTGTAAATAACAGCAAGTTTATGCTTATTTGTGTATCGTAACCGTATCGCGATAAAGACCCCAAAATGAGGTATACACGTGTATCTTGAGAGAAAGTATCAAGATTAATCGTTGCACCCCTACTTAGTACGATAATGTCACAATTTAACAGCGAAGCCACCTGTATTGGATATATGTTCATTAAGCAAATGCATTATGAATTACCTTTCTGAATCTCAGAAACAGAGGGAGTTTTATCAGCACCTTCATCAAGTTTATGTAGAAATTTCAGCTCTGGAGTGGATGTCAATCCTTGCAAAATCGTATACTGGGGCAGGTTCAGCTTCATCGTCACAAGGTTGTCTGTAGCTGTCGTAATTAATAATAACAAAAAATAAAATATCTATCAAATATGCCTACTAAAGTGACAAATACACATTTTATTTACTTTTGTGGATTTCCTGGATCTGAACATTTACAGAAACTAAAAGGATATGAATGTTTCTTAAAACATAAACCGTAGTATTGTAAAAAAACAAAATACTGAAATTATAACGTCTATCTGTTTCTTTAGTTGACATGGGTACGAACCCAATGAAGGACGAACAATAAGCTTTTGTCTAATTTTGAAGGTAATTTGTAAGACAACATTACCGACCAGTATCACTTATTTTCATCACACCGTCGCATGTATTTATGTAATAAAACAGAGCTAATACAATGTATACTATCATCTTTATTGCTCCCTCATCAAGAGTGAAGAAAATACAAACTGAACTTACTGATCGATCAAAAAGGTCGCAACTGCTCTGTCATTCGTCAGCTGGTTTTCTTGTTTAATTAATATCCAGCGATTCCAATCTGATCTCAAAAACACTCTTGTTTTCTGATGTTCCAGATCCCTGTTCTTCCTTCTTCTTTTCGTCTCCGATTCAGTGAGCTTTGATTGCCGTTTCAACTTTTTTCGTGGGGGTAATGACTTCGCCATTTCTGTATACAACATTCTGAACTGCATAAATTATTCAAACCACGTGACCTCCGGAAATTTCCGGAGAACGATCGGAAATAGTGGCGGAAAGTCGTAACTTTTATTTTTCTTAAAAGACGGGGGACGTTTTTAAGAAAATGCAATATTCAATTGAGAATATATATGTAACCTAACCATATCCAGGTGAAGGTAACTGACCAAAGACGTTTATTTTTATAGTTTTTTATTAGAACACAGCTTTTTGGGGGAATTTTAACAATGAAATGAGTACATCTGCACCTTTAAAGGACCGGTGTATTGAGTTGTCCGTCATTTTTGTATTTGACATTTTATATTTGACTTCATACGCCGATGGTTATGGAATAGTCCTTTAGCGCCAAAACGTCATGTACATCGTAACGTTCGGTATCAAATAGACGTCTAGAAATCACCCTTCTCGATAACTTGGCGCAGACTATCGGAAAGGTTTATTTTCAGATCACAAATTTAAGTTTGTCATTTAATTCTGATGATTTAAAGGTAAGTATGTAATATATACACTTATTGGACACGTGTATATGTATCTGATAATAGATGTGCTATGTTAGCAAATTAAAAATAAAAACCGAAATCGGTACTCATCTTGGTACTCATACTCACAAAAGCTACGTAAACATAGCACTATTGGCTGTTTCAGTTGTTTATTTTGACGAAATGTGCACAACTGGCTTAAGTAAAAATGGAAACAAAATACAATACTCGTTAAATCTAGGATCATTCTACAACTATTCTACAATAATAAATGTATTCCCTTCAGGCGCAAAAGTTTACGTATGTAATCAACATTTTACAGAAGGAGGACATTTTACTATATAAAAAAATGACCGGGGGTCGATGTTTTTCTTTACAACGGCCTTTAGCCTGTGAGGATTCAAACAGTGAACACAATACATTGTCAGGTAATACAAAATGATATCATTAAACATAAGTATAGAAGTCGAACAGGAAATGAACACAGTAAACCCAAAAACACGCAAAACGGGCAAAGTAAATCAGGAATAAAGGCATATGACGTCACAAACACAAAAAGGGTTGACAATAGGGCTACCACCTTGGAACGGTCAGTGGCAAAATAGGCCGCGTTTTTTTTAACTAGGTTCTAGGGCGCACCAACCCTCACACTTACCCTACTGTCATCCCAATAAAACGGGACTAAAGAAATCCCAGCCATGAACTATTCTCAGACGAAAAAGGCACCATTAACAGGCAATATAAGTAAAACACAAATATGCTCGTTTATATATAAATAGAAAACCAATAGTTTAGAAAGCCTCACAAAATGTTCTCAGTGACTTGGCAGAAGCCAGAACAACAAGAGTATAAACTATTGAGGGCACGACAAGACAATATTACAGACAAACATCAAACGTCACTATCCTTTTGGGCTTTAGGCTAACGGTTTTTACCCTTGTTGTTCTGAGAGATTACTTTATACGTGTGGGTTCATATATACAACATGCGCACTACCTACATTCACTGAATATTAATGAGATAAGGCGGTACTGTATGAGACGCTTCAGGTCCTTTGTGAATCGACCACTGGTCTTAAAACGGGTATAAAGGCGTATTTTAGCAGACGGCAATTTACCACCGAACTGATGAGACCAATCTTCAGTAGAAAGACCTAATAGGAAATACAAGTCATTATAAATTGAAAAGGAAGCTAAAGATGTACTTACTCAATCAACCTTATAAGTCCATATTTATATATAATCCAAAACAATACCTATAATTAAACTTAGCGGCCTTTTAACAAAGACCCTTTCCAACTATCCCGTTGCATCAAAGAAACTACTATATACAAATAATCCTCCATTTGTATGTGTGTGTGTGTGTGTACTGTATATTGACACAAAACACACGGGAGACATTGTTTATCAAAATTGGAATATTGGTAGAGGGGCCCCCAACCCCAAGGCTCATAACTAATGGTAAAGATGGAGATATAGTATTTGTTATGTGAAGTTATGCATGCATGGTTTACACATATTAGTAGATTATTAATCAACATATGTAATACATTCCTCTTATTTTTGCATAAATTGTAAATAAATTGGATAGAGAGACACAGAGAGACAGAGAGACATAGAGAGTCAAAAAGAGGGAAAAGGAAAGATAGCAACACACACAGAAAGACAGAGAGAGAGACAGAGAAAGAAAGAAAGCGAGAGGGTGGAGGAAGGGAGGAAAAAGTGAGAAAAGGGGAGAGAGAGTGGGGGAAGGAAGGAGGGTGTGGAAGGAATTGAGAGAGAGAGAGAGAGAGAGAGAGAGAGAGAGAGAGAGATTAGTTTCTATATAGTATTTTAAACATAGGCATAATAGCCGGAGGACGCCGCAGCCCAATGTTTCGGTGTGGGTTCCAATCTTGATGTTTTGACGAAAGTAAAAATATGCAACACAAAATGTATGAATTGGCAATCTAAACATTTAAATTCTGATTGATCAGATTTTGAAAATCGAAGAAAATCGGAAAGATGTCAGCTTCCGTCTGTATGACAGGGTAAGTGTTAACTAAAAACAGAAAGTTTTAGTATAACTATTACGTTCAAATACTAGTAATTAACCTTTCCTAAGTTTACTTATTTAAATCTTTAATTTCTTTAATCAAGGTCAATAATGTGTAAAGTAATTTTAAATGAAAACAGCCCGTAACCAGCCCAGAAATTTAACCGAGGCATATCCCTTATGTTGGTGTCCGGTGGCATTAACCTCCCTCTCCACCCTGGATTTTGTTTTGATTTCCTTCAATGTGTTGCATTTCCTCCAGGGTCCTTATATACTAGAATATTGTCGTTTTAATGTAAAGTATGTACATTCCTAAATTTCAACCAAGGCAACTGCCTCTGTGTTCCTCGACCTGGAAAAGCAATATATTGAAAAGCAATGGTTTATATTCACAGTGGACAGACGTAACGGATCCTGGCTGCTCAAAGCAGCGTTACCTTGATCCTAGTTGCTCATGGTTGTGTGTCTGAATTCATGAAGAACGGGTTATAAAAACAGTGTTTTAAAATGATGTGAAAGAACGCGCACTGTTTACACACCGACGCGTGAAAGTACGTCTAGCTCTAAGAAAATTGTGTTTTTTTCAAAAACGGAGACTGCTATTGGCATATGCTATGTATGAAATTATGTATGTGCAGCCTTAACATCCATTGGACGTATGTATTACATAATAATATCTACCGATTGCCAAAAGCGTTAAGTTGTTTGTGCATTGTAAAGTAACGGATCTTGGTTGCTCATGGTATCGGATCCTGTTTGCTTCTGACACAGGATCCTAGCCGGTAGTTGAAAAGATACATCTTAAAAAAAGCGACTAAATATGTTCCCTTGTTCGAAATATCTCGGTCTGATATCAGCGGTGGGAGATAAATCTGCGACATTTTCAATTGGGTGGGGTTGTGCGCGGGTCAACTTATGGAAAAAAACAATGTCCTGAGATTTTTTAAAGATTTTCACATTTAACGAGTTTGCACCCTCCAAATATCGGCGAGGAACTCGTACTCTTCAAGGAGGCTGGCGTTTTCTAGTTGAAAGCACGTTGGATTTAACCCGGATGAAGCCTTATCGCCGCAAGTCAATTTCTTCTGTGTATTATTGAGTAAAACATGTTCCTTAGTCTCGTCCATCGGGATTGGTATGTACACCGGTTCTGTGTTTCGGAGTCTATCCTTGAAATATATTCGTTAGTAAGATTAGGACAGCTTCTAGGATTTTTATGTATCCTTCCTTTCTTTGGGGCGACCGGCTATAAATATTCAATATTATGTCGTGATCAACAGTTAAACAACATTCAGTTAAATGCTATGTGATAACCTTTTCAAGTCACAGGATGACTCCGATGAGGGTGCTCCCCTCGAAATCCACTAGTGCTTTAACAAACAAAAGTGGCAACATTCTCAATACAGCTTTCTCATATTATATGTATAAAATAATGAAAACTTGCGAATTCAAAGTTTACCATTGGTAAATGCCTATTTAAAACTTGTAATTGACATTTTCCGTAAGTATTCAGGGATTATAAACGAAAAGCTAAGCTTTTCTATAATAGGTGTTCAATGTATTACTTTACGCAATTATATTAATTTGTAAATAAATGTACATTAAGAGTTATTTTAAACAAAATATCTAAATAAAAAAAAAAACTTTTCTTATTTGCTGCGTACAACAACGGTCGCCTCTCTATACGACATGTCAGCCTACATTATGCCAACACTCAAGTATATCGTATACACTGAACAAAATTGCTAAGTATCAACTTTTGTATCTGAACTAATTTTCTTATTTTAAATATATTTTAGAATAGATAGATAATAAGTATTTTGTTTTGACTCATAGTTTGTAAAACATTTATTTTTTGTTTAAATTGTTAAATATTTTGAGAGTTACCCTCCCTTTATATGAAAACATGAAATGTGCTGATAAAACACATAACATGAGTCAAATATCGCTTAAAGATATAAAGTTCTTAAAATTGATATGAAATAATAGAAAAAAACATAAACATTTGACCCATTTATCGCAGATTCTCCGTCTATAAAAAAATGAAATTTGGATAATCTTAAATTACCTCCCTTTAAATTGAATATTGTTTGAAATTCAAGTAACTGTAATTCAGCGTTAACATTAAATATTTCGAAAAGTTCTTTTGCAGACGCATTTGTAGTGGTAATGCTAGTAAAACATGATGTCAAAATAATTTTAACTGGCATATTTTAGAATTAGGAACATCAAAAGCTTCACTAATTCGAAATATTTAATAAAACCCTATATACCCAGTTGTATAAGTGTTATAACTTATTTCTAAGAAAACGCATTGAATTAAAAGTTCTAAAATATGTTCATGCAATCAGATGACGATTTACACTCATTATTTTGCAGTTTAACTGTCAGTCTGTATCTCTAATCAAGCTCAAAATACACAAAACAATGAGAATATTATTGACATATTCTTAAGTTGGTACTTAGCAATTTGGTTTAGTGTACGTCTTTAGTTGTTCACATTGCCGCATTTGTATTACTTGTAATATTTGATTTTTTGTTCATTGATGTATTTTGTTTTTAAATGTCGTTTATGATCAAACAAGTGTACCTGTTAGGGGTTTAGCTAGAGCGTTGCTAGTGTGGTCCCGGGCAAACTCCATGAACTTGTTTTATTCCCAGATACGCTGTGGTTCGTTTTTGGGAGTATTTCCCACTATTTTATATCCTATTTGACGCTGACATATTGATAATATAGTCTGAATCCTTATATTCTCTCGCCCTTCGTTTTTCGTTTGTTTGTTGTTATTTGTGTTGTTTTTTATGTATTGTTGCTCATTGTGTAAAAACGGCGACAAAAACCGTCATGCAGCGCGCTGCGGGGAAAGTAAGTTTGGTTTATGTCTATTGCGGGCCCATAGTTTATTTTAGGGCACTGTCGACGGAAGACAGGTCGTGAAGAGAGAATTATCTCAAGGCGCCAACGTATATACACAAACGTAGGTCCGGAGTACATTTGTTTAGTCTTGTACCTTGTACGACATAGACGCATTTAGCCAAACTCACCACAACATTCTATCACTATAATAATATCACACCCTCTACGATCATAACCGATATAATAATTCAATATTGGGCTTTTATTTATTTTCCATCATGCTGTCGCATGAATGATTTTAATACCGGCGTTCCAGAGTGGTGAGGCCTGTTTCAAGTTCACCGCTACGGTCGTGGGTACGAATCCAGCTCGTTCCCAGATTTCATGAGGCATGCAGTACTTGTCCTACTTATGAAAAAATGGGTGGTCTGCCTCTCTCACGAAAATATCGACAATCATATATAATCTAAAATGTGCTGAAGATGACTTAAATCACCGTGCAACCAACAGATGTTTTTTTTTTATTGTTTGATTTGGTGGAGCTAAAGTCCAGATCGTCATTTCTCTTTCATCTGAAGGTATATAGAAAACAACCTATCAACCAGGATCCTATGCCAATGAAACGATCGTGTTCGTTGCTAGAATCTCAGTCACGCATTCTTTACACAGCAACCAAGCTCCGGTGCTCTGAAATTTAGACATCATGTACATATTTGCAGATTTTTAGGCTAAACAGTTATCTTCAAACCAATTTGGGATCACATGAGAACATATGAAGTTTGGCTTTTTAAAGTCATCAACTTTGTATCGACCGGTAAAGAGTAAATTTGCTTCATCTTGTTAGGAATTATTCTGCATTTGTTGTACTTGTACATAAAGAAAATATATTTCGAAGGATATGATATTTAAAAGCTCCGTCGCATAAAGTTTTTTCTTATACATACGATAATGTATCTTTATTTTCGAACTTTTTGACGCCAGTGTCCATTTTCCCTCTGTGTTTACCAGCCAGGATCCGTTACAAGTGCATCCAGGATCAAGGTAACGCAGTTTTGAGCATCAAGGGTCCGTTACGTGTATCCACTGTGATATTTAGCACAGAGTCCTTCCCGATTGAGCATATGTATGTAAAGAAACCTAAGTGATTGTTAATCGGCCTCCGTAGTGCAGTACGTTAACGCGCTGTCTTAGTATGTGCTTTCTCCCTTACGGACGGGGTTCTAGCCCGGGCGTTTGCACTTTTTAAAACATTTTTTTTATGAATTTTCTTTTTCATGAAGAAGTAGTATTCAAATGCCTTTCAGATTCATCAGATTTAAATATTAAAAAACATATGCGTAATATCAGGCACATAAGCACGGCTTACGCACGCACACACACACACTCGCACGCAAGAACAATATTTATTTACGAATTGACCCTTATTATTTTTTGAAGTAGCTCCGGAATTGAAAAATGTAACTTAAGGATAGACGGATGGGCGACTTTCATATACCCCTTCCCGACATCCTGAAAACTACGATTTGCGAGAAATAATATTTCTGTGCTGTTTTCCAACAAAAGAAAATTCCATATATATAACTTAATTTGAACAATATCCTTCAAGTGTCTCTTTGTAAACAATAATTTCTTCCTTTCCCGAGTCAACACTTGAGCATGCATTTCACGTTACATACCATTGGCTACCGATACACGTTCTCTGTATATGTATACATGTATAATATGTGTGTGATTTTGGATTATTTCAAGGATATTATAAGAAATAAGTATATACAATATATGGAACATATGTGAAATACGCGGGTAAGTGTTTATAATTCTCTACACAGTGATGTATTTACGTTATGCCTTATGCATTTTACTCGTTCCCTTCCGTTCAACATTACAAACGTGTATATATTTACATTGCACGCCATTGAATATCCTCATCGAGTTGAACATTCTGTAGTTATCGGATATCTGAGCAAATTGCTATATAAACGTTTAGGCTTATATACGCGTATTCGCTGGGTGGTACAATTTCAAAGTTACCGAAGCGTTTATCACGCCTGTTATGCAAATGCCTCGATATACGCTACGACAATATACCAGCCTAAACAATGTAGACAACACATCCAGCAAAGAACTTCATCTATAGGCGTTCTTATGTTTAAAGAAAACTTGAAATTATATCATTTTATCGGGATTGTGTAGCTTTAAGGACACATTTTTCCCAACACTACTTGGTTATTGAAAAAGCATTGGAAGCTTGAATATTTACAGCCAATACGCTTTATGGCTGATCAACTCAGGTATATAAGCTGAGGCCCGCTCTTAGGTTTTTTATTTGTATAGCATTGCTATGTTGAGGGTAAGAATAGCTTAACAACACGTTGTAATTTACTTTAATGAAGAAATATATTTTCATAATTTAGCCTTTGAATACAAAACTTATCTGGTATTCCTTAATTGTTTTTAGACCAAAAACACAATAAATTTACAACATTCTTTAATGTGTTATAATGTGTACTGGTCACAAATGCTTTATAGGGTGGGCCTCATAATCTGAAGAAAAATAGAATATCACACTTTGCTCATGAAATCGTATGGCTAACAGTGATTTACAGTTACCTATACCCACCCACCCCCCCCCCACCCCCCCCCACCCCCCTCCCCCCAAATACAATAGGCTCGAAATATGTCCTTAAAGACATCACACCAGAATCAAAAGATCACGGACATATTATAGCTAGAGACGATCACAAAATTGTAAATCCTTTACTGTGGAACATATTTATTGAGGCCCTGACATAATTTAATTTTATATAAGACTACACTGTGCAATGTGTCTTACAATTGCTAAATGTTCATTTTACTGTTTCGAAATAGAAACATTGAAATATGGCAGATTAAAAAAGTAAAATCTGCAAATTCAATTTATTTTATTATAACAAATATGTATAGACTGAAATAATAAACAATAAACAACATTACAATCATGACAAAATATCCTGTCCCATGTATGGTATTTTCTCTAAATTAGGATCCAGCATACAGATGTAAAACAGCTAAAAAAAATTATGAGCCAAGTCGTATTATCAGACCATTTTGCAAAACAGCTTTTATTACTGACAATCAAACGTTTTGACGTTTACATAACTCCCCAGAATTACATTTTCAGTATGGACTCTTATTTAGTGGAATCTTTCAATAATACACTAAACATTTTTCACGAAAAAAGGATAGGTTCTTGTGGTGATATACAGCACATTTTAAAAAAAACTTAACTGTGTGTCATTGTAATGAAAACATTAGTTTGGACGACGCACGTCGATAGTCCTATGGATACCGAAATCGAATAATGATAATCCTTGTCGCAGAAGAGTTCTTAAAGACACATTTCCCAACTGAATGCAGTCGTAGAAAAATCAAGGATAGCATGCTTTTTAACTGCTTACTTTTCGCTGACTGATTATCACAGAGACATTATATTGAGGCCCCATCACAGTTTTTTTCTTTTCATTTACTATTATCTTAGTTTTTTATCTAAAATATATTGTAACTAAAAACACTAAAACACTGTTTAGTATGGGAGAGCATAATTATAGTCGCCGTTTTTCTGTCCGTCCTTGTGTGCGTCCGTGCGTCACACTTTTTGTCCTCAGCATAACTCAATAAGTATGCTTGATTAAAGTTCGTGTGAATTATTAGGACACTGGGGCGGGTCCAAATTTAACCTCATGGTCACCATTAGAACAAACTAGTTAGAGGACCATAAGACGATATTACATGCAAAATATCACAGCTCTATATCTTGTGTTTTTGCGAAGATTTTTTAAGATTTGTTAAATGAAACTGATAAGCCCCATTGCAGGGGCATTTATGACCTCAAGTGCACCATTCGAACAAACACATAATGATGCTTCACATAAACTTGGGGTCGTCCGTGGTCGAGTGGTCTCAGACTTGAAATCACTTGTCCCTCACCGCTGTGGGTTTTTAGTATGTGAGTATCAAGCTATCGAGCTTGCTTGCGTAACGTCGGTGGTTCTACTCAAGAGCGCGCCCGTGTACGAAAAATGTCCGGGTTTGCACCTGGGGTCTTCCTCCTCCAATAAAAAGCCAAATGACCTTAGCTGTTTGTGCAACTATAAAATCCAGTTTAATGAATTCATATAAGATTTTGTTGAATTCCGACAAGCGGTTTCTGAGAAAAAGTCGAAAGAAGTAAAAGATAACAACGACGACGACAACGGACGGACGACAGACGAAGAGTGATTCCAAAACATCACATTGAGCCTTCGGCTCAGGTGATCAAAAACACTGACAGATGACAACGATTTTTGAATTTTGAAATCCCTATGAGTTTCTTGCATTTGAGATTTACTAAAACATGGCAGAGAAGTAACTGATAATAGAATATATTGTGCTAAAAATACAAAAAACTATTAATTGTTAGCACGGGTCTTTTAAGAAAATCCATCTATACATAGTTGTTTTAACATATACATATATATACAAGTGCAAATAAAATGCAAAACAGTTACACTCTTTATGGGACGGGCCTCATCCTTTGACAAAAAACCAATCATCTCAATTTCCTTGTGCAAATGTATTTCTAACAGCAATTTACAGTTACCTATAGAAATTCTCTCCCCCCACCCCCAAATACAATAGGCTCGAAATGTGTCTTTAAATTACTTTTATATTTGGAAATAGGATAAGGGTTACGATAATACAATTTTGCAAAGGTTTTACGAAGTTTATGGTAACGGTAGCCCTAATGGAGTAGCTTTTTAGTTATACAAAGATTACGAATGTTAAAGTCCTCAACTCGAGTACACGCTCTAGAAAATCGAATAAGTTGAGACGCATATACCCATAAGAAGTTGATCCGGAAACATCCCCATCTAAATGGGGATAATTAACAATATCAAATTAAAATCATCTCTCTTTTCATAGATTTTGCTAATTATTTCACCATTTTCAATAGAGAGATGTAAATCGAGAAAAGTATCAGAAATATTAGCTTTGTTAAATTGAAGTTCTTTAGGATATATATTATTAACCATAGTGGAAAAGAAAGGGTTGTCAATGTTCAATATGTCATCCAGATACCGAGAGGTGTTATTAAAGTCTTTAATAACATCTGCCTGGGTATCTGGTGAAAGACACAACATGAAACCTCTTTTATAGCAATATAAAAACAAACCTGCGACAAGGGGTGCGCAGTTCGTACCGATAGGGATACCAACAAGTTGTCTATAAACAGTAGTTCCATACCTGACGAAGATATGATCTAATAGAAAAATAATTGATTCACAAACATCATGACAAGTCCATATAGTGTAATTTTCCAAACTGCTGTTAGTAAAAAAAGCTTTAATATTGTTACAGGCCAAAAGTGTATATACTATTATATCTAGCAAAAGGTTTTGAATGAGAGCAATAAGCTTGTCTTCGATAAGATTGTGTGTAAAGTTGTATATAATGTAGAAAAATCGTTATAGATGTAGCTTGACGTTTATTATAAATTGTATCAAGAACGTCGCCTGAAACCATGACTTTTATACATACAGTCATTCTCTATCTAATACAAAATATGCACAAGTCAATGTGAGAGTAGAATTCACATCACATTGGCAGTGTACCTTTTTATTTTTAATTTTACGTTTATCGTTTACTGGTATGAAGACCGTTATATATATGCATGTATATGTTGCATACACATAATTATAAAGATCTAAAGGTATGTTTATTTAAATTCAACGTGTAACTATCATTTGAAGTGTTTATATGTACTGTACCATCTGATAAAGATTTTCAAAAGGTAAACATAAACAAATAATATATACAGCATGGCGATTGCAACAAGATTCAATTGCAAAATATATCGCCTATGATATTAGTTTAAGCGAATATATTGTATTTGCATATATCTTAATAGACTCAAACAAAACCAAACTTTACTGCATCTACAATGCATCTACTGAGTATATTCGAAACAGAAGCAAAATGATGTGAAAGTAGAATATACTTATATATTCTTAAATCTAGTTATAGCAACGTTTATAGTAAATACTAGTTTGTATAATTATGCTTTGTAATCAATTAAAAAAGAAGAGTATTATCGATTGTATGTAATTATATGAATTTTAAAATTTCTGAGAATGTACTTGGAAAGAATACTGTTGTAAAATAATGTTTGTAAACAAAAGCTTCTGATAAAAAAAATGCTTAAATTTACAATTTCCCAAGTCTTTGTCACGTCACAAAGAATAAAAAAGCAACATAGATATTTGTAAAATAGACCTTTAAGATATTTCAATGTATAAAGTAAAATAGAACAGTATTCAATATTGTGTGAGCGCACTGAGAGATTATATACAGAGAATTCAAATTCTTACTATAACCAATAAAAGAGTTGTTACAAATAGAACAATCAAGCTTTTACGCAAAAGTAAGAAAGCTGCCGTTAAGTATATAAACAGGATGACTGTTGGCATGTGAATTGATAGGAATGCAAACAATTGTTTTTGATGTACTTTGAAATAATTATTGAAATTATGGAAGTTATCAAGCTGAAATAAGTGTTGTTATTTTAAATTATCAAAAGCAATAACTACACAATGAATGCGTCAATTGTTTAATTGTTTGTTTTACAACCTGGCCAAGGTTTTATTGATATAATCCATCAAATGAAAATCGATACGAATTAGAAATCAGTGACTGGACAAGGTGAAACTGTTTTATTTTAGTAAATAAAAAAGGGCCTTAATTTTGTTAAAATAAAAGCAAAAATTTATTTAACATGACTCTTTATTGCCATCTTATAATGAATAATGCATGCGTGAAGTTTCAATCCGTTATGTAGATTGCGATTTCCAAGTTTATATACACACTTTAAACAAATTTAAAACTTTAACCAATGTTGAAAACGTTAACAAAGTTTTTCTAAGTATTAAAGGGACCATTGGTTTGTTAAAATAAAAGCAAAAGGTATAAAACCTCGCCCTGTGGATTTGTCTGATGATGCAGAATGCATGTGTGAAGTTTCAGTATTTTACCTTATTAAGTAGTTTGTGAGATACAAGTAGATATATTGTTTACCCCATAACAAAGTTATTTCTTCCAGATCAAATGTGTTTGATTCCACGATTGCGTTACCGATCTGTGACCTAGTTACACTGCAGATCCCTTTGTTAAGTGTGTGGACTGGTCTGGCTGTATTGATCGGCTGATGGTTGTTGACATCTGAGTACAGACAAATTTCAGGTTCAATAATTTTGACTTTTTTGTGTTTATTTTTTAGCAAGTTAAACGGTAACCTTTTAATGTTGCAAAATATGTTATTATATCAGTCAAGTTTTTTTAGACTAATTCACTAAGAATTGAAATTGTAATGCATGTGTATCATCAGCTACATGATTCACAGTCTGTTAACTATAGACAAATACAAAACCCATATAAAGATTATAACTCGATGCATTGTATATCGACTTAAAGGAGTATACATCTGATAAATACGGTAATATAAATTATCCCACTTAAACTGTTTTATTGATAAAAAAAATAAAACAATAAACACACACACTATTTTCAGCTTTGTAAAGGAGTTGTAGAGGATTGTTTTTCATAAACTACTGTAAATTTACTGTTAGTCATACAATTAAAAGAGAACAAGCTTGTCAGTCGTATACGATCATATAATTATATGAATGCATTTCTACGTTCAACTAACATACCAATTCGGATTTTGGCACAGCAGAGTAAAACAAGGAAATATTTTAACTAGGTAACTATATTTTGCATTAAATGTCCAATTATTACATCATAGTTTCGTTCAGGACCATCAATAAATCTGAACTTAATCTTCTTTTATTTTCCTTTTACAGCATAGACGGTAACACGACAAACATACCAGTACAGATAATAACATACTGGAAATCAAAATAAAACAAACAAAAGCTAACACATCTAGTAGGTAGTACTGGTAAAACGGCAGGTAAGGCGGTTGTAGGTAATCCCCGCCATACTGTATCACGTGATCAATCCAATACGCAGCCCGTTCTTTAGGTCTTGGATGACTGTGGAAAATTCGGGAAGCTTTAGAAATTGCATGTTTGTATGTTTCATTTAAGATTTCCGAAATGGCATCGGCGATTGCATTTTCGTCATTGCTACAGAAGTCAAGATGTATACCGAATCCTTTTGTTGTCATTCTTTTGGAATTGTGAATTTGATCCCCAGCCAGTGGCACGCATATCATGGGCACGGCGTGGTAAAGAGCTTCGTACTGACCCGCATTTCCACAATGAGTTATAAAGGCTTTTGTGTTGGGATGGGCAAGTAGGTCGTTCTGTGATATCCAAGGCAACATCATGATGTTATTGTCATATTTGATAGTGTCCCCATACTTGAACACAAAACTTAGCTTTGGGATGAGCTTAAAGGCTGTAATGAAAAGTTCTAGTTTCCATTGAGGTAACAAAATTGTTTCACTCCCGAATGCGACAATTATAACACCATTTGTGCTAAAATCCATAAATGCTTTTAACGGTCCATGCAATGCTTTTGGCTCTCGTATAGATAATCCTCCAACTAGAGCTGCATTTGGCATCGTGGGCGTAGGGAAGTCAAGAACTGGATCTGAGTCCATCAGAATGAATTGATGCGTCGCGTGTAGTTCTTCAACAGTTCTATGTGGTATACCGGGAGCGTATATTATCGTCTCATCGGATGCAGCTTGGTTAGAAGATAACGCTACTAGAATAGCGGTAGCAGTGCTCATGACTCTCTGAAAAAATGTCATTTTGTCCGAGAAGTCATTTAAATTGTGGGCCTTTGTAACAGATGGCATGAAGGGGATCCTCCATTTAACAAACGTAAACGGTACCCCCGCGTAAATCCGAGGTAATGATAGATTATAAGCTAACATAGTAAAGCAAGGTGTTTCTTCTATTATGACAGCATCGAACATTTTATTTTTCAGTGTATCGTACAGTTCTTTATCTGCAAGGACTGATCTACAAAACGATTTCTGTTCTTCCAAAAAATGTTTTTCAAATTCTACATTAAAATCTCCGTCAGTACACATTTTTTGAAACAATAGCTTACCACCTTCTAAAAATTGATAAAAACTATTTGCAATAATGATGTCTACATGAGGTCCCGTTTGTAACTTGCTAGCGTATACCGCATTTGTTACAATGGTTGAATTGTAACCATATTTCACAAGAGCTTCTGCCAAATTTAAGTTTCGGTTAATCAAGCTACGCCAGGGTACGGAGAGGAATAACACATTCCCGGTGTCGACATGGGTCAGTGCTGACAGCAAAAGGACAAGACGGCATACTGGACGTAACACATTCATTCTGATCTACAATGAAAAAATAATAGTTTGTTATAGCAGATGAAGTTTGGGTGGAAAATTACCGCATTTGACAAGCTGGAACATAAAATCTATAACACAACAACATGTTCAATCATATTAATCATATCTCATTATGTAATGAACATTATATTCAATTACAAAGTGATACTCATATTCTAGTTTTACACATGTTATATATTTACGTTCATTATTTGGTATGCTATTTTGCTAATGTTAGTTTCATACGCATAGTTATTTGCTCTCAATGTGTAGAAATTTGCCCTGCTAGAATTTTTCAAACGGAAATGCATATTTTGAATAAAGGTATCATGTTATTTGTGTTTTACCTATTAATAAAAAACATTGTTCCCGATACCTTTTAAAAGCCATGCATCATAAAAGCCAAGTGAGGCTAATAATTATTTTAATGAAGTTTCCAAATTAATTTTATTTGGCTGTTATTCATCAAATTATACACATGTTTGTACGGCATCCAATGATTTAAATCCATCATTTCAAAATATTAAACGTAATTTGTTATTAGATTAGTCCGATTCTTGCGGATGGCGGGAGGTGTACAGTACTGGTTCTACCCAGGAAAAGTGGGTGGTCAGACTCCACCACAAACCATCGACCCTCATATATAATCTTATATGTGTTGCAAATGACGTAAAACACCATACAAACAAAACAAAACAACCAAGTACTCCATACATATAATTATATCAAATCCGTTAAAGCAGATATAATCTCTATTCTTCAGATGCATCATGGTTCGATATCGGAAATGCAAGTTTAGCAAATCCTGGCCTGCTTATTAGTCTGAGTTTAGTAAAATATTTCACCTTTGGTGAATAAATACCGTATAGGGAAAACCCTTAAAGTAGCTATCCCGTCAACAGAACAGAACATAGAACAGAACATATTCTTTATTTATGACTTAAACAAATGTTTCTCGTCATACAAATACATATTACATTTGTTAATATGTGACAGGTCAATGCAATTTTACATTAAACAATGAAAAAGTACAAACACACAAATCATACATCATAGTACTATACACTCATACAACTCACCCATTCACTCTGACGCCCAAAACACATTCACTCTGGCGCACGTATTTACTCTGTTATAATGATTTATCTATTCCTATTACATAGTTCATGTTACTATTTTAAGTTTTAATAGTTTACATGTCATGTCCAATGAGGATGAACATAGATTTTTTACTCATTATACATGGCAGTATTGCGAATAATAAATGCTTCCCTAACAAACCTAGATAACCTAAATATCTTTTGCTGACTTGAAGATTGCATCAGCTGAATAAATTTAAAAACACGTGGCTGTCTGTAATAATATTGTTTAACATATAGCTTACGTAATTTTTCGTACAAATGACAAATTAAAATAAAATGATATTCATCTTCTAAGTCAGTACTATTACACAATGTACAATATCTTTGACTTCTATCAGTTCTATTTTGTGAATATTCGCCAGTTTCAAGTCTAAGTTTGTGGGAGGATAATCTTATCCTCGACATGGCAGTTCTTAATTTCAATGACAATATATATAGATACACTTCAAAATGGCAATACAAACATAAAACTCGATTATTTTCAACATCAGTACAAAACAATCTATTAGTTTTTGTTTAATCAACAAATGAAAAGTTTTGATATCAATACAAGTTGGTCGTTCCAAACATTATTATAGCCACAGTCAATTAGATGGTTTTAACATTGTTGGCCCGATTCTTCATTCCTCTTCCACAATCTCTCACAGCATCTTTATAAAAAGTTGATATTAAATGCTTTTTGAATCGACCATCTTACTCCAATACTTTATTATTTTTACATACCTTAAAATTTACAATGGGTATCTACCTAGTTCTCCATAAATACTGACATTACTAGTAGACGTTTTAACTATTAACAAGTATTTAAAAAAAATCAACTGTATTCTTTCGATCTCCTTTGACTTTGTAAAACCCCAACTTTCTGATCCGTAGCTTAATATAGAACCAACGATCGCATTAAATAATTGGCAAAACGTTTTTGGTTTAAAATTCTATTTTTTTATATGTGCAATTAATATATTAAAAGTCCTGATAAAGTCTCTTGATTTAAGTTGTATGAACCCATATAATTAAAAACAGTTCCGAGGTAATTAAAATCGTTAACAACTTCTAAATTATTTCCGTTATAAACCCATGTCTCATTAACTAAAAGATTACCCCTTTTTCTAAAAATCTTAACTTGTGTCTCTTCCTCGTTAACCGCTAATCCCCATTTGTCGCAATATTCTTTCAACAAATGTAAACGTTCTTGTAACTCAGACGGTCATTTTCCAAACAAAACCATATCATCTGCAAAAAGTAAAAGAATTAAAGTTATATCATCTATTGTAAGTCAAGATGTATTACTATCTTGCAAGAACAATTCCATATCTTCTACAAAAATCAAAAACATTATTGGAGAGATTACCTCCCATTGCTTGAGACCGATTGTACATTCGAAAAATTCAGAACAATTATTACAATGGCGTACACAAGATTTCACTTTGTCATACATGTCCCATATAATTCTTAACAATTTACCTTTAATTCCTAGCTTAATTTTTTTTAACCAAAGGCCATTTCTATATATACTGCCGAAAGCCTTCTTAAGGTCCTACGAGCATCTGATAAAATATTGTTTTCATCACACTTCATGCTAATTCTTTTATTTAAAAAACATGTAATTTTTTTATAAACAGCTAACTAATGTTATGGATCGATAATTGTTTACATCGTCTGGGTCATGTTTTAAATAGCGGAATGATAATGCCTTCAGAGCATTTATCTGGAAAAGAACCATAGTTAAATACCCCATTCAATAAATCTGTGAGATGCGGAAAAATGACGTCTATCGCTTCAATCACCAACAATTAAGGTAGCTCCCTGGTTATCGAAACAATTAACATCGTCTTGTAATATTTGAAACAGATCTACTTGTGCAACATTAAATGCAAGTGAATCTAAACCCCAGACATAAACTCCACATAAATTAATGTCACTATCAGTTTGAAAAAAAAGTATTATCAAGTTACAGAAATATAATAGTATCATAGTGATTTTTCACAATTTGTATTACATTTTTTATATTGTTTTTACAATAAATAACGGTCCCACCACTACATCGCTTAGCATTTCTATGTTGAAATTTACGATAAAAATTGTAACACTTATATCCATTAAGATCAATCTTACTGTTTTTGTTTGTAAAATGTTAACAAAATCTGGATTTTCTCTTTTAGTCTGTGTCAGCCCATTGCAGTTCCACGAAATCTCTTTCAACTCACCCTCTGCGCCTTCCTATAAACTATCAGTCTCCACCGATCTGCCATTCACATACAACGTGTCGTAGCTAATCCAAGATGTTTTGCCAATGTGTTTCGCCTCTTTCATCAACGGTACCAGTTTCCGACGTTTTAACGCGATTGTTCCGTAATGTAAAACTCTGTGCCGCCTAAGTTACTCCTCAGGTAACGAACCATTTCCTTGTTTTTAAACAACGTAAATTTTGCTACGATTCTTCGGTCAGGAAACAACTCACTTTTCTGGCCCATTCTTTGAACACGCTCAAATTTAAGTCATCTATGTCCTGTACCACCTTAAGTTTGTCACACAAACATTTACGCATTTTTCTTTCGGTAATTCCCGGCACTTCTCGTGGATCTTCGGAAATGTTAGCAAAAATGAGAGTGTTTCTCATTGATTGGAATTGCACATATAAAAAATCTCCCTTTAAAGTGGCATTGTCTTTTTCCATTTGCGTTATTTTGTCTTGCGCTAGGCCTAGAGCAAACTCAATGGATTCTGTCTTATGCTCGACCTTTACGGGATGGTTTACATTTTGTACTATTGATTTTATGAATATTGAGTTCTGCTCAACCCGGGGCTAGAGGGCGTGAGCGGTAGCTAGCATATTTCACTACCGCTCATGAACAGTCTCAATCAAACCGAGACTGCAATATTTCGTATGTGTCGTGCTCGGCCGTTTCCAAAGGTCCATTATCATACTATTTTTTATTTATTTTATCGCTTGTTTTATTACATTGATCATGCATAAATGCCCACATCTTTTTAATTTCAGCATCAAAAGTACCTTTTTTTTCAAGAACATCCAATGTCATCAGTCTCCTATCTATCTCGAATATCCTATTGTTTATTTGCTTAAGATAGTCCATTATATTGGCATTTGAGGAGGCGGATGCAGAGAGTGGGGGGAGGCGTTTTTTCCACACTAACTTTCGGTACATCACCACCTGCAGCAACGTCACTGTATGACGGAGAATCAAAACCTTTCGGAAATGTTTGACTTTCATCCATTTTGCTAGGTGTTGACTCTATAGCATGCACTATATCATCATGCAAAAGGAAGTTAAGGATTTCACTAAGGGATATGTCACTTACGGGCAACGCCTCGGGCGATCCGCCATATTTTGCTGATTTGCTTTGAGTCTGATTTGTCCCATGGCCACTTTTTTTCCCCCTCTCTTCCTTCAATTTGTTTCTCCCCATTTGATCCTAAACATAGTCATATTTCACATTTATCACAATATAAAATTTCACGAGTTTTATATCCAAACCTCGCAAAAAAATTTAATTTTCACAGAGCTCCAAAAAAACACGTCTTCACACATTCACCTGTCACATGACATAATTCCTTTTATTTAAGTGGGACTGACAATTTACGTGAGTTCGTGGCCCCCTGCTACACAGATGGTGGCCATCCTGTTTTTTGTTAATTTTACGACAGAGTAATTTGTACGCTTTACCATATACCCGATTTTTTCGATGGGACGAGCAGACATCTTGTTGTATATAAATACTGGAGACTAAAATCAAAATTATAAGCATTTTTATCTCGGTCTTTTATAAAAATAATTATGTAAATATTGATAGTAGTCGCTTTTTGAAGTCACCCGTTTCGATTTATGCTTTCTTAGTGTTTTTAAAAATTGTTAACGTCAAGCGCCAGACCATCAGTCTTCAAAGCGGAATGGCGAATTATGGTTGTTGAGCAACAAACAACATTGGCGAATTTGAGGAGGATCTGTCATCAAGAAAATGATTCGTCCATGTAGCAGGGAGTAGATTTATACTTTAAAATGTATTTATCAATAACCTACTATTAAATACTTCTATTCATTAGTCATTCTACGAATCAGTTTCTGTCTGAATCATGCGATCATGCACTCACTGTTCACAAATCCGGCGTGTGATAAGCCAATCGCAATATCTCGTTGTATATGAAGCGTTTCATGTACTAGTTACTTCCCTTGTACTTTTGACATTGCTGCTGTGGTTGAAAGGTACGAGTGCTGGTTTTTGTTTTTAACACTTTTAAGTACAATACGGGATGTGCATGCATCGATATTTTTTAATTTGTGTTTATATTTCCGTATTTGTTATACTTTTAAGAATTTATTTTAACTGAAACTTAAAATTATATAAAAGAATAAAAAATAAAATAATAATAAATAAATATACAGTTATTTTTGTATTATTAAATGTACATTGTTTGATCACTAAATATGTAAATCAGCTTGAATCAAATTAAATGAATGATTTATTTTGTGAAAATGATTTTATATTTTTGACCGAGACGTGGTCGAACGAATGTGTGAATATGTCTTATAACGGATTCAAACTTTATTCCCTTCATAGGACTGATAAAAGATCAAATACAATAGAGACTCCGGTGGTAGTTGCTGTTATATAAAAGATAAATATGTGCCTTTCATGAACTTGTTTCAAACAGATAGTGATGATGTCATATGGTTACCATTTTCTAAAAAAATATTTCATTATAATACAGACCTTTACCTCTGTCGATGTTATGTAGTTCCTCAAGGCAGCAGTCACGATCAAAATTGCAAATGATACAAACGGTACTTGTTCTTCTATAATATTTGGGGACATGAATAACCGAGTTGGAATTGTGCACGACTGTGTTGAAAATGATGAGATTGACCTAAACGTACATGTACTTCCCGACCATAATATGAATGATATATACTTACCCATGGAACCCCAAGATTACTTTATAAATAGAAATGGTCGACTCCTTTGTAAAGAAAATGGTTTACAAATGTTGAACGGATGCGTGGGAAGCGACGCAGGCGTCAGTAGGTAGACGTACATGGGTACTCTAGATAAAAGATTTATTGATTACGTAATCGCAAGTCAGCCGATATTGAATCAATTCAATTTCAATTCAATCAATCAATTTTTGTCGGATCATTATGAGAAGTGTGAACATTTCAGATAGCATAAATACTAAAAGTATAGATTGCAATTCAAGGATAGATTTTGTTTACAAATGGAATAAAGATAATGTAGATTAATACAGAAACAAGTTAAATAGCGATGAGTTTAAATTATCAATGCAGTCGCTAATCTCACAATTAGATGTTTCGACTAATTTCGACTAAATATTTTACAGTTTTCAAATAGAATAAAGGATGTATGTTCATCGTTATTTGGAAAGCGTGCACCTGCTGATCTCAACATGATCAACGGTATAATAAAAAACATGGTTTGACAATGAATGCTCTTTAAAACGTGAACAATTTTATTTTGATTTGAATAATTACTGATACGATATATCTGAGTCTAAGTTAATTTGTGTACATCTAGGTCAGTGTATAAGAAAACTATCAGAAGTAAAAAATATAAAGAAAGAAAGCAGAATTAAATCTTAACTTAATATGTACGTTGAATATACAGCTGCAACACATTATGATGATTATAATCTAACTTTGACTGACAGACAGCATTTTTTGCAGATCGCACCCAGTGTAACTGAGCTATGAAAGTTATACGATCATGGCCTGTTTAAGTCATAGTCATTGGTGTTAATGATCCATGTAACTGAGCTATGAAAGTTATATGGTGATTACCTGTTAACGTCAATGTCACGTGTGTTAATGCTCATTGTAACTGAGCTATGAACGTTATACGGTGATGACCTTTTTAAGTCATAGTCACTTGTTTTAATGCGCCATGTAACTGAGCTATGAAAGTTATACGGTGAAGGCCTGTTAACGTCAATGTAACTTATATTAATACTCCATGTAACTTAGCTATGAAAGTTATACGGTGATGGCCTGTTCAAATCATAGCCACTTGTGTTAATGCTCCATGTAACTGAGCTATGAAATTTATACGGCGATGGCCTGTTAACGTCCATGTCACTTGTGTTAATGCTCAATGTAACTGAGCTATGAAAGTTATAGGTGATGACCTGTTCAATTCCTAGTCACTTGTGTTAATGCTCCATGTAACTGAGCTATGCAAGTTAAACGGTGATGACCTGTTCAAGTCATAGTCACTTGTGTTAATGCTCCATGTAACTGAGCTATGGAAGTTATACGGTCATGACGTGTTCAAGTCATAGTCACTTGGGTAATGTTCCATGTAACTGAGCTATGAAAATTATACGGTGATGACCTGTTCAAGTCATAGTCACTTGTATTAATGCTCCATGTAACTGAGCTATGAAACTTATACGGTGATGACCTGTTTAAGTCATAGTCATTTGTTTTAATGCTCCATGTAACTGAGCTATGTATGTTATAGTGTGATGACATGTTAACGTCAATGTCACTTATGTTAATACTCCATGTAACTGAGCTATGGAAGTTATACGGTGATGGCCTGTTCAAGTCATAGCCACTTGTGTTAATGCTCCATGTAACTGAGCTATGAAATTTATACGGCGATGGCCTGTTAACGTCCATGTCACTTGTGTTAATGCTCCATGTAACTGAGCTATGAAAGTTATAAGGTGATGACCGGTTTAAGTTCTAGACACTTTTGTTATTGCTCCATGTAACTGAGCTATGAAAGTTATACGGTGATGACTTGTTCAAGTCATAGTCACTTGTGTTAATGCTCCATGTAACTGAGCTATGGAAGTTATACGGTGATGACCTGTTCAATTCATAGTCACTTGTGTTAATGCTCTGTGTAAATGAGCTATGGAAGTTATACGTTGATGGCCTGTTAAGGTCAATGCCTCATGTGTTAATGCTCCATGTAACTGAGCTATGAAAGTTATACGGTGATGACCTGTTAACGTCAATGTCGCTTTTGTTAATGCTCCATGTAACTGAGCTATGGAAGTTATACGATGCTGACCTGTTCAAATCATAGTCGCCCCGTGTGGTTCCGGGGCAAAGAATGGGGTCACTGCAGATCCCCTTGGAGGGGAAGTCAGAGGGGTAGAACCCACCCCCACCATATTCATGTTCATTTTATCATTTTTTGTTCATGCTCATTAAAGGTCTTCATCATGACCCCTGCATTGTTTCAGGTGCCATAATGCTCATATCACTAGAGCAGTTGCAGGAAAACTATAACGTGGCTCCAGCGTAAGTGGAGTGTCTATGTTATGCGCAAAATGAGAATATGGTAAATTCAGGAATTGCTCTGTGCAAAGTAAAACAATTTAAAATGCGCGGCATTATCGGAATTCTGAAAATGCGCGATTCAATTCCAAAATCGTCCGTTCGCAGAATAGGAATTTGGGAAAAGTAGGAATATTAAAAGCAATAAGGTATGTTTAAATTGTAAGTATACGTGTGATGCAATGTGTGCTTATCTCCTCATTGTCTATAAAATGTATATTAATATCCACTATTTATTAAGTATTATTCAAATATTCCAATGCATTACTAGCAATACCATAAACTGGTAATTTGTTGTCAAACAGTCTGTGTAAATGATTGTTTTTAGTGCATTTGGCAGATGACAGATGTTCTGGACAATAAGACAATTTGACATTTAATGCATTGGTATACCTTATCAGTATAATACTTTAATTAATATGATTAAAACATGCAAATTAAATCAGTAGTAGTAGTTGCAGCCTTAACACCTGATGCATTTATTGAGCAATTGGCGTGTTTGTTATTTGACAGATGTTCAATATTTGTATATGCAAGTATATACGAAGGTATATGGCACCAAGCCATGGTCCCATGTTTGTATAAAGAGATCATAGGAAAATCTCTAAAATGTATTATATATGGAACGCCCAATTTGACCCGTTATTAAGATATTATTGTCTGTGTCGCGTTTTGTGTTTTATTTTTAGGCGGATTGCGTAGCAAATCCAGGCTTATGGTGGTTTGGCGATTTCCGTCTATATGTCTGTCCGTCCGTCCGTCCGTCCGTCCGTCTACGCGTTTTGACTTTTTGGTAAAGGTTTTTGGTTAAAGTTTTTATTTTTCCTCTAAAACGAATTGCCGAAAAACTTTGAAACTTGGCACACATGTTCATTTAAAATGGTGAATTCGCAATCCGGCTGTGCTTCACTTGTTTATATTTTCTTGGCCACATTGCCTCTCCTTATTTCAGTAATATAAATCCGCGCTTTATTGTTTGAGGGTTTCAACTTCTTTTCTCAATAATTAAGTTCCTGTTAATTATTTACAAAACCAAACTATGATTTTTTTTATATTTTATCTATTTATAACAGACGGATGAAACAATTAAACATATGTAATTAGAAATAAATAGGTTTCAAAACACTATATTCCTTTCAAAATCCAAACACAAATTCGTACTTTGCGCAAAACATGTTTAAATGGCGTAGACACTTGGCGCATATTTTATATCGATTAACCCATTGGGCAATTTCGGAATAGTCCTGCACAATTCCGGAATCGTCGAGCATTTTAGGAATTCTTACTTTGCGCAGAGCAGTTCCGGAATCGTCCATATTCTCAAATTGCTTATAACATCTGCAATAGAATTTGCAGCAACTCTGCAGTTAAGGGTGCGAAGGTTCTAGGCCCGTTCTCCATATTTTATCTCGATGTACATGGAGGATGAGCCTGGCATGTTCACTCCTGTTAGGCGCCATATAACCTTTCATTGTGCCTTTAAACCCCAATTCAATTCAAAATCATAGTCGCTTGTGTTAATGCTCCTTGTAACTGAGCTATGAAAGTTATACGGTGATGACCTGTTCAAGTCATAATCACTTGTGTTAATGCTCCATGTAACTGAGCTATGAAATTTATGAGATGAATGACCTGTTCAAGTCATAGTCACTTGTGTTAATGCTCCATGTAACTGAGCTATGAAAGTTATGAGATGAATGACCTGTTCAAGTCATAGTCACTTGTGTTAATGCTCCATGTAACCGAGCTATGAAAATTATACTGTGATGACCTGTTCAAGTCATAATCACTTGTGTTAATGCTCCATGCATGTAACTGAGCTATGAAAGTTATGAGGTTTATGACCTGTTCAAGTCGTAGTCACTTTTGGTAATGCTCCATGTAACTGAGCTATACAACGTCAATTGCGGCTATTCGGAAATAGTTCATCCACAGGGACTTACTTGCTTATTTCGTCTATCATCAAGTACAAGCAAACTATAAAGTTTGAAAGACAGGGTTGCAATCCTTCATGCATTATGGAGCGGATGTTTTTTAAGTGTTAACATTTATGAGAAGGGGCATAACTCTATATTGGATAATTGTTAAGGGGGAATTGTATAAAATGTTATGATCATAGGTTAACGTCTTGCCGAATTATGAGCCAGGTGAGGCTGTAGGTTAAAGTTTTATGAAAAGGGGCATAACTCTGCCAACATGAAGATCAAAGCTATTGGTCATGTGTAACAACACTTCTTCAGGTAAGATGAACATGTATGTGACGTTGCAGGTTAAAGTTTTATGAAAAGGGGCATATCTCTGCCGACATGAAAGTCGGAGATATAAGACATGTTCAACGACACATTCCTTCAGATGAGTGTGAAGTTTCATGAACATAGGTCAAATAGTTTTCAAGTTATGACCAAGGTTAAGTTGCAGGTTAAAGTGTGACGGACGACGACGACGGACGACGACGGACAACGGACAAGTTGATCCCTAAGTGTGTGCCATGCTATGCAGGTGATACAATAAAATCGTGTTCGTAAATTAACGAGTTCATGCTATTTATAGCTAAGCAACGAAATTGATATGGCAGTAAAATTTAGCGCGCGGTAATGTTTTAGTACAGAACAGTTTAGGTTTTTAAAAACAAACACCGCTCGACCTCATTTTACTAGAGAACTGTTCATGTTTAAACAAACACTACTTGACCTTGGAACATCGGTATTAGTAAAAAAAAATTACAACGGAACTACCAACATTGAACAGCACATACGCAATAAATCGATCTTATCAGCAATCAGGGGCGTATCTACGCGTAGGCCCTGTAGGCCTGGGACTGCATATAATTGAACGATTTAACATTTTGAAACGACTGAGAATGTAATAAAATATGAGAGGATGGTGGTGTGGGATTGGGTTGGGGTTGGGTGGGCGTTTCATATGCAACATTTAAAATCTAATCGTATTTCAGTCCTATAAGAACTATATATATATATCAATTTTATTTTGTTTATATCCAGACTAATAAATGTTCGTTTGGCATTTTACATATCCAGACCATAAATAATTCTTGTTAAAGACCTGTGCACCCTTAGACAAATAGTGATCGTAACTAAAACTCTTAATTGTTTTTCTAAGAGTATATGTAATAGTTGATGCAAGTTTGGTAACACCGTAAGACATTATAATACGCTGCGACTGAATGGAGATGGACAGACATAAACACATACAGACATTCTGATGGGTGGAGGTTCGGATGAATAAATGGAAAGACTGTTATGCAAGCTTCTTATTTAACCCTTAAATAGAGTTTAATTAACATTGTTGAAGTGATACGGGAAATAATTCTCGAGTGAGAAAGATTCTTGCGATATAGAAACAAGTGCGTTTTCGCACGAGTTTCTATATCGCAAGAATATTTCTCACGAGTGAATTATTATCCGTATCACGAAAAATATGTTAATAAAACTATATAATACATATTCTTTGATGAATTTCTTTCCAATCGTCTTTTGACACAAATATTACTTCTTCTGTCACTCCTTTGGCGACAGCGCGGAGTAATATCATGACGTCAATTCGTGACGTAATATCGTCACGTCTATCGTTTAGTTCATAACATTTGTCTACTGTGCTATCTTGCACACTAGGCGAGATAGCACAGTAGACTAGAGTGCAAGATAGCACAGTAGAGGAAGGGATATGTTATAGATGTTCTCAAACTGGGAAATTTCTATAATTCATCACAGAATATGTAATATACAATTTTAATTTTCTACAAAATGTATATGAACAACATTTCGCAACGGGTTTAACACATCATACACAATGGGTGCATTACAATCATAGTGAATTTTAAAATATGACTGTAAAATCGTTTATAGGCAGGACATAAAACCGCTTGATATGTTCAGTGGCGTGATAAATACTAGACGATAAACTATATCAGTTGCTTATGTTCTTAAAAAATTAAGATTGAAACTAAATAAGCCTTATATCATTGTGACAATATATGCCAGTTCTTATATTGTACAGATGCTGTGTCATAATCTGAGTGAGGGGTCTGGGTCAGAATGCATGTGTGAGAGAGGTCAGTGGATGTCAGTTTGTTTTGATAATGTCGGCTCTGTTTAGGGTGAAATGGGGAATCTTAAACCATACCGTTGGCTCTAGTCCATGTCAGGTGTAAGTTCGGGACTTGAATCCTAAAGGTTGGTGTTATGAAAATTACCCAATGACATATTGCTTGGCAATGAAGCATTCCGAGAGCCATATAATCTGGCTTTGGTTAACACAAGAGCACAAAAGCGTGTTGAACAAGCAAATAAGAAAAAGATGGATGCGGAATATGGTATCACAGATGTTGAAGGTAAGTCCATATTTCATAACAATGACCATAAGTTACAGGACAAGCACACTCAGCCACTAGAGTCTATCATGACTAAAGTTGACGATTAATTAGCACTTGGAGTTAAAGATATGCAGAAGTTGCAAGCTGAAGACAAGACACTTGCCGAAATCAGAGAAAAAGTAATAACAGAAGAGGAAGCAAAACTGGAACGTGTTTGTTTTTTTAAGAAAGATGGACTTTTACTGAGGAAATGGAGGCAAGAAAATAGCAAGATCAAGGAGGTTATTCAGCTTGTTTTGCCAACGGTATGTAGCAAACAGATGTTAGAGGATGGTCATGATATGGGTGAGGAGAAGACAAAGAGTCGAATCCTCCAGCACTTTTATTGGCCAGAGGTATTTAAAGACGTTGGCAATTATTGCGCATCTTGTGACCAATGTCAGAAGACAGTTAGACGAAAGCATGGTGACAGGGCACCACTAATACCCATGCCAATTATATCGGAGCCATTTAAGAGAGTGGCAATTGATATGATTGGACCTCTACCAAGAACAAAAAGAGGAAACATGTATGCTTTGGTCCTTGTGGATTATGCAACTAGATATCTAGAGGCAATAGATGTTCTCTCACTGGAAACAGAAGTTATTGCTGAGGAGCTGATGGCAATATTCAGTCGTCTAGGATCCCTGATGAACGACCAAGGTTCGAATTTTATGTCAAAATTGATGCACGACTTATGCAAAAGTCTTGGTATATCCAAACTTACATCATCGATATACCATAAAGAAACAAACGGGCCAGTGGTAAGGTTTAGTGGAACATTGAAAAGCATGTTAAGGAAGTTTGTCAACTCAGATCCTCATGATTGGGATAGACTGCTTCCGTTCTTGCCCTTTGCTTACAGGGAAGTTCTAAAAGAGTCGACAGGGTTTTCACCATTTGAGTTGCTTTATGGTCGTCATGTACGGGTCAAATGGCAGTTCTTAAGGAAAATTGGACAGACTCGCTTTCTGAGAGTGACAATGTTGCAGAGTATGTACAAGAAATGAGGGAACGCTTGCAAGAGATGCAAGATGAAGTTAAGGTAAACCTATCCAAGGCCCAAACAAAGTTAAAAGTGTGGTATGACTAAACATCTAGATGGAGGACATTGACCCCAGGTGATAAAGTTTTAGTGTTGCTACCAGCTGGAACATCCAACCAGGCGCAATGGCGTAAAGTGGTTATGCAAAATGTTTCAGAGGTAGATTATGAAATCAAAGTGGGTCGGAAACTGAAAGTATTTCACATCAACTTGCTCAGGGAATGGGTAGAGCGGAAGAACGAAACTGTTTGTTCATTCAGCATGGTTCCATTTGATGAACAGGATTCAGATAAAGGTAGGATAATGACTAGAAATACAAACCAGACGGAGAGTTACAGAGATGTTGACATATGTCCAGATTTGGAAGGTAATCAAAAGGCAGAAATGTTGCTTCTATTAGAGGAATATAAGGAAATATTCACAGATGTACTAGGACAGACAAATTTGATAGAACATGATGTTAACTTGATTGACACTTCTCCAGTCAGACAGAGGGCATACAGGATACCCCATGCTTTGAAAAAGATTGTAAAGGAAGAGCTAGACAAAATGTTAGCTGCAAACGTAATACGGCCATCTAACAGCGAATGGGCTGCACCTGTGGTTTTGGTGGAGAAGAAGGACAAATCCATCAGGTTTGTGTGGATTATAGACTACTCAATAAAAGAACAAAGTTTGATCCTTATCCAATGCCAAAAGTTGATGAAGTAATTGAAAAACTAAGTAGATCAAGATTCATTTCAAATCTTGACCTTACAAACGGGTATTGGCAGGTCCCCTTGAAGGAGGAAGCAAACAAGTACTCTGCATTTGTCACAACATTTGGGCAATTTGAGTTTAATGTCACTCCCTTTGATATGCAAAACTCACCGGCAACGTTTATGAGACTGATGGACAAAGTCTTGGAAGAGACACAAGAGTGTTCAGGTGCATACTCTGATGATATAAATGTGTTTGAGGAGACCTGGAATCAACACTTACAAGACCTCAGAGAAGTCTTTGAAAGAATCAAGACAGCAGGGTTAACTATAAGACCAAGCAAGTGCCATTTATGCTAAAGGGAAGTAGAAGTTGTTGGTCATGTAGTATGAAACGGAGAAGTCAAACCAAGACCGACCAAAGTCAAGGCTGTGGAAGAGTACCCCAGACCACTGACCAAGCAGGATGTTAGGTCATTCCTTGGAATGGTAGGCTACTATAGGAGAGTTATACCAAAATGCTCGACAATAGCAACACCTCTTACAGACATGACACGCAAAGTTAAGCCGAATATGATTGCATGGTCTGACGATGCGGAGAGGGCTTTCAAAACGCTGAAGACTGCACTTACCAATGAACCTGTACTGCAGAATGTTGATTTTGGTAGGCCTTTTGTTGTACAAGTAGCTGCATGTCAGTCAAAAAGAAAATCCAGTACAATATCTGAGCCGTAAGTTGTTACCAAGAGAGGTTAACTATCCAATCATAGAAAAGGAATGTCTTGCTTTAGTTCAATTCAACAGTTGAGTCCATATCTTTATGGAACTCAGCTCACAGTTTAGAGTGATCATAGTCTTTTACTGGGTATATGAAATATTGTAAACTATCAGTTTACCGACTATCTGTTGAATCTGTAAAACTATTCAATTCGTAATCAGACATATTATTTGATATGTCTGGTTTTAATATAATAGAGCGAGGTCAATAATGCGACATATAGTGCATACTTAAATCTTTTAGTGCATTTTGAAAAAACCTAAAATATTGTATTACCCTCAGAATAATGATTCCGGTTAAATATGCACAAAAGCAAACACTTGTCACCAAGAGCGTAGCGTGGCATATTCCTTTACTTCCGGGAGTAACTTGGAAAAATAAAAATACACAAAAATAAAAATCCTAAAAATTTAAAAATGTAATAAAAATCAGAGAGTGGTGTGGTAAGGGTGGGAAATTACCAATAATTTTGCTAGCATAATTCCTATATGTCTACATGTCTATATTCCTGAATATATCGCTTATAAGAGCACCATTTCGGTCCAAGATGAAACACAAAAATGATGAAAACAGGCCTGGTCACTTTAACGAGATTATATCATATCATAAATTATGTTCAGTTCCTAAAATAATGAATGCAACTAAAATATTTGGCAAGTACCTTAAGTCATATTAAATAGTTTGAAAACCTTAAATTTGAAGACCAGAAAAAAACCAACGTCTATCTTGTACTAGGCAACTGTGTGGAGACAACAGTCAGAACTAGAATTGACTCTACAGTTATGTGGGTGAGAAAGCTCTGCATGCACGTTGCGCATTCCATATCTCGATGCTCAGTTGACTGTTCTTTCCTTATGGTGTCAGATGAAATGTTTTCTTTGTTGTTGCATCGTCAATCGCACTTCATAAACACACAGGCGCGCGGGTTCACACCCACACCACACCCACTTTATTTATACATCACTATATTTAATATCAAGGACGTCATGCAAACATGTTTTGCAAAATATAATGGCACGTCAATCAAACAGCAATTGACATAATATGAATTTGTTTGACGCATGTTTTTAAGAAACATATTGTGAGGTGGTTTTAATTGATATCCTATAGTAAGTATGCCATACGTAAAATTAATTCATATTTACTGCATATCAGGTAAATAAACTTGATAAATAAGTCTTGATTTTGGTGTTGTTACTTTTAGTAGGTATTTACAAGTATGTAATTTCAGCAAACATATTATGTGTTGTGCATGACACTGAACAAAACAAATGTATGTATTAAAATAATTTGTTCAATTTTTCGAGAAATTTAGTTAACACAATAATTTCTATAGCCAGAAAGCATCCAATAATGGTATTCTCTTTTTGATATGTAGAATCATGTTGATTGAGTGGTAATAAAAAAGAATAATACCGTTTCTGGGTACAAGAATGCACTTGCGCTAATTTAGTTTCAGTTTTCCTCAGAGGAGCAATTTGTATTATAACAAATTGGCAGCAGGAGGTTCTCCAGAATATGCACTTTTAATTATCGATAAACACAATAATCTCCATTCATGTCATCGTATATACCTAACATACTTTCAAATTCAGTGCTCCAACAATGATTGGGGGCCTGCACATTCAACTTAACATAGCTGCGCCCCAGGGAATGCACAAGAAAACGTTTTTTTTCCAACCGGGATTGTATTGACTGGTTTCTGTACGACACTGTATGTTATTCTATGCAGTATTAACCCAAGAACGCGCAGTACAATCAGGGAACCAGGATCACACCAGTATTGAGTTACTTAATTCAGTCAGGGAACTTTTGAAAAACCATCACCTTAAATGGTGATGATGTTTCATCACATCATAATTAAATACGCGAACTCGCTACCATGCTACAATATCTATTTCACGATGTAGGAGGCCATGGTGTCCGCACCGGCCATGGTGTCCGCGGATACAATGGCCTAGGCGTAGGAGGCCATTGTGTACGCAAGGGGCGTCTCAACTTTATGTGATCGAGTGTAAGGTGGTGTTATAGCATATTGGGAGAGGGGAGGGGGAGAAAACTAATGACAGAACGAGTAAATTGAATTGAATTGAATCTTGTTAAACGGTTCATCAATACATTATAGGTTATTTAGAGCCTCCCCAGAGAAAGCTGAATGTGTATTATAACTTATTGAGTGTACGTGTGGGGGTTGGGTGGGGGTGGGGAGGGTGGTGGTGGTCGTGAGGGGGTATATTTATATGATTAACATATCTCATACTCATTAACATATCATAGGGTGGGTGTGGGGGAGGGAGAGGTGGTGGTGGTAGTGGTGAGGAGGGTGTATATTGAATTGAATATTGTTCAACTACTCATCAACATATCATGGGTTATTTAGAACCGCCCAAAGAAAGTTGGTGTATTATAACTTATTGAGTGGAGGAAATTAAATTGAATTGAATTGAATATTGTTCAACGGCTCATGAAGACATTATAGGTTATTTAGAGCCGCCCCAGAGATAAGGGATAAGAGTCCATGAACCTGACCTATTCTTATTATCGAATATCCATATTCTACAACACCACCTTACACTCGATCACATAACGTTGAGACTCCCGCTGTGGACACAATGGCCCTGTGGACACCATGGCCTCCTACACAAGTCCCTATTTTTATCTCCGTTATTGTTGCCTGTTGATATGTTGGTTTATCTGTAGATGTATAGATATGGAACCCGCCAGTAGCTTTATAAACGAGAACCTGTCTACACACGGGTTAATTTTCGAGACAAATTGCAGACATCGGTGCAGAAGGTTAACACATGTTTACTGCATATCATCCAAATTTCATCGAATTCTGTTTGATGAATGTTATAACATTTTCTAAAAATATATAGACGAAGAATTTAGCTTTGACTTGAATATATCAAAGTATGCGTTCGAGACAGGAATAAAGCGTTTCACTATGATCAAGTTGACAGTTTTTTCTTGTTTTAATCTGAGTGATGGAAAACCCTCCCATTGAAAGTTTGCAAGATTATACTATGTGACGACCAATCGCTACCTGAATTATTTTTGGAAATGTAACAAATGAATGAAGAATGAATGATGATGAAAAATCACAACCATGAGAATAAGTGTTTGTGATGAAACATCATCACCATTTAAGGTGATGGTTTTTCGAAAGTTCCCTGACTGTTTATTGGCGGCGCCCTTTGAGCGCGCAGCCTTACTGCCTATTATATATTTGTATTTGCTTTTTGATGCTGCATATGGAGGAGCACGTGACATGTGGAGGAGCACGTGATTAGAAATGTTGGGCTAAAATGTTGTGGGTGAAAGACTGGCCATAAGATCGTGTTTTGTATTGAAATTGGCGCTATGTCATAAGTTCATATAGTAGGTAACTATTACAGCTACAACTTTGAAACTTTACACAGTTGTTTTACATTATAACATGACCCAGCATATCAGGTTTCATAACTCTGTGCTGCTTTCGGCAAAAGTTATGCCTCTTTTTGAACTTAGAATATTGTTTAAGTTTTCCGTTAAGGTCCACTTTTTAGCCAGTATGTTTAGGAAAAAAATACGACTTCTTATCATCCCTTGATCGGCGTCTGCGTATTTGATTCAGTTTTATGTTAAGATGCACTTCTTTCAGTTACTCTAACAGATAAAGCTTTGAAACTTTGCTTGAGCATTCTGTTTCCTGACGCAGGCCATGTCATACTGGTTTCTACTCAGGACAATCGCATGATAAGCCCTACGTGGCACACGCCTATGACAAAAGTCAGTGTCAAAAAATCAAAAAACCAAACTGTATGATATCTTACCACTACCAACCACTTCTGCCGAATACATGTCCACCTACCCCAGCCATTCGTCATAATACATATTTCACTGATCATATCAGCTTCTTTTTTGATATTGTTTTTACTTAATTTAAACTACCTCAACATTCTAAAAACCTGCATTACATTTTAGCAATATATATCATCAGCAATTAATGCAAACACTTAAATATGTTTTGATATCTTAGGTTGGTGCCGTTGTTCTCAAGTTATTATTAGTTACTGTTGCCATATAACTTTCTATACTTTTTAAAATATTTCTAACTATTTGTTGTTATATAATAAAAAATTGCAAATAAATACACATGTGTGTTTCCTCCTTTTAAAAACATTCTGCCCCGCCCTGATGCTTTGCATCAGTTTATTCTTGTTGAAAACATATGTTGTGTTCACATAATTAAATATAATGATGGTAGTATTAATAGACTAGATAAGCATTATTCCATCTAAGTTAGTTCTTGTAAAGATTTTGCGAAAAAACATTTAATATGTTTATTATCGAAACTGGCATCATTTTGAACTAATGTAAGCATGTTTTTGCCCGGTTAATTCTCGCAAAAGGGAGCAAGGTGTGATACTAAAAAAGTACCCAAACGGCCTGTACCGCTAACTAAATGAAATGAGCAAGTAGTCAATTCACAGGACAATACACACCATAAAGGGTAATGAAGACAGGGTAACGGACTTGGAACTGTCAATTTGCAATACGGACTACAGTCAGTTTAACACAACCTCGCTATGTTTCTATCTTCAGCGCTCAAATTGATTACAGTGTAGATAAGAGTACAGCCCATGAAAAGAAAATCTCTAACGATCAAGTCAAATATTCAGAGAATTTAGCAAATGATAACTAATTTTAAAATATATACTTTGAAATACCTCAGGATGTATCCAGAATTGTAATGAACAACTGCAAGATTTTGTGTCCTTAATGATAGCGACGTGGAAGACGTGTTGTTTTGTATTTCAATTCCAATAGTGAAATAATGTTTAATTAAACAAACAATAATAAGCTATAATTCAAGATCTCATTTAATAAAGGTATTCCTAGACTGATATTTCGTAAATGTATTTCTAAACACAATTAATTTCCCAATAGCACATGTAGCACATGTAATTTTCTTTATTTACACTACCCCGTTTTATTGGGATGACAATAGAGTAAGAGTGAGGTTTGTGGCACCCTACAACCTTGTTTAAACCTCCAGCGGCCTTTTTGCAACTGACCCGCCATACACCCACAATCTCCCACACGCCCTCCCATCCCACCCCCAAATAAAAATTACCACCTCACTCCCAAAACTGAAGTAACCTACTAAACAAGTGCTACTCAATAAACTAATCAAGTTACATACCTGACTCACATTATGTGGAGGGTTCAGTGCAAAACTATTGTAGAACTATCCAATTTTCATTATGACAATTTGCGATATGCTTTATTCCATTTCTAATTCTAGATTGTTTAATTTTCTAATTTATCATTGATAATTTGTTAAATGCATTATTTAATTAATACATTCGTAGCAATGTTTTGCTTTTCATTAAACTTCTAAACAATAAAAAAAAATACTCACAACTTTTCAAGAAGGTAGATTTGTAACATATAAGTTACAAATACAGAAGTTAGAAATAAACAATAAGTTGACAGTCGTATTGTTACACCTGATGGCGCTACGAAAATAACTACAAATAGCCCACTAAGGATTGGGAGTAAAGGCCGTACTATACCGAACCAATACCGTATCATGCATATGTCTTACTTGCAGCTATCGGTCCGGGCAGATTAGACCAACTTAAGCGTCCACTAGCGATACGTCGATTTTATAAACTCGTTTCTTCACGCTCATAAAGTTGACGTTTGCATGACGTCAGGTTGTTAATAAACGCACAACGTCAATTGTTAATGCACCAGATTCACTTGCTGCTTTTCGCAAGTTAAAAGCAAGAAATAAAACAAAAATAGCTTATTTGAAAAGTCTCGTAGAATCTCTCAAAGTCTGGCCTGGATCGCCCCAACGTGAGGGGAGATTTCAAACTTCCAATTTCCCCAGACCTTACTTGGCTTGGTGACAGAGGCTACGTACTGTACCGTACCGTACATTCCGAAATATAACGGAAATAGCAGGTGCGTGTTACGGAGAATACCGAACGTAGTAATGAATAGTTTAGTTATACAGTAACGAATCGAACAGAGATTACCGGTTTAAGTAGGATGTAAAATACATAACGACACAAGAAGTTCATCAATTTATTTATATCATATATTAGAACAATTAGCATGCATACATGAAATCTATATATCAGATCTGATTGAATAATAAATCAAATCCGTGCTGTACTATAATCATTTGTGTAACAGTTAACATAAATAAAGATGTAAAGTAATCACATTAATAAATACATATGTATGGGGGCTGATTTCTGCCATTGTCGTCTTTTCGTCTTTTCGTTATTTCGTCCCCGAAAAGACGACAGAATGAAAAGACGACAGGACTAAAAGACGACAGATGCTGCGCGAAAAGACGACAGAACGAAAAGACGACAGAACGACAGAACGAAAAGACGCCATTTCAAGGGCGAAGAGACGACATAACGCCACGCGAAAAGACGAAAAGACGACAAACGCAGCGCGTCTTTTCGCGTGGAGTTATGTCGTCTTTTCGCCCTTCAAATGGCGTCTTTTCGTTCTGTCGTCTTTTGTTCTGTTGTTTTTTCGCGCTGCATTTGTCGTCTTTTCGTTCTGTCGTTCTGTCGTCTTTTCGCCTTCCGGTTGACATGCACGTTTCGGTCATTGTGACCATTTCACGATGACTACTAAAAGTCGGGGACGATTTTGAATTGTTGGGGAAATGAGTAAAAAAGGCAGGAGGTGTGCATACCTTATGTCCAATCAATAATAAACGGAGGGTTACTATTTCTTTTAAATGTTGTTTTATAAACGCAGAATGGTTCATTTAATATGAATATTAAAACATACATGTAATAATATAAAACTAATATTTTGACTTTGTAATTTAGTAGTAACTTTCCGGGACTGATACTGATGATCATGCCTGGACCAGTAGTACTAATTACCATGTTTGGAGTAAACTTTATATTCTTATTATTTAAATTAGTATGCAACAATGTAGGATGATTTAGCGGACATAACTATGGATTTGTTTATTTAAAAATGTAATAAAATTACTTTGCATTTAATCATTTACTTTCCGGGGCCACTTAATAATAGACACGATTTTTGCTCATATTCTTCTATCTATTCAAACAAATTGCAAGCAAAATATTGACATTTAAATTTAATACTAACTTTTCGGGACCGTTTGTTGAAATAATGAGATTTAGGGTCCTATAGAAACCACAGCGTCCGAGCGCAATGGCATCGTAGGTCCACACTGTACTGCAAACAAGGACTTGAAAATACAATGAAAGATACAAAAAACAACAGAAAGGGTGGTGAAGACAGAAACCATCATATCACAATGATTATACCTTATATTTATCAATGTAGGATCCTCGATGGTATAGCAAACATAATTAAGAATGTGTTTCATATTATACGGAACTGTTAAACATGTACGTGACTTGATAATTGTGCTAATATGATTGTTAATTTGGAAGTCAATAAATGCCTTACCCTAATATTCGATTTTCTCTTAATATGGTTTTTAAAATAGTTGTTTAACATATCAAACAATATGAGAGTGGATCTTTGTTGATGCGTTAAAAGTTTAGAACTATATCTACACCATATGAAATATAATAGTCAAGAAAGGAGGTAACACATATACACGTTCTTAATATTTAATATGTTAGCTCGACTCTTTCGAAAAAAAGAAAGAAATTGTCTAAAGTTGTTATGTACATGTAAGCTTGTATCTCCGAAACTGATTTACATAATGGACTGTAACTTTATACATATGTTATACAAGATCATACAGCCAGGTTACGGTCATACACAACTATTAAATATGAACTCGCTTTAAGATCCTCTGTTCATTTAATATACATATTAATTAAATCTTGACATTTTAAAAAAAACTGATTAAGATAAAGCCAAAAATATAATTCTCACTGCCATATTCATTATATAACGTGTGAAAAACTAATTAATGAGATGCAGAACCAATACAATTTCATTACTTTTATTCGACATACCATAATTACATGTTTATTGCCTTACGCAAGACTAGTGTTCAGTATAATTATGATGACCATTCTGCGTTTATATAAACGATTTAACATAAATAGTAACCCTTCGTGTATTATTTATTGAACATACGGTATGCACACTCCCTGTCGATTTTGCCAGATTCTCCAACAGTTCAAAATCGTCACGACTTCTAGTAGTCAACCGGAATGCGACAAGACGACAGAACGAAAAGACGACAGAACGACAGAACGAAAAGATGACAAATGCAGCGCGAAAAGACGACAGAACGAAAAGACGACAGAACGACAGAACGAAAAGACGCCATTTCAAGGGCGTAAAGACGACAGAACGCCACGCGAAAAGACGAAAAGACGACAATATCAAATGGCGTCATTTCGCGCTGAAGAAGCCTCGGTTACCTGGCCCGCTTCTGATTTCTTCGTTAAACTATGCTACACGGATCCAGAACCTGGGCCTGGGGAAAATAGGAGTTTAAAATCGCCCTCTCGTTTTGGGCGATTTTGGTGAGATTTTTAAAGATTAAACGAGACTTTCAAAAAACAAATTTAATAATATTTTCTTATTTTAAACTTATGAGAAGCTGCAAGTGACGTTAACCAGTTTAACTGCTGCATCAACAATTGACGTTGTACTTGTTTTTTACAACATGATGTTACGCAAACGCGCGGATAAATTATGCTAATCGCTAGTGGTCGCTTTAATTGTCCTAATCTGACCAGACCGATATCTGCAAGTAAGACATATGCATGATACGGTTTAGCTGGCCGAGACTAGCGCTGAAGTGTCGTCTTTTCGTCTTTTCGCGTGGCGTTCTGTCGTCTTTTCGCCCTTAAAATGGCGTCTTTTTGTTTTGTCGTTCTGTCGTCTTTTCGCGCAGCATTTGTCGTCTTTTCGTCCTGACGTCTTTTCGTTCTGTCGTCTTTTCGGGGGCGAAATAACAAAAAGACGAAAAGACGACAAATGGCAGAAATCAGGCACCATACATATGAGACATGGGGTCAATTACATGATCAAAACATTAATTGAAATATTTTATCACATAACATCATGGGAACTATCAAAGGCCGTTCATAAAGTCGCGAGTAGAAGAGATTATTACCTACCACACATATCTTTTTATCATCCCATACAATTATTTTCATCAAAGACTACACTTATTTATTTTATAATTATCCTAATTCAATGAAGTTTGTTTTGTTTTAGCCACATCGACAACCGAAAACGTCTTTGATAGTATAGCTCAGCAAATGCATCTGTGAAATGTTTGTTAAACTAATAATGTGATTTTCTGTTAGCCTGTAGCACGTATAGACCTTATAGAAATTATAACAATTATTTTTATAAGATCTGCCTAAAGTTAGTAACACCTCGAGCTGTCTGATAATACTAATTATCACAGCTCTTTTATAGATATACGATTAAGATAAAATATGTATAAAGTATCATTTTCATCCATCTGTCTGTCTGTCTGTCTGTCTGTCTGTCTGTCTGTCTGTCTGTCTGTTTGTCTGTCTGTCTGTCTGTCTGTCTGTGTCTAAATGTCAATACTATTAATTCAGTTATCATAGTCTGTCCATTTTATTCTGTTTTACATCCTATGCTATCTCCGTTATATTTCGTAATGTACGTACCGGCTTTTACCCACAACCTTTAAGGCAGACAGTAGTAAATCTCCAAGCAGAGTTGTCGTTCCTTAACAGTCCGAACGGTAGGAAAGCAGTATATCTAGTCTGATAAGAAATCATAAAATGGTGTACAGTATCATTATTTGTGAATAAATTATTATTTTAAAACGTAACACGTGGAATAATGAAACCGACGATAATTGAATGTAAAATGTAACCATACAACAATGAAACAATGCAAAAATACAACAATACAAAAATGCAATATATGGCAATTTAACAAAGGCAACATTAATGAATTTGACGTTCAAGAAATGAGGAAATTACAAATCTAGAATTTAGAATGGAATAATGCATATTACAATTTGTCATAATGCACGTTCAAAATAACAAAATACAATGCGGATATCCCCCTCCATAGTTGATTGCTGTCATTTAAGTTTATAGCTATCATTTGTAGCAATTTTTACTATTGATTCTTATTGACCTTTTAATGACAGTTACAGTTATTTTATCTTTCAGCATATAGGTCATTAATTCACTTTGGTCCACGCTTGACCTAGTTTTTAAATTAAGGTCACATAACGACTATAGATGATCAGTTTAAACAGTATGGGTTAACGATGACAAAAAAAGGTCATGAGGTCATGAGGGACTTTTCAGAGTTCAATGTTACATTCAGATTAAGACAAATTTAAGACCGAAATAGTTTCCATGCAAATAAGGTCACTGTAGCAAAAACAATTTTGATTTTGATTTACATATTTTGTATTTTGAAAAAAACAACATTAAACATACCTGTGATTTCAGTTAAACAGTGCGTGAGTATAGATACAGTAACTATGAGTGCAAAGGAGTACTATGGCGACGATATACTGTCCATGCTATTTTGAACGTTGCGTACCATGCAACTCTGGACTATAAATACATGAACAGTTACCATAGTAGTGCAAAGTGGCGAAGATATACTGTCCATGCTATTTTGAACGTTGCGTACCATGCAACTCTGGACTATAAATACATGAACAGTTACCATAGTAGTGCACAATGGAGTATCTCGATACATGACATTTTGCACATAGCTTTCCATGCAACTCTGGACTATACATGCCATGGACAGATAAGATAATAATGAACAATGGATTATCTCGGTATACTATACATGACATATTTCGCTCATACCATGTATCCAAATAATCAAGCCATTTAATATCAAGAAATATGTTTATGATATTAAATCCCAGATAGAATACATCTTTTAAAAGTGGTTGTTTGTGAAAAAAACATTATATTCAATGATTGGAATATGGATATTGTATGTATGCAAGGATAACAAGGTTGCTATTTTTCGTATTTACTAAACCGTTTCTTGCAGGATACTCAGCTTCGGTAGATACAGTGTGAAGAGTTATGGGGTCGCTTCTATTTACCAGGAGTGCGCGCTGGTATATCAGAATTGAGCATTAGCGGACATATTGAGCCAGTATCAAAGGGAAAATGCCGCTTGACATTTTCAACGTGACAATGACGGTGAGATTAAAACGGAGTTTGTAGGTCGCAAAACCGGAAGCAAAATAGCGGACACACCGAATGTTAGGAATATATGGCATTATCTGTCTGTACTGGAGTACATACTCGGATCCTTCAATTTACCAGGCCAGACAGCTACTAGGTTTGCTTTCTTTCAGCGGTGCACTCTCGCAAGCAATGGTTTATAGAACTATACGAACTTTACGATTAAACAAAACAAAGTGTAACACAATTCTTCTTTTTAAATTGAACGCAAACAATGTTTCAACTTTCATAAGCATGGATTGTCATGAACGATGAAGTGATGCGCTTAAGCTCAGTCTAAAACAATGCATTTCCCAAGTACAGTCGTCAATATCTGCTATGAAGCTCTGGGGCATGTTTTATGCAATAATTAAATCTAGAATCATTTGTTGGTTATATTATCCTGCTGATTTCAAAATGATAATGAGGCTATCTATCCCATATTTTCTAAATGCATTTAAGAGACCGGCAGTTATATCTTAACTTTCAAATTAACTCTACCCGCAACCGCACACACCCTCCCCTCCCCACAACAAAACACACATACACACACATATACTCCTGTCAAGTTTATAAAGTAAATACTATGTATAACACATCATAAACATCCCGCTATGCAACGGATTCGATCCTTCAGATTTCGGACCCGACATCAACAACAACGACTTTACGTGGCTTGACGATATATGTCAATGTCTTCATAGTTGCACATTGACACAATAACATGTGCACACAAACAATTAACTGTTTATTTTGCCATGTCTGTGCAAATATATTTTGTTGTGGTGTACTATAGTGAAGTCTCTAACACAATTACTTGTCTTTAATATATTTTATTAAATTACTAACTACTATTTTCCTGTCAGAATATACACATTAGCTATGTAACTTCGAATAAATCTACTGTCTTAAGCAGTGCGCAGGCAGTCTATGATCTTAACGTGCGTCTCGCCCGACCGTGACACGCCAAGCCTCTACTAATGGGGACCAAACCTTCTGTCTATCTCGCTCTGAATCTCAATCTGATCATCCATTTTGTTGTTCACACCACATTTATAAAGCATCATGATGACCCAGCTTTTGACTGCCAAGTGCACTTTAAGCATACTGCACATGACTTCTAAAACCGGTTCAAAGCTGTCCAAACTGTAAGAGTACAAATCTCAGCATTTTTTAATAAACCAGGTCATTAACCTGGTTCCCAGAGCGGGGTTATACAACCTCTGGTATCATGGGCATGTGAGTCTTTGTTTCGTCTAGAGACAAAAATAGTTGTACTCTACGGTATGCCTGGTACTACCACCGTTTAACAATTAACCCGATTAAAGTACTTACACTTCACAGAGACCTAATGGCCTGTCCTTGCTTACTAACATATACAAGTGCGTTTGTATGTGTCATACCTGTAGTACAGTCGAACCCAATTACAGCAAACCAATATATTTCACATGATTGTGTCATACTGACTATATTCTATGCCTCCCCTAAATCAACAAAATATAGTCTTTACCACTTTACCAGATGTTTTGTTTTTCCTTTTATTATTATTAGTATATTTTTTTTGTTTCAATTTTTGTTAATATAAATATTATTTTTTTTAAATGTTGTTTTTGGGTTTGTTTTTTTTTCTTCTTTTTTATTATCATTTTTGTTTGACATTTTTTTTTTTGATATTTTTTTTTTTATATATACATATATCTTTTGTTTGATTTTTTTTTCGTTTTTTCTTCATTTCGTTTTTATTTCAATTTTTTTTAAATTACTTTTGTTAACGCTGTGTTAGCAGGAAGTATTGCTATGAATTCTAGTTCTGCGTTTTCATTGATTTTTGATGGAGTTACGATCCCTTGACATTTTTACTTTTAAATTTCTTGTCGGCGCTACTCATCCTAGCACCTTAGGCCAGTAATTATAGCCGAAAATAAGAGTCAAGGTCAAACAAATTCCAACAGAAAGTATTTTAGGATTTTTAGAATCACTGACATGTAATGAGTTTCAAAAAAACGTCATCAAGATAGAGATGGTGGGAAATGATAAATGTTGTGGTAAAAGTTGCGTTTTTAAGAGAAAATCTCCGGAAACTGGAATAATTTATAAACAATTATTTGAGCAAATAAGAATCATTTACTAGTGAGGAAATACTCTTCCAAATGCATATCTATGTAAATCAAAGTTATTGGGTTAATAATATTAGATTTTGGGGCAAAACTTGAACAAAATTAATAAAATCGTTGATATCTGTAATACATTTGGTGTTACTAGGCTATAAATGAAAAAAATACTAAATGAGCTATAAACAATATGTTTCTTACTGTTTTGCACAGAGAAAGGTACAGAGATGTCCCAGAAAAAAGTCCTTTTGAATACGACGTTCCGAAATACTTTTTTTTGAGGGTTTAAAAATGTGTTTTTCATAAGAAAAAATCACTGGAAACAGTAATCATTTTATAAGAAGATGTATGAACATAAACTAATCTAATGGAAGTGATAAAATTGTGCACAGTTATATATACAAATGTTTCATTGTATCGTAAGTTAATGTGAAAGTTCACATTGTGAGATTTTGGAGCAAAATTTTGAAAAAAATTAATAAAATCGTTGATTTCTGTAATACATTCGTAGTACAGTTTAATGGAACATCTTACGACGATTTTGCTCTTAAATCAAATGATTAAATTTGTTGCTATGAAAAAGTTCATGAACATGTTTTTAAACTATCTAATACATATAGTGTTTATTCAATATTTACACCCTTAATTGTTTGCTTCAAATGCTTTTAAGAAAAATGATGGAAGGTATTATATTTTGACTTACGATAAAAATTATGATATTGAAGTTGTTTCTTGAAACAGAGCCCTGGCCTATAAGCTATAGAAGTAGGTAAATGAATAACGGGAACGAAAATACAGCATATTATATTCATTTTAAAGTGAGGAATCCTTCTTCCAAACCCAACTTCATGTGAAACACGGAATCAGAGATTGATAAGATGCTAATTAAATTTAAACAATTGTCCTGCATCAAAAATCACTGAGAAATAATCATTTTTAAATAAGTGTTTCAACAAATATAATTAAAGTGAAACAATGGTGTATAAAACGTACATTACTTATGTTTGATAATATCAGAACTTCAGAAGGGAATAAAATGCTCAAATTGCGAGGTCAAGGTCAAAACGTGGAACAGAAATAGAGAAAAAACACCAATGTTTTTTGTGATACAATCAAATTACAGGGTTTTAATAATGAAGTATGTATTGTATGAACTAAAGAGACATTTGTAAAAAAATACTAGGTCTACATTTGGAATCACACCGATGTGTTTCGATGAAAATCCTAACATTGTGTTATCCGGAAATCAACGGGACAGAAAATGGTTCACTGTTGCTGTATTTTAAACAGTATGGCCGTTAGCCACACGTGTACAGTGTAAGATCTGCATTGCATGTTTGTTACTACAATAAAGATGAAGGTTATATCAGCGATTCCATGTAAATAAAATATATATAGATCTATCGACCAAATTACATTGTAAAACTGATGATAATTTTGGGTTTGACTTTTAATGGATTTTTTAGCCACACGTGTACAGTGTAAGATCTGCATTGCATGTTTGTTACTACAATAAAGATGAAGGTTATATCAGCGATTCCATGTAAATAAAATATATATAGATCTATCGACCAAATTACATTGTAAAACTGATGATAATTTTGGGTTTGACTTTTAATGGATTTTGGAGGGAATCTGCTGGGGTCTAGGGCGCCGCCAGATTAGTATGACATAGCCAGTATGGATTCCTTCTACATAAATTCGAAATATGATTCCATGGAATTTGTCGAGCTGTTGCGAATGCTAAGAGATCATTTATAACGGTTTCATACAAAGCAATAAGCAACGATGTGTCAGTATCCAAGGGTATGATGAATGGAAATGCTTTTTTTTTTGCGAAACAATGCAATTTTCATCAAAATTCGCTGTAAACCAGAATCGTTTTTAAAATCGTTTAAGCTGAAACTTAATTATATCAAAGTTTTCATTGTATTTGAAATTAGGAAAAATGCTCAAACCGTGTATTTTTTGACGACTTGCTAAACAATTGCATAGAATCACCCTTTTCATAAGCAAAGTACTTGGTTATAAACTAAAAAAATGTAGAAAGATGATTTTCTTGTATCAGTTTAGCGCATTATAAGTGTTGCGCATGTGCACTACTGTGTCAGAAATAGGTCCACACACATACGAGGCTTTATAGATACTCCATGTCCACCACCATATGCATGCTATCTTCGTGATGGTTAAAATGTTGTACTATTGATTTTATTAATATTGAGTTCTTCTCAATCCGGTGCTAGAGGGCGTGAGCGGTAGCTAGCATATTTCACTAACGCTCATGAATAGTCTCAATCAAATCGAGACTGCATTATTTCGTATGTGTCGTTTTCGGCCGTTTCCAAAGGTCCATTAGCATACTCATTTTAATAGCACAGTGCGTTGCTTGTGCAGGTTGGCGGCAGTAAAACGTCTCCCCGCGCTTGTAATCAGTACTGTTATTCATTCGATCTTTGGAGATCGCTGAGCCCGATACTTATATTTAATTATTGGTGGTACTTTTTTATTTCTTTTTGTTTTCTTACTTAATTTTCGATTTAGTGGTTCCGCTACTCCGGCCCGTTAAAGGCTCTGGGTATTGTTTAACCACTTATAGGATATGTTGTCCTCTTTTTAATTTAGTCTTTTGATTGTTACTTGTGATATGCAGGCTTCATAACCGCTGCTCTCAACTAAATTCTAGTATGTTTATTTCGCTCTTCGGGGCATTTAATTTTATTAGATACTGGGACCATACGCCGTACGACATGGGGAAGATAGATACTCCATGTCCACCGCCATATTAAAATTTTGTACTATTGATTTTATTAATATAGAGTTCTGCTCAACCCGGGGCTAGAGGGCGTGAGCGATAGCTTGCATATTTCACTACCGCTCATGAACAGTCTCAATCAAACCGAGACTGCAATATTTCGTATGTGTCGTTTTCGGCCGTTTCCATAGGTCCATTATCATACTCTTTTTATGATTTGGGTTAAAAAAATGCAAAATATTCATGAACCAATTTTCAAAAATCATTTGAGCAGTATAAACAATATTTTGGAATTCATCAAATTTGGCCTTATATATGTACTCGCACAGTTTCGTTATTTCCAGATTGAATTAGATACTCACATTGCGGACATGTTGAAAACAAGTATACTCAAACATGGATACTTTTTGTAATTGATAAGGATAGTGGACTAGAAGATTTTTATGTGTCTAGAGTAAAATATATTTTTACTTTTTTTTTGTAATGGATAAACGGATGCATGTTGGAATAATTAAATGTCCTAACCCCTGTGATGCTATGAACTGTTTTATTACGGGTAAAATATAACATTTTCAATTGTGTAAAACAGTAATTGAGTGTTTCAATAATATGCACGTCACAGATGCTATTTGTATTTGTAACCCTGAATGAAATGGGGTTCACACTCATATCAGGTTATTGGGAAAGTAATTTCAGATGGAGATGCCATGAAGGGTGAAGGTTCCCATCAGACATGCCTCCGCAAAGGAGCGAACCCATGCGGGGCAGAGTATTTGAGATATAGGATGAAATTTCCCATCATGTATTCTTCGGGAGCGAACCAATTGGTGCAGAGGCCTGTGGCTCCAAAGCCATGACCATATCCAATGGGTTAGCGAGGCCTCTTGTTTGTAACCAAGCTTGTATACATATGTAAATACATGTACATAACTTTTTATAGAGTGTGAGGCGTTTAGTCCACAACACAAATGTTATATTAACGTACACAATTATTTTGGAAAAATAATAATAGTGATTGATATGCATGTTTTACAAGTGTAGTAATATTAGTGCTACTGCTGAAACCACCAGTTGTGCAAAGTTTGTATCAAACATGTTCGTACAAGGGATGTCTGATAGTTAGCTAAATCTATGGATTATCCCACTAGTAACACACTAGTCTTCCATCACAATCATCATCTTTTAAATAAAGAAGGATAAAAATATTGGACAGGGAAAGCAGCATTCAAGGACGACAGTCAACCACAAAACACAAAAACAAACACGCAAACAGACAAACAAAAAGGCAAAAGTAATAAAAAATGCAAACGACATCACAAACACAAAAGGGGTGGCAATAGGGCTACCGCCTTGAAACGGTCAGTGGCAAAGTAGGCCACTGGGGGTTTAAACGGGTTCTAGGGTGCATCAAACCTCACATTTACCCTACTGTCACCCCATTAAAACAGGACAGTGTAAATAAAGAAAACCCCGCCATGATCTAAACTCTAACTAACAAGGCAGCATCAATAGGCAATATAAGTGAAACAAAAATATGCTCGTGTAAATATAATACAAAAAAACAATAGCCTAGAAAGCCACAATGAAGGTACTCAATGACTTGGCAGAAGCCAGAGCAGTAAGAGAATACACCATTAAGGGCACGACAAGAAAGAACATGGACAAACATCAAACGCCACCGTCCCAATGGGCTTTAGGTAGGCGTCGTCATAGGTTCCACAGCCTGTCAGCGTACAATTAAAGAGGAAAGCATAGTGGCGAACTGTAAAAGGGTCCACCACCAAGCATGCAATACGTTGCAAAATGATAGGGTCATAACCTCTTTTGATAAACTGTTTAACAAGTTTAACAAAGATAGTATGAAAGTGATCATGACCAAGAATCTTACGAAGTTTATAAATCACATCACCAATGAAGTCAGGTTGTGATAGTCCTTGTCGCAGAAGAGTCCTTAAATTACATTTATATTTGGAAAGAAGATCAGGGTAACGATAATAAAATTTTGCAAAGGTTTAACGAAGTTTATGGTAACGGTAACCCTGATTGAGTAACTTTTTAGTTATACAAAGATTACGAGTATTAAAGTCCTCAACTCGAGTACAAGCTCAAGAAAAACGAATACGTTTAGACAGATACACCCCATAAGAAGTTGCTTGGGGAACATCCCCATCCAAGTGGGGATAATTAACAATGTCAAAATTAAAATCATCTCTCTTGTCATAGATTTTGCTAATTATTTTACCATTTTCAATCGAGAGATCTAAATCAAGAAAAGAAGCGTTATTATCAGATATATTTTCTTTATTAAGCCGAAGTTCTTTAGGATAAATATTATGAACCATAGTTGGAAAGAAAGGGTTGTCAATGTTCAGTATGTCATCCAGATACCGAGAATAAAGCTTCAATAACATCTGCCTGGGTATCTGGTGAAAGACTCAACATGAAATCCCTTTCATAGCAAAATAAAAACAAATCTGCGACAAGTGGTGCACAGTTCGTACCCATAGGGATACCAACAATTTGTCTATAAACGGTGGTACCATATCTGACGAAAATATTATCTAGTTGGAAGATGAGTGCTTCACAAACTTCATAGCAAGTCCACATAGTATAATTGTTTAAACTGCCGTTAGTAAAAAACGCTTTAATATTATTACATACCAAAAATGTAGTATTTTCTCTAGCGAATGCTTTTTGAATAAGAGAAATTAGCTTGTCTTTAATAAGATGATGTGGTAAGGTTGTATATAGTGTAGTGAATTCATAAGTACTTATTGATGAAACTTGACCTTTATTGAAAATTGTATCAAGAACATCTCCTGAATTTTTTATAGACCAAAATAAATTAATCCCAGAGTTTTCATCAGTTTTATCACAATATAGTTGATCTTCAACGGCAGTAAGACAAGAAGTTAAACGTTTGGAGATGTTTGTTGTGGTGCAGGCACTAGAATTAGAAATAAAGCGAGCCTTATACGGATTTTTATGTAATTTAGGAATCCAGTACATGGTAGGCAGTTTATTTTGCTTATCATACAATGCACCAGCCTTGAAAGTAGTGCACCGAGTGATATGTGCGGAAACAACATCATCCTCAGTAGAATTAACTGGAGTATACGAATTGGTGCTGCCGAGTTCCAGAGATAAAACATTGACGTAATGTAGGCGTCAAACAATAATTACATTATTAGCTGCTTTATCTGCAGGAACTAAAACAAATTTATTATGAAATTCCTGAATTCCCGATTTTAGATTACGAAAGGAAAACCTAGGTCTCGGAGGTAGTAAAGAGGGGTTAGCATTATAAAAGTTAATACGTGTATCTATAATTTTAAGAATAGACTTTTTCCAAGTAGAAAGCGAGTTTGGGTCCGCATGTTCTCTACGACACCATTTTATACTAAAATCTTCAATGGAGTGGGCGATCTGGGCACGACAGGCATTAAAATCAATAGTTGAAGGTAATCTATATTTAGGACCTTTCGAAAACAAATGCCGAATACGTTTGTCAACAAAATCAAAATTACCAGTGATGACATGACCTGCTGGAGCATAGCACAATTTTGATGTGTTGCATTCACATTCCTTAGGAGTATTAAGTACTATATCAAGGTCAGAAACTATTTTGTTGTAGTTGAAAATAATATTTCTAATAGGCTTTTTATACTTATAACAAATTACAGGACTTTCGGAATTTTTGAAATATTTTGGGATAGAATCAACTACATGAGTATCCCGAAAAATACATATACCTTGGTGTTTTCAACAAATAATTGCTACTCGGAAGTGTTGGCATTGCATGTTAAAGAAAGATTATGTACATTATGAACAACCAAACACAGCGTAATCAGAGTGTGCATTTATAGCATTGAATGTGTAACAGATTTTGTAGAAAGCATGGAATCTCATGCATGGAGTGCCAAAATGTAAGCTCTATGAATTCTATAGAAATTGAGATTCATTTAAATTATTTTTTTAGTTATTTGCTCACCTTTTTCTTACATAAACAAGCAATAATATTAGGACATGAGTTTTGCTCAAATTTCCAAAATTGAATTTCATACAGTTTCTTTGAAAGTGTTTTTAAAACTTATCATACAGTTTCCGGTTCTCTTTTTCATTAAAGTGTAATTATCACACCTAAAGATAAAACATATTGCATCATTTTAATATAAGTTACCATATATGCTATTTAAATGATTATAAACCCTGTGGTAATGATTGCTTGAACAATATTTCCGCCACATATTCAATGAAGGGTTTACACTATGTGTATCAAAAGGTTATACATACATATGTATGTAATTACATCATGTTTTTCCTTCATTATTTTATATATATAATTTCCAAATGATGTAAACATGATCCATGGTCGTAACAATTGTAACTAGACATTTAATCAACGGACTTTTGTTTGCTACAGACCTTAAAATTGAACATCTAACTAAATTTCTGATACTATATAACATTTGGGTATATGCATATATACGATAGTATCACTTCAAGTGGATTATGTATATTCAAAATATATTTCAACAATGATTCCTTTTTACAATTTTGTTTTATGAAAACACATTTTGCCACCCGAACTTTATGCATTTTTCAACAGTATACGCCTGATGACTTTTTTGGGGCTCGTCCTTGCATCTTGCTCTATGGAAAACCATCATTTAATAATTCATTTCCCTACTTCTTTAGCTAAAAGGCCTGTACTACGGCTGTATTACAGAAATCAACGATTTTATTTATTTTTCAAATGTGTAACAGGTTGTTTCAAGTCGGTAACCCTGTCTTCACTACCCTTTCTGTTGTTTTTTGTCTCTTTCATTGTAGTTTCAAGTCCTTGTTTGCAGTACAGTGTGGAACTACGATGCCATTGCGTTCGAACGCTGTGGTTTCTATAGGACCCTATATATCATTTTGTAGGAATTTTTTCAACTCATTTAAGTTTTGCCCTAAAATCTCATATTATTGACCCAATATCCATCTATAAAACCGTGATTCACATGGAGATGTATTTGGAAGAGCATTTCCGCACTGTTAGAAGATTCTAATTTGCTCAAATCATTTTTTATAAATTTATTCCAGTTTCCGGAGATTTTCTCTTAAAAACGCAACGTTTACCCCAAAAATTAGCATTTCCCACCATCTTTATCTTTTTCTGAAACTCATTACATTTCAATGATTCTAAAAATCCTAAAATATTTTTCTGTTGGAATTTGTTTGACTTTAAAACCTATAATTACTAGACTACCTTGGTAGGAAGCATCGGTAAGATGTATAGTTGTGCATATCTTGTTCCAGTTCGCTGTGTTATGACGGAGTTATGGCCCTTTGACATTTTTACTTTGAATTTCTTGTCGGCGCTACTCCTCATAAACGACTTGTCGGATTTCTACAAAATTTGGCAGGAAGCCTCAGTATGATGTCTAGTTGTGCAAAGAGTGGTATTTCAATGAAATCTTGGACAAGTTCAAAAACCAGCTAGATATTTTAGTAACGACATAGTTATGGCCCTTGATTTGTTGAAAAATGCTATATTGTTATTTCCTTTTTTAAATCTTACTTCATGTTGTATCTGATCTTTACCATATTTGTTTAGATTGTTAATATAAACCCTCCACCCATTTTTATGAAATTGCATTCATAAAAGAAAGTGGGACAAATTAAAAAATACCCATGCCATACTAGACACAGCAGACTTACAACAGACTTATGGTTCATAATATTTATCCTAAAGAACTTCAGCTTAATAAAGCTAATGTATCTGATAATAACGCTTCTTTTCTTGATTTAGATCTCTCGATTGAAAATGGTGAAATAATTAGCAAAATCTATGATAAGAGAGATGATTTTAATTTTGACATTGTTAATTACCCCCACTTGGATGGGGATGTTCCCCAAGCAACTTCTTATGGAGTGTATGTGTCTCAACTTATTCGTTTTTCAAGAGCTTGTACTCGAGTTGAGGACTTTAATATTCGTAATCTTTGTATAACTAAAAAGCTACTCAATCAGGGTTACCGTTACCATAAACTTCGTAAAACCTTTGCAAAATTTTATTATCGTAACCCTGATCTTCTTTCCAAATAAAAAAGTAATTTAAGGACTCTTCTGCGGCAAGGACTATCAAAACCTGACTTCTATGGTGATGTGATTTATAAACTTCGTAAGATTCATGGTCATGATCACTTTCATACTATCTTTGTTAAACTTGTTAAAAAGTTTATCAAAAGAGGACATGACCCTATCATTTTGCAACGTACTGCATGATGGACCCTTTTACAGTTCGCCACTTTGCTTTTCTCTTTAATTGTACGATGACCGGACAGGCTGTGGACCCTATGATGACGCCTACCTAAAGCCCACTGGGACGGTGGCGTTTGCTGTTTGTCTATAATCTTTCCTGTCGTGCCCTTAATGGTTTATTTATTTGTTGCTCTGGCTTCTGCCAAGTCATTGAGTACCTTCATTGTGGCTTTCTAGGCTATTGTTTTTTTGTATTATATTTACACGAGCATATTTGTTTTTTTACTTATATTGCCTATTGATGTTGCCTTGTTGGTTAGAGATTAAATGATGGCGGGGATTTCTTTATTTACACTGTCCTGTTTTAATGGGTTGACAGTAGGGTAAATGTGAGGTTTGGTGCACCCTAGAACCGGTTTAAACCCCCACTGGCCTATTTTGCCACTGACCGTTCCAAGGCGGTAGCCCTATTGTCAACCCATCTGTGTTTGTGATGTCGTTTGCATTTTTTTTTATTACTTTTGCCTTTTTGTTTGTCTGTTTGCGTGTTTGTTTTTGTGTTTTGTGGTTGACTGTCGTCCTTGAACGCTGCTTTCCCTGTCCAATATTTTTATCCTTCTTTATTGCCCATGATTACCAGTGTAAGTGTGAGATTTGGTGCACCCTAGAACCGGTTTAAACCCCCAGTGGTCTTTGTTGCCACTGACCGTTCCAAGGCGGTATCCCTTTTGTCGACCCTTTTGTGTTTGTGATGTCGTTTGCACTTTTTATGACTTTTGCCTTCTCGTTTGTCTGTTTGCGTTTTTGTTTTTATGTTTTGTGGTTGACTGTCGTCCTTGAATGCTGCATTCTCTGTCCGATATTTTTATCTTTCTTTAAATGTCATCTCAGAAAACTGCAAACTCCATTGTTTTTAGTTACTAAAATGTTAACAAACTTTCATTTAAGCATCATTGACTTTTTTATTTTTAAGTCCAGCCCCCGTTAGGCGAGACATGTGAATCCGCGGATTTCTTGTATATACACGAGCATCTTTGTGTTTTACTTATATTGCCTATTAATGCTGCCTTGTTGGTTAGAGAATAGTTTATGGCGTGGATTTATTTATTTACACTTTCCCGTTTTTGGATGACAGCAGGGTAATTGTAAGGATTGGTGCACCTTAGAACCTGGTTTAAACCCCAGCGGCCTTTTTTGACACTGACCGTTCCAAGGCGGTAGCCGTATTGTCAAACCTTTTTGACGTCATATGCCTTTATTCCTTATTAACATTGCCATTCTTGTTTATCTTTTTGCATGTTTGGAGGTATACTGTGTTCTTTGAAAGCTGTATTTCTTGTTCGACTTTTAAACTTATTTTCTTAATAAACAAACTTTATCTTGCCCAGTTTTCCTGAACCCGTGGCTGGATTTCAACGAAATTTCGCAATGATGATCAATATCAAGTCTTGTTGCTCATGTCCTCGCCGTGTTCTGTTTGAATGATTTTTGTCGGAGTTATGGGCCTTTAAATGTTTTAATACTCAAACTTTTTCTGGACTAGTTCTCCTGAACCCCTGGTCGGATTTCAACGAAACTTTGCAGAAATGACCAGTACCAAGCCTAGTTGCGTATATCATCACTAAGTTCGGCATGAATGATTTTTGGCAGAGCTATGGCCCTTTAAATGTTTTAATTCGCAAACTTTCTCCGGACTAAGTTCTCCTGTTCTCCTGATCGGATTTCAGCAAAACTGGCAAAGATGATCAGTACCAAGCATAGTTGCGCGTGTGTTTTCCGTGTTCCAGCTGAATGATTTTGGCGGAATTATGGCCCTTTAAAGGATGTAATCCACACAATTTGTACGGACTAGTTCTCCTGAACAACTGGTCGGATTTCAGCGAAACTTGGCAATGATGATTAGTACCAAGCCTTGTTGCGCATGTTATCTTCAAGTTCCAGTTGAATGATTTCTGGCAGATTTATGGGCCTTTCCCTATTTGGGGAGACATTTGTTTTTACTAAAACAACCTTATACTTTGAATTACCGCATGTAATTATAATTTTAATTTAACCCCAATTATAATCTTGTTTTACCTTGAATTATACACCAGTAAAGAAGGATAAAAATATCGGACAGCTTGCTTTGAATTAGACCCGCGTAATTATTGAGTTGCGTTTCTCTTTTTCTCATTATGTATATAAATAATTTTGTAAATTCTATTTTTTATGATTTTTAGTTGGGTTTTTAAGAAGCATAGACCCGTAAAGTATATCATACATTATAAGCCAACAATAAATTAATGTTATTTTCAGTAATTGGAATAGGCGGTTAAACTATTTTATATCTGGAACCCATTGGCATTTACATTGGGAGAGACAAATGACTAGTAGATGAAAAGAATTATACACGTACTTGATTGTTCTTCTTGTGAATATATTTTTAAACAGACTAAAAGCGAACATTATAACAAATCAAGATATAGTTAACGTGTTCGACATTCACTCAAATAATGACAGGTGATCCACTACCACAGTCAGATATCTGGTAAGTAAATATTGTTTTTTATGCAATAAATGTTACTTAAATGTTTAAATGTATGAACTAACAAACATGTCTCAAGAAGCTATTTTTTACAATGACAAGACAGTTAATTTTTCTAATAGAGTGCAGAACAGTTATTAGCATGTAACAATTATCGTAAAACACGTTTAGTACTAACACGCTTTATATCATATATAGCGAAGTTAAATACATATCTGCACCTTTTATATTAGCTCTATATAGATAACTACTTATGTTTACTTTTCGACTGATAACAAATGTAATATTTTCCATTTAACGTCATTCTATAAATCTGTATGCTTAATGCTAGTATAGCCTTTATATTGTAAATAAATTGAAGGTATCTGGAATTTTTAGCCTAAACGTGTTTTATTTCATACTTAGGCCATAGGTCCACTCTCATACTCTTTTAGTGTTAAAAGCAATGCCATTATAAATTCACGCAATTAACTTGTTTCATGCATGTTAACTATGAAGCATATTATGATAAGAAATCTAAGACCTGTATTATAAAATCCAGAATAAGAAAAGATAAACGTGACTAGATATCCAGTTAATCCAAACTGAATTGATATTGATTACAATGTTTTAAATAAATCATACAAGTGAATATTCAGTTTTAATGAAACAAAAAACATAATAAATCTTAAATTTTGTCTGAGGGTGTTTGCAAGCGTCTGACCACAGCAGAGGGCCCAACTGACCTCAAAGGGTTCGCCTTCCCAGTTAGCGAGATCCCCCTGGGGAATCTTACCCCGAGTGTTTATTATGCATGTTACAGTATATTTTAACAGATTATTATATGTGTATATCCTTAATACTGTACTCACACCAAGCTCACATTCGAGTAGGCGATTGTCTCTAAACAATGTATAGTGTTCTCGGGTATATTATGTGTAACACTAATATGTGAGCTGTATCTGTATTAACCATACAGACTACCTTCTCCGTGTTTTAATCACGGAGGCAGTATAATACTTCAGATAAATTATGTTAACTATCTCTTACAAAGTATTTGAACTACGACAACAGTGTCTACTTTACCAGGAAAACAATATCCTGTATGCAAAAGATCTTTCGGAATAAAAATTCCTTCGTCAGCTGCCATAAAGAGGCACCGTTGTGTTACTTAAATATTTGGCGTTTTAGCCCGTATACACGTATATCCACCCTTGTGAATTTTACATGTGTATTCTCTACCAGTTTATGTTAAACTGTGTGGTATCGTGTGTCACCGTGGACAATGTATTAGTATATATATTCACTTCCAATCTTTACATGTATATGTTAGATCGTTTTCACACTCATTTAGTATCAGAATACTAGAAGTTGGAATCTGCCGCTCGAGTAGTGTATGCTGTTACAATCACCTACTGAACATTCTCTGTTTTCAGTGTATTGTAAGTTTGTTGCAATTTGTTGTATTGTAACAGTTACTGCGTGTTGTAATCGCTTTGAGTGTGTAGGCTATTTTATTACAATTATCCAGTTCTTGACCTGGCGAGATTTTCGTGCAATCGTATAATCTCTTTGTGTAATAAATACACTAAGCTACACTCAATTGGGTAACACTAATAGTCGATTCTAATAGTTAACCAATCTTCAATATTCTCTACTTTAAAGAGCTGGTCTTCAAACCATCACATTCACCTAAAGTGAATTATGTGTTTGTGTATATACACTGTATATTGCGTTTTTGTTTACGCTTAAATATACTTTCTATTCGCAAGCAAATACGAGTTTGTTTACCGTTTCTATTGCTTGTATATCTGATTTCAATTTCACCAAGGGTTTAATTGATTTTCAGAGTGCTATAGTCAAGTGATAACTCAACTGTGTGTGTATATACACTGTATATTGCGTGTTTTTTTTACCGCTTAAATATACTTTTTGTTCGCAAGCAAATACGAGTTTGTTTACCGTTACTATTGCTTGTATATCTGATTTCAATTTCACCAAGGGTTTAATTGATTTTCAGAGTAGTCGAGTGAGAACTCAACTGATTTGGAAGTATCTATCTACAGTCTTATATACAGTATTAAACATCTGTAATACATTGGTCCCGCGGTATTGCCTATCCACGACTAATTACCACATGTAGAGGGTGTGAATTAGTTTAACTCGTGGTAATGATTTGATGATAACCGTTGAGATACTTTCGTTTGTTGTGTAAATATCAAAGGTATCTATTTTATATCCCGTAATGAGCCACATGTCTGTTGTTTTCGTGTCCTAAGACTAATAGGACGTGTGTCCATAATATTATCATTGAATTATTATTTGTTATAAGTTTCTATCGAACATATATATTTATATTGACACTTCTATGTTAACTGTACGTAGTTTCATTTAGCTGACACAATTGTTTTAATACAGTCTATGATTTAGTAACATATTTCAGTTTATAGCGTTTTCCCTTTATTCCGTAATTTTGACCGAAATGCAAGTCTAACTTTGCGCTTATATAATAATATTCGTTACTATGTTCCTCACATGTTAAGATCTTGAAATATATAATATGCGCCTGTATGTGACTGTCTTTGTGAAGTTTACTTATGCAAACGATTCGGTTTTGTTATGTAAAGACGCACCATACCATTTAAAATATACTGATGAAACGTCATCATGTGTGCAGCGTGAGGTTACAGGGAAATATATTGTTACCCTCTAGTAAATGCCATATTACTCTTTCTCATATTTGTATTATTGTAATTCTGCTATCAAAGTAAGTACCGGTACTGTTGTTTGCATTTAAGGTGAAGAGTATTCGAACAACCTGATTTTTATTTTTTTCAAAAATCTTGTATACACTGTTACACTGTTGCAATAGATGTACCGCTAAGCTGTTGGTACTTAACTGCCGCCGGTTTTTTTTTGCCGCGCCGGTTTTTGGCAAAAACAGCAAGTAATTCCGAATGAGCTAGGGCACTTTCGACTATATCATATGAAAGCACATATCAAATGATTGTAAAATTATATTCTATTTCATTGGTGACACTTTAATTTTTCCGAGAAATTTGACGCGAAGTTGACCTTTCCCATGGGAAAAGCCTATTTTCCCATGGGAAAAGCTTTTTTCCCATGGGAAAGGGTCTTTCCCATGGGAAAGGGTCTTTCCCATGGGACAATATGTTACCATGGGAAATGAGTTGGGCAGTTTTCCCATGGGAAAAACAAAAAGTATTTATCTTTCAATATAATGTCAAAATAGTATGCGGCTTTCATATTTAGGGTCTATGACGAAGTTTTACAGCGATACGAGCACTTTGATATTTTCCCATGGGATTATTTTCCCAATATTGTAATTTGGGAAAATTTTCCCATGGGAAAATGAGTTATTTCTTAAAAGCTAAAACAACATTTCAAAGCCTGGAAACATCTTCTGTTGCAGTGTTGACAATTAAATATGCCCTTTTGTTTATAATTTAATGAAATAAAAACTTTCCCAAAATAAAATGGGAAAATTCTCCCAAATTCTTTTTGGGAAAATTTTCCCAAATGTTATTGGGAAAGTTTTCCCAAAATGTTTTGGGAAAATTCTCCAATTTTCTGACTGGGAAATTTCTCTAAATATTTTTTAAGGAAATGAAAAAGAAAAAAATCTTCCAAGTAAGTATTAAATCAACCAGTTTGTTTAAGATTGAATATTTTAACTCAGATCTGATATTAACTTAGCATCTCAGATTCAGATTTGAGTATGATGTGTTGCCTTGCGATTGGTCCTTAACACAGCACTGTCTAACCTAACAGGTCTTTTAAAAACCTGATATTTCCAAAGTTTCAATAAAACTCGTACAAAGAAACCGAAACTTGAATTAAAATAGTATTTTTTGTTGAATATTATATTGGGCTAGTAAATTTTGAGCAGGTCTAGTGATTTTACCCAACTACTAGACCGGTGGTTTAGTAAACTAAACATGTTAATTTCTAGCCCTGAATCATTCAACAAAAACATGGTGATGATATGTGCAACTAGGCTTGCTACTGCTCATCACTGCCAAGTTTCGTTGAAATCCAGTCCAGCATTCAGGAGAACTAGCATGTACAATGTTAGTGTATTCAAACATTTAAAGCGCTATAACTCCGCAAAAAATCATTCAACCAGAACACGGCGATGGCATGCACAACTAGGTCAGGTACTGATTATCCCTGCAAAGTTCCACTGATATCCAAACTGGGGATCAGGAGAACTAGTCCGGACAATATGTGTGTATTAAAGCCTTTAAAGGGCCAAAAATCTTTCAACAAAAATACTGCTATGATATGCATAAGTAGGCTTGGTACTGATCACCTCTGCAAAGTTTTGTTGATTTTCGGTCAGGGGTTCATGAAATATGGTCCGGACAAATTGTGTTTTACCCCTGTCAAAAAACATTCAACTGGAATGCGTGGACGATATGCATAACCATATTTGTTACTGATCATCCATGCAGTTCATTAAAAATTTAGCCAAACGAAGGACCTATCTTCTGAATGTGGCAAAATACAGCATGTTTAACAAACTCAAGGGGCATAACTCTGGTGTTACTAATCCGATTTTGATGTGTACCCTCTTTGAGGCTTTCTAGGCTATTGCTTTTTTTTATTTATATATACACGAGCATCTTTGTGTTTCACTTACAGATTTCATTGCTACTAACGATCTATGCAAATTTGGTAAAGATCAAATAATAAAAAAAGGTGATACGAGTGTTCACAAGGCACAATATGGCATTTTTTTAGCAAAGACAAGGGCCATAACTCCAGTGTATATGGTCCGATCTGGCTGATTTTTAAGCTTGTCTGATCTTTTGTTGATATTAACGAGCTGTGTTAGTTTGGTACAGATCAAATAATAAATGAAAGTGCTAGAGTGTTAACTAGGCAGAAAATCACACTTTTCAACAAAACAAGGGCCACAACTCTGGTGTTACAAATCTGATCTGGCTGGTTTTCGAACAGATCTGAGCTTTCATTGATATAAATACACTGGCAAAGTTTTGTAAAGGTCAAATACAAAATGCAGGTGCCAGAGTGTAAACAAGACTAAATTTGGCACTTTTTAGCAAAACAAGGGCCATAACTCTGGTGTTACTGATCCGATCTGGCTGAGCTTCCATTGATATAAAAACATTGACAAAGTTTCATAAAGATCAAATACAAAATGAAGGCGCTAGAGTGTAAATAAGGCTTAATATGGCATTTTTCAGATAAACAAGGGCCATAACTCTGGTGTTACTAATCTGATCTTGCTGGTTCTCGAACATATTCAAGCTTTTATTGATATAAAGACACTGGCAGAGTTTCGTAAACATCCGAGTAATAATGAAGTCCCTATCGTGTAAACAAGACAAAAGTTAATGGATGACAGACAACTCGCTATCCCATAATCTCTGCTGGCCATCGGTCAGTAGAGCTAAAAATTATAACCAAATCTCTGCTGGCTTTCGGTCAGTAGAGCTAAAAATTATAACCATTTCGGTAGAAATCTTAGTATATTGGGCGTATTAAATATATGACATTGATGCAAAATGTATAACATCATATGATATAAGTAATCATTTCATGCAAAATTGAATGTGCCTTGAGGGTGCATGAGCTTTCGTCCATCGGGTTTTCTGGTCGTAGAGAGATTGGTTTTCTCTTTAGCTACAACTACTATGGTTGTTCATTGCGATTCTGGATACATCCTGAGATGTTTATTATTTTGTATGTGTTTCTTTAGTTAGTTTCTCCGGATGTGAACTTTATTGTTAGAGAATTCCTTTTGATGGGATGTAGTTTTGTTTACACTGTCTTGTCTATCTGGGCACTGAGGATAGGATAATAGCGAGGATTGTGCGCATATAAAATCGATTCAAGCAAACCAGTAGACCTTATTGCCTACTGACCGTTCCAAGTCGGTAACCCTGTCTTCACCACCCTTTCTCTTGGTTTTTGTCTCTTTCTTTGTATTATCAAGTACAGTGCGGACCTATGATGCCATTGCGTTCGGACGCTGTGGTTTCTATAGGACCCTATATCTCATGTTTGATACATAATAAACACCAGAATATGCTAAAAATATGATTGTTTTACTCAAATGATTTTGGTTTCACTTACAACATAAGTCAATACTGTAAATGTTATTGTTGTCACATTCTTCGATTTCACTCACTGTCAAAATTATCCTCGATCTTATTGAAGCAAACTCTTAAAAGGGTAAACTCAAGTGTGGTCTAGGAAAAATCGCACTGAATATGATATGCAACACAATCTATATCAACCTTCTTATCAAATTGTGCGAAAAGCAAATTGTGTGAAAAGCGGAAAGAGTTCACTGAATTAATCATATATATTACTAGTCAAAATTTGCCCTTTTCTACATTATCATCGCAGTTAATCTCCATAACATGCGAGTCAATTTTGCTGAATGTAAAAATGATCAAACATCTAATTGTAACAAAGCTGGTAAGACAGATTGTCTCCTGGATAATCACGTTTCTTAACATTAATTAAAGTGCATTTTTACATTTTACCAATGACCGCTTACAGACTTCCATAATCAATCACCATAATCGGATGTCTAAGTAACAGATGATCAGTGAGTTACAACTGATTAATCATTACAACGCATAAACTTTGGCAATTCAGCTAAGAAGATCACTTGAAACACATAATAATTATCTTAGTTCACACTGGTTTTGATTTTGGATTGATTTATGCTGCTTTCAGCTGAACCGTACCATTAATGTTTGACGGTGCACTCGGTTTTATCTGTTTTTCATTCCATTGTTTATGTGCTCATACATGGCTATAATACAACTTATGAAATATGCGAAGAGCTGCGTCTTTTTCCTCAGTATCTCATGTCTGTAACTTGGTTGAAAAACCTCCAGTCTCTATGTGTTTGGAACATCTCAAGGCTCTGCTGTTGGATTATTTTACATCTCCATGCCTATATCTGTTGTAATATGTTTTGTATCCATGTGGTAGAAATATCTTAGATCTATGTGGTTAAAATATCTGAATCTGAAGCATCAGTGGTTGAAATATATATTGTCATCATGCGGCTAGAACATTTTATTTTTTGGTCTCTGCATGGTAGAAATATCTCAGGTCATTCAGTATGTTGTTGAAGTATCTTAAAGTGGTTGAAATATCTTAGATCTCCTTTTGGTTGAAGTCTATCAGGTCTCTATTGGTTGATATATTTCTTATGTGGCTGACATATGTTACAATTTTATGCTATTGAAATATTTCACATCTTAATGCCATTGGAAGGTCTCGTATTTCTATATAGTTGGAAAGGCTCGCGTCTGTATGTGGTTGAACTATCTCTTGTCTATTTTCAATTGGAATATTTTCAGTCTCTCATTGTTCAAGTGGTTGGAATATTGTATAGGTTTCAGCACTGAGAATAAAGTATGACTCGATGTTGCTGGAATATCTATCTGTCACTGGAGTACATTGAGTGAACCTGAAATTATATAAATTAAAGTTCTTGTTAAGTTACAAAAATATTAAGATGACGACAGCGCAAGGTTGTTCTACTGGTTAACATTTTCGAGAAAGTGACATATACCTGTATTATTTTCCTCTATTCCTGTTTAATCAGTATAATCAGAACTTAGTGTAGAAGACCATTTTTTACCATTCTGGGTATATAAACGCAATGATGAATTGGTGCTAAGCCTTAGGCTTTAATTTACGCTCTCATTTTAGTATAATTTTGATTAATTTTCGATAATTCATGATAGATCATCTTTAAAACAAGAGGCCCAAGAGGGCCTGTGGACGCTCTACTGGCTAATCATAAAGTTTATGTATAATATCATTCAACCGAAACTTGGCGATGATATACGCAACTAGTCTTGGTACTGATCATCCCTGCCAAGTTTTGCTGAAATCCAGCCAGAGGTTCAGGAGAACTAGTCCGGACAATGTTTGTGTATTAAAACTTTTAAAGGGCTATCACTCTGCAAAAAATCATTCAACCGGAACACGGCGATGATTTGCACAACTAGACCTGGAACTGATCATCCCTAAAAAGTTTCGTTTAATTCCGGCCAGGGGTTCAGGAGAACTAGTCTGGACAAAGTTTGTGTATTAAAACCTTTGAAGGGATATAACTCAGCCAAAATCATTCAACCGGAACTTGGTGACGATATGTACAACTAGGCTTGGTACTGATCATCCCTGAAATGTTTCACTGAAATCGGCCCAAATAAAGGCTCTTTTGTCTTAATGAGACCAAAATATAGCACATTTTAGAAAATCAAGGGCCGTAACTCCTGTGTAAATGGTCTAATCTGGCTGTTTTTCAAATTTGTCAGAGCTTATATTGATATTAACAATCTGGTAAAGTTTGAAAATGAAGATGAAAAATGAAGGCCTATCATCTTAACAAGGCAAAATATAGCATTTTTAAATAAATCAAGGGCCATAACTCTGCTGTTACGGGTCCGATCTGGCTGGTTAAAGAAAAGAAGAAAAAAAAAATAACAAAAAAAACACAAAAAAAAAACAATATTTAAAAAAAAAGAAATTACAAATAAACAAGAGGTCAATGACCTTGAAGCTCTACTGATAGGGTTTTGATAGCTAGATCAGCATTCCTGTGAAGTTTCATGAAAATCGGTCAAGTAGTTTCAGAGGAGTAGTGGCTACAAGTTTTCCTTATATAACTCTATGTAAACAAAGATGGCCGCTGGCGGCCATGTTTAATGTCAAATCAAAATAATTTTTGACAAGGATCAACATCATGTCATACTGATCATTTTAGAAAAAGTCCCATATCAATATCACTTATATAGTTTTCAAGAAGTAGTCGCTACAAACTTGTATTTTGAAAATCTATTTTTAGCCATGGTAGCCATCTTGAAAATCCGGCCTACCTGAAATTTTGCTAGAGTCAATTAGACATCAAGAGCAACATTCCTGTAAAGTTTCATGAAAATCCGTCGAGTAGTTAAGAGTAGGCGCTACATTTTTTACTAGATAACTCTATGTAAACAAATATGGCTCCTGGCAGCCATGTTTAACATCGAATCAAAATAATTTTTAACAAGGATCAACATCGAGTCATACTGATCATTTTAGGAAAAGACGCATATCAATATCACTTATAGTTTTCAAGAAGTAGTCGCTACAAACTTGTTTTTCGAAAAATTATTTTTAGCCGTGGCGGCCATCTTCAATTTCCCGCCATCCTGAAATTTTGCTAGGATCAATAAGACATCAAGAGCAACATTCCTGTTAAGTTTCATGAAAATCTTTTCTGAGTAGTAGTCGCTACAAGTTTCCATTATATAACTCTTTGTAAACAAAGATGGCCGCTGGCAGCCATGTTTAACATCGCATCAAAATAATTTTCGAAAAGGATCAACATCATTTCATACTGATCATTTTAGAAAAAGTCCCATATCAATTTCACTTTTAGTTTTCAAGAAGTACTCGCTACAAACTTGTTTTTTGAAAATCTATTTTTTAGCTGTGGTGGCCATCTTGAATTTCCGACCAACCTGAAATGTTTTAGGATCATTTAAACATCCAGTGCCACATTCCTGTGAAGTTTCATGGAAATCTGTCGAGTAGTTTCAGAGTCCTGAGTAGTCGCTACAACTTTTTATTAAATAACTCTATGTAAACAAAGATGGCCGCTGGCAGCCATGTTTAACTTCGAATCAAAACGATTTTCGACAGGGACCGACATCATGTCAATATCACTTAGAGTTTTCAAGAAGTAGTCGCTACAAACTTGTTTTTTAAAAATCTATTTTTAGATTTGGCGGTCATCTCCAACTTCATATCAACATGAAATTTTGCTAGGATCAACTAGACTTCATGGGCAACATTTCTGTAAAGTTTCATGAAAATCCATTCAATAGTTTCAGAGTAGTCTGCTATAAAAAAATTATGGACAGACAGACAGACGGACGGATGGACGCCGGCATAAGCTCTGCTGATCTCTGATCAGTAGAGCTAATAAAAATTTAAACGAAAAAAATTATAATAATAAACAAGAGGCCCAATAGGGCCTGTAGACGCTCTACTTGCATGATGTGATTCAAAAACATAAACATGACAGAGGTCAACCCAAGAAACATGTTTCCTATATATAACTCTATGTAAACTTTGGGTTATCGCTGAAGCAATTTTGAATAATTTTGATTATTTGACGATAATGAAAAACACAAACTTGATAGAGGCTTACCCAAGGAACATGTATATGATATTTCACAAGAATGGAATAAGTGGTTTCCGAGGAAATGTCATTTGAAATTTATTTAAATTTGACCTAGTTTTAGCTATGGCGGCCATTTTGGATGACTGGCGGCCGCAAAAAACAAAAATCTGAGAGGGACTATCCCAAATATCATTGTGATTAAGTTTCATCAAAATCTTTCAAGCGGTTTCAGAAAAAAGATGTCATTTCAACCTTTTCCTATATAACTCTTATGTAAACTTTAGGTCGCCGTGGCGGCCATTTTGATTATTTGACGATAACAAAAAACATAAACTTGATAGAGGCTAACCCAAGGAACATGTATATGATATTTCACAAGAATGGAATAAGTGGTTTCGGAGGAGATGTCGTTTGAAATTTACTTAAATTTGACCCCGTTTTAGCCATGGCGGCCATCTTGGATGACTGGCAGCCGCAAAAAACACAAATCTGAGAGGGACTATCCCAAATATCATTGTGATTAAGTTTCATCAAAATCTTTCAGCGGTTTCAGAAAAAAGATGTCATTTCAACCTTTTCCTATATATATAATTCTATGTAAACTCTAAGTCGCCGTGGCCGCCATTTTGATTATTCGACGATTTATTCGACGATAACGAAAAACACAAACTTGATAGAGGCCAACCGAAGGAACAAGTAAATGATATATCAGTAGAATGGAAAAAGTGGTTTCGGAGGATATGTCGTTTGAAATTTCCTTAAATTTGACCTAGCTTTAGCCATGGCGACCATCTTGGATGACTGGCGGCTGCCAAAAACTTAACTCTGAGATGAACTATCCCAAATATCATTGTGAATAAGTTTCATCAAAATCCTTCAAGCAGTTTAAGAGAAGATGTCATTTTTAACCTTTTTCTATATAACTCTATGTAAACTTTGAGTCGCCGTGGCGGCCATTTTGATTATGAGAATAGTCCGATAAACGGGACTGCCCAGATTATGTCCCCATCCGACTGACGAGGCTAAGGGAAAGTGTCTTCCCCAAGAACACACCGACGACTCAGTGGCACCACAGAGAATTGAACCCGGAGCCTCCGGTTACAAATCCGCAGCGCTACCGACTGTGCCACGCCAACCAATGAGTTAAACTTCATGTCGGTTGTTATTTACGCAAATACACAAATGAGTAACACCCTATTTTTCCTACTCCTCCATGTTATGCCAAATAAACAGATCAAACACTTTGATCGACTTATTTCTATCCATTCGTGTTATACCGTATAATGGTCATGCTCAATCGGTGGTTGTAGCATTTTCGAACCCTTGTCGGCATATTGTCACCTTTTAAAGTGTGGTACCAAATATAATTCAGTCATTGTGGCATATTGTTTCCTTTTGAAAGGCGGTAAAAAATATAATAGTGTGGGAAATGAACGCGCCTCTTGACATGTTGCCTGTGACTTAGATATCTCCGCCCTATTGTTGATGTTGGGGTTTATTGACAATAGTTTATATAACGTAGTTGCACGTGCTTTATACACGTGCTGTTGTTTGACGGAGGTATCATCTGGTTTGATTGGTTGAAATGGATAAATGATTGACAACTTGCGACATGTTAATTGTTATATGAAATCTGGGATGAAAACTGACATCAGGGCCCTGATAAAATGGGTGCTAAATCTGAGTTGTTGCTTGTTGGTGAGACAATGATTAAGATTTGTTAAAAATGTAAATGTAGGAATTCAAAAAAAAAAATATTGTAAAACAATGATGGATAGGCATACAGGTTAAATAAGTATCATGTTATCTCTACGAACATATTAAAATTGATAAAATACGTGTTTGTATGCTAAGTTTTCCTTAAATTCAAAATGAGCCAAGATATCTTTTGAAAAATGCATGATAATGCTATAATCAACCACAAGCCTAATAACATTATTAATATGTCTGGTATGTCTGTGAATCAACCCGCAAGTTTGAACGTCATGCCATAAATAAATTGATTGAAATTGTTAATTTCAAAAAGGTATCAAACTTTTAATAAATGACGCGTTCTGTTGTTGTTTTGTACCAATTCAATACACAAATTTGAGATCTAAATAAAATGTTCTTGAAAGTACAAACTTGTAGCCAACTCTAAATAGCAATACCAATATAATCAGATCATGAGTTTGAACATCATGCATGTCATTACTAAAGAAGCAGTTAGATTTAAATAATATGCACATTACACTTGATAATGAAAACACGTTCATATGTTAAACCATTTTCAGTTAACATATTTTAGACCAAAATAAACGCTTTTTTGATATCAAATGCCAGATATTGCATCTTCTTAATAATACCAATACCATATAATCCCTAATAAATGCCACTCCCCTAATAAACGCCCACCCCTACTCTCCCCTACCATTTTTTCAGAAAATATATTTTAAAACCCAAAAAAAATGCAAGTTAATCTGTTTCATTCACAATGGAACATGTAGACAAAATCACTAGAAAACTTAAAATCTGATGCATTGATTGACCGACATGCAGACTTTGGTTTTCTTGGTAAAAAAAATCATTAAATAATGTCCATTTAAAAGTAAAATTATGTACTTTTGGTCTCAATTTTCAAATGTTACACCCTGGGGGTGGCGCTTATTAGGAATTATACGGTATATCTGATTTGTTATTTCTGAAAATTGCTTACTAATAAAGGAGGAGTTTTAATCCAAAGTCACTTAAGTCAGTATACATTTCATTTTTAAAGAAGAAATGTGTCCTCTTTTTTATCCAATTTCAATTCACAAATGTTCATTTTGACAAAATGAGTGTTTACAACATCCAAGACCTGAACCCGAATCTACACAATAATGCCATTACAAACAATTCACCATTTTCAAAATACTGCCGTAAATCAAGGAGGAGTTTGATTTAAAAAGTGTACACATTTGACATTTTAAAAATGAATGCGTCCTATTTGTCATAACTGGTACCCTCTTGCATTCCTTAGACTAATCGGGGAACCAACTGGTACCCTGTTGTATACCGCAGAGTAATCAGGGAACCAGTTTAATAGCCATTTGGCGGATAAATATATACGTAGTTTTAAATCCAGAGTATTTATGCATATCAAATATATTACCTTAGTTAAAATGTTAAAACATTTATAACATTTGCTAAAATATCTTAGAAACAGAGTTAAATGAATTACCAAACTTTCCAAAAACATAATGAAAAACAGCATCTTAGAAATTGAGTGAAATGAATTAACAAACTATAAATCAAACAAAAAAGGTCATTAAGATTACATTTATGAGTAGTATAAAAATATAAATAGTTAATGTATCTTAATATAAGAGCCACATAAACTCAGTTCTCTCATAAGGTTAAGCTTTGAAAGTGTTGTTTTTTTATTGATTTTATTTGTATTGTTTTGGGGAATTCCAATTTTAGATTGTTTGTACCTGTAGGTGAATTTTCAATGGATAAAAACTTATTTTCTTGATATAATTCCTAACCTAAAATTGCTTTTTAATTGTTAAAATGCTTGATAATCTGATGAATACTAAAAAAAATAACAATATCTCACCCATAAAATGCTAGAAGGAATTAACAATTTCCACTGTCCAAAGCATACACTATTAAATAGGTCTTATTTATAACCATAAATAGTTATGCAGTTAATTATGTTGATATGACAAACCCCACATGATACTTCTTGAAACTAAACTCCTCCCTGGTCAGGTCAAGAAGGTATTGGCCAGATCTGATTGGTTAATCAAAGATTATCCTGTGATCTATGACAGGTGAGGTATGCATGGCCAGGGGTCTTCCACTAAGTAGTTACCATATATCATATATGAGAAAGATCTGATGAGCTGTTATTTGGCATTTACAACATGTTTACATGGGATTAATCTGTTTTGTACAACAAAATAATGAAAAAATCAACTTGGCTGGATATTTTAAAGAATACTGAAAAGGTACTGAAATGAAACAAATGGCAGATCATATTTTTGCTTTAAATGTGTCAAATGTAGTATTTATAACTGTTCATGGTTTAAGTACTTAAGTTAGAACAGCATTATGGTGCCAGACAGGGATGAACATGCCAGGCTCATCCTCCATTAACATCTAGATAAAAATATGGAGAATCGGCCTTGAACCTTCAAATCTGCGAACTGCAGAGTTGATGCAAATTCTATTGTAGACACTCCATTTACGATGGAGCCACGTTTCCACATTTGCATATGCGTTGTCATGAAGAAGACCTTGAATGAGCATGATAAATAATGACAAAATGTACATGAAGTGGGGATGTAAACCGGGCTTTCCCATGTATCAGAATGTACCCTCAGAGCCTGTTTAAGAACCATAGAAATCTATTCAATAGTAACTAGGAGTAGGACTGGTTCCTGGATTCGTACATATCCGTCCCCTGTATCTGGGGCAGCTCTAAATGACCTTTAATGTGCTGATGAGAAGTTAAACAACATGCAATTCAATTCAAATTGAAGTGTTAAAAACCATACATGTAGATAAAATTAAATCCCAGTATTTTACATTCAAATAATCTATTTTTAATCGAGCTTCATTTCATAATTTACTACATAATTATATATAGAAGATGAGGTTTATATTATAAATCAAGTCGACTATTTATAAAACTTTGTTATTTAATATATGCAAGTTTTATCTAGAATATATTTTCATTTCTTTATTGCATTTGCCTATTTTATGGGATGTCATGTGCATGCTGCATCTTTCAAAAATGGAATAGTAAATAGTTTACTCTTATATTGAAGGAGTGCTAATAATTTATTAATTATGAGCATAATAGTAAAAAAAAAAACATGAAAGGAGAAACCTGGAAATTGCCGAACTATTCTCAATCTGTGCAATTTATTTGAAATACAATATTTTATCAACTGATGCTTTCTGGCATTATGTTGTGTATTGTCTACCATAATTCCTTTCTTAATGCCTACTATAAATTATCTTTAATAAAGTTGTATATTCTAACATAAAACTATATATTTTCTGCAAAACAGAGTAATTTGCTTGGTTTCTAAATGATTTTATCGACAATTAAATTAGTTTTAAGAAAATTAAGTTTCGACTTCTTCGTTTTATCAATGCATATAATCATTATTATGTTGCATTGGGTGCAATACTCAAAATAAATAATGGAAAAAGACCACTATGAATTAATTTTAAAAAAAGGATAATGACAAACTGTAATGAAACTAAAGATCACTCAATTATAATCATGTTGTTGTTCCTAACTGTTTTAATTTATCAAGTTTATTGGTATAACCATGTTGTTGTTCCTAATTGTTTTACTTTATCAAGTTTATCGGTATTAAGTAAATAGATAAATTCTGTATTAACCAGTACAACCAGGGAGTAAGTATACAGGGAGGAGACACGGATTCATAAACACTCTAGTTTATCAATTGATGTTGTCGCGCTAGAACACCGCCATTTACCATTTTATAGATACATGTAAATCGATCGTAAGCGTGTATACGTTACATTTGAAAAGTTAAAATTTCAACCAACATCTCAAAATAGGCAGTTTTTACAGTCTCTTTTTTACTGCTTTCTATTATAATCAACATCACGAAATTACGTTCTTGACAAGGATAAATATGTCTACTATTCATTTTTTGTTATTATTAATGCCTGATATAACCCGTACTTCGTATTTCGTTTGCAATAGCTACACACCATTTTTAATTTGAAAAATTCAAAATTTCAGCTGATATCTCAAAAGAGGCATTTTCATCACCTTCTTTTAGGCTTTGTCTTATAAATCACCACCGTGAAATTCCTTTCTTGACAAAGATAAATATTTATTGTAAACATTTTCACCGGTGAAAGATTGGGATTTCTCAGTGAATTGAATTGAATTGGGGTTTTAAGGCGCACCAACACATGAAAAGGTTATATGGCGCCTAAATGGCATGAACATGCTAGGCTCATCTTCCATGTACATCGAGATAAAATATGGAAAATGGGCCTAGAATCTTCTCACCCTGAACTGCAGAGTTGCTGCAAATTCTATCGTAGAAACTCCATTTACGCTGGAGCCACGTTATTGTTTTTCTGCCACTGCTCTTTTGATGCGAGCGAGATATCACCTGAAACAATGCAGGGATCATGATGAAGACCTTTAATGAACATGAACAAAAAATGAACATCAATTTGGGGGTATTCTACCCCTCTGCCTTCCCCTCCAAAGGGATCTGCAGTGGCCGTATTCTTTGCCCCGTGACCAAACGGGGCCCCCGGCAACCACACAGGGCTATAATATTCATAATAGCTAAATATTATTAACTAACTCCGAACACAAAAGTAACTAACTGTGACACTGAGTTATGACGTCATTAAAGTGGTGCTGACGTCGACGTCATCTGCCGATAGCGTTCAATAAAGCGAAGAATTTCGGTTAAAATCATGCACAGATGATTTAAAGTGTAATAAACAGATTATTTAACTGCTGTGTTCGATTATAGGGAAATCCATCACCATCGCTCGATGGTAGACGTGTTGTGTTCTGTGTTTTTTTCACTTGTAACCGGAGGCCCCGGGTTCAATCCTCCGTGGTGCCACCGAGTTTCGTCGATGTGTTCTTGGGCAAGACACTTGCCCTTAGCCTCGTCCGTCGGATGGGGACGTAATACAGGTGGTCCAGTGTATCGGTCTATCCTCCAAGCAAGTTAAAGAACCATAGGAATCTATTCGATAATACGAGTAGGGCACGGTTCCCGGATTCCTATGTATCATTTCCCTCTCTCTGGGATGGCTCTAAATAACCTTTACTGTGTTGATCGAGCCGTTAAACAACTTTCAATTTCATTTTTTTTCACTCACTCGCATACGCTCGTTCGTGAAAAGAACCATACGTCTACCATCTCCTACCATTTCCCTATAATCGATCCCAGGAGTTAAATAATCTCTATGTTTACTATTCACTTTTTGTTATTATAATATAACCCGTAGTCTCGTATCTCGTTCGCAACAGTATACACGGTTAACCATGACAGAGCAGGGGCGTTCCTGGGGCTAATTTAGGTATAAGCACCATCGAGTTTTGGATTCACAAATGTGCCTAACCCCCATATACCTTCAGTTTTTATTGCATATTTCGCATTTTTAGCCATTTTTATATTTTTGCTTCTTTAGTAGCCTGTATGCACGTGCGTACGCCCAGGTACGCCCCTGCAGTGGATCCGCCTTTTGGATTTCTTCAATTATGAAAGCTGAAGGTAATTTTTAAATAAACGAACACATGGCAATCTTGATTTTGTTTAATTGCAAGATAGTTTTTTCTGCATTTATCTAACTTGCATATTTGCTGTAAGTTGAATAGTTTTTGCATAATTTTGATTATTTTCAACCACTAATACATTTCAAACTTTGGTAGAATAATATTAATTGAAATGTTAACACTTTGGTCATATAAGAAAATTTGCATTACCTTTTATTTGAAAGTAAATTATCAATATTATTGGATTAACAAACTATGGTTACGGTAGTACCTTTAAAAGTCAAGGCACATTATAATCAAAAACTAAGTATTAAAATATACAAAAATATATAAAATATATACTTGCATCAGGTAATCTATTTAATAATATTGTATTCAAGTATTATATATATAATTCAAGTTTGTTTTTTTACTGCCTTTATATCCTCTGCTGTATTAAATACAGTTGTGTCTTATCAATTACCCTTTTTGAACCCCTTCAAGGCCTGTTGTAACACCAAAAGTGTACCATGAATTTAATAACTAATAAGCTGATTACATAACAGGGACACACCATAAACCACCAAGTGCCAGTGATTGACAGCATGAGGTATTGAATCATATGCCACTGGTGAGGTCATGCTGGAATGAAAATTGATATATAGGGCCCTGGGTCATATCTCTTCAACAATTACAGATATGAAAATTGACTGCATTCAGCAGCTGAGACCAATTGTTTATTTTAATTAAAAAAAATATAAAAAAAGAAAGGAAAAAAACACACATTAATAAGCTTTTTCTTCAAAAAGAACAGAAATGTGAAACATAGTTGAATCTAACACTTTGAGAAATTCAAAATGATTTTATGTGTGCACAAGTCCTGTATTGGTCTCTAAAATATTTTTATTTTTTTTTTAAAAATCTCAATCTTTATTAGTGGATTTCTGATAACAAGTTTAAAAATTAGCAGCATATAACCTGAACATTATTTCACCACTATAGTAAGCTACAACAGGGAGTAAGTATACGGGAGGAGAAACGAGTTCATAAACGCTCTAGTTTATCGATTTATGTTGTCGTGCTAAAACGCCACCATTTACTATTTTATCGATACAGGTAAATCGATTGTAAGCGCGTTGCATGTGAAAAAGTTAAACTTTCAGCCAACATCTCAAATTAGGCAGTTTTTACAGCCTCTTTTTTAAGGCTTTCTATAATAATCAACTTCACGAAATTACCTTCTTCACAAAGATAAATATGTCTACTATTCACTTTTTGTTATTATTAATGCCTAGTATAATCCATACTTCGTATCTCGTTTGCAATAGCTCCAGACCATTTTTAATTTGACAAATTAAAAATTTCAGCTGATATCTCAAAAGGCACATTTTTATCACCTCGTTTTAGGCTTTGTCTTATAATCACCACCTTGAAATTACCTTCTTGACAAAGATAAATATGCCTACGATTCACTTTTTGTTATTCTTAATGCCTAAATAACCCGGTCTCGTATCTCGCTTGTAATAGCTATACCCCGTCACCATTTTTTATTTGGTGCAGCAGAGCCCCAGATAAGAATTGGTTTGATTTGCTTAAATTAAATACCCACCTATATTTTTGTCAATAGGGTATTTTAAAATACAACTGATTAAAAAAAACTAATTCACTCATCAAATGTTTCGTTAATTGGGTATCAAAACAAAATAGTACAAATAGGTACTTACAATAGTGTACTTTTCAGATCTTTATGTTGTGTGTTGTATGAGTCTCTGTTGTGGCTTCTATTTCACATGAATTTTTACCAACACATGAGAGGTTATATGGCGCCTAACAGGCATGAACATGCCAGGCTCATCCTCTATCGAGATAAAACATGGGAAATGGGCCTAGAACCGTTTCACCCTGAACTGCAGAGTTGCTGCAAATTCTATCATAGAAACTCCATTAACGATGGAAACATAAACTGCAACTTCTATGTTTTAACTGATTGTTTTATTTTCGCTGAATAGTTCACGATTCAGATTTATTCATCATCATCATTATTGACGACAATTAGCCACAGATATTTAGTTTTCCAGTCTCTAACGGTTTTAATAACTACACGATTGCCGTCAGTTTTGTTACTGATGACAAAATATTGTTTAATACATTGTGAACAATCGGAATTGACGGGTGAATACATATATCGATTAATTCCTCTATAATTCCCGAAACAACCCCGTCACCATCTAATGGTTTGGGAATTCCAAAATACCCTACAATTTTGTTTTGCTATGTATTTATACTTGCCTTTCTACAACCTCTTTTGACGGACGCCATTTTACACAAACGCTTGAAAATTACCAAGCCACATAGTGATCTAGACATTATTTTATATTGGACTGGTTTACGAAATTACTATTTGTTCTATAGCGACATACTGTTAAATACTCCAGTAACGTCTACTAGACGGGTTCACTAATTAACCGGGAGAATACAGAATGACAAAGATTTGTTTACATTCTACGAAAGTCAGAGACAACATGCGATTACAATAATGGAAAACAGTTTGTACGCACACATTTTTTAAATAATTGCTTAAATGGGATTTCATATGCTTTTTGGTACGCTTGATTTTAATTTCAATTTGGTTTTCCATTGTTTTAATTGGGTAATTACGCAAATACGCAGCTTATCTGGGGCTCTTGACACTGTAGAGTGGCGCCATCTTTGTTATACGGAACCGTCTGGTAAAATGTGATTTTATACATGCAAACAAATACACGCTCTGTATCAGAGGACACAATGTGAATAAATAGTACTTATGTTTACATTGCGCACCTTTGTTGAGTTTTTAAGTGTAATAATTTATGAGAATTTGCTGTTTTTCACACACGCGCGAAACAACCAGTAGTCATTTTCATGCAGTAGTGAAACACACGCGCAACAACATAAAATGGCAAAACGATCCGTTTCTCCTCCCCGTATACTTAATACTCCCTGGCTACAATAAGTACATAATTTTATGTGTACTCACAGACACTGTAGTAGCTGACAGGTAGTATGTGGATATTTTATTGTTATTCAAATAAAGAAAGCGCCATATTATCTAACAACACATTTAGTAAATTATGGTCTGCAACCTGTCCCCATACACTGTCACAGGCAATTGTCATTACGATTTATTACCTTCTACGCAGACATTCGTCGGGGAGTGGGCAAAAAAATAAGCGCGGAGAATTAACTTCTACAACAACAACAACAATATTCTGCTGAACTTCTCTTCAGTATTTTGTCTCCATTGGACCAATAATAGACACCAGAACTAATTAATAGCCTTGTTGTTCAGCCATACCCGTTTTGACTCGCAGGCACTTGGGTCGAATCCGCTTGCAGTCGCTGACACAGAATTTCCGAACAGCGACCTGATGTCTGTTTGTTTACCTGCCATGTTTACGATGTTGATGTAAAAAAAAACAAGTCTGACTGGTTAGCGATATATTGTATCACACTTTTCTTCAATTGATTTTAGCGTGAATTGAATCACAGTCTATATGACGCGTGGGTTACCTGGTAACAAACAAACAATTGTTAATTTGAAATCGTGCAAATATTGCAACATCGTGTTTGAACGATAGTCTAACTTAATTTTTATACGTCGGACAACCAGACGCCAAATGTTAATCTTCCGCAGGCAGCTTGCACTCGCCAATGCACGCGGGCGAGAGGAATTTTACACCGCTGTGTATATATGTGCCAAATTGAATTGAATTGGGTTTAAAGGCGCACCAACACACCAAAGGTTATATGGCGCCTAACAGGCATGAACATGCCAGGCTCATCCTCCATGTACATCGAGATAAAATATGGAAAATTGGGCCTAGAACCTTCTCACCCTGAACTGCAGAGTTGCTGCAAATTCTATCGTAGAAACTCCATTTATGCTGGAGCCATGTTTATTGTTTTTCTGCAGGGATCATAATGAAGACCTTTAATGAACATGAACAAAAAATGAACAGGAATTTGGGGGGATTCTACTGTACCCCTCTGTCTGCCCCTCCAAAGGAATCTGCAGTGGCCCATTCTTTATTGGGTTGGGTTCCATTCCCAGTGTGGTTCAAAGACTCCAGCAGTAGGCTACGAGTAAATATTCACACCTTTCGTTGGAAACGTGGCTGGTCAGAAACTAATGACCGAGCAGTCGACTGTCAATATGGTCAGATACCACTATTGATTTGGGGTTTCTGATTGGTTGAAAAAAGTATAGGGTCTATTAGGGCATATAGTCAGATTGTAAGGTAGATTCTGATTGGATTAAATTACCCAAATCATAACAAATCCCCATAAAACGTCAAAATATTATGTTTCCATCATAAAACATGTTGATTTAGGATATTTTGACTGAAATTTGCATTTTTATGGATACAATTTTACTGAGAGTATATTTGCAAAAAGTAAAATTTCTTTACTGCCATTCTGGGGGTGGCCACCTTCAGTGAACTATTAGAGGCTGAAAGCATCAGATTATCCCCAATTTGCTGGTCATTTTTGAGTGTCTCTAAGATAGTTCTTTAAAAACAGTTAGGTTTTTTCATCCGTTCCGATATAGGAATAGGGGTTGTAGGCCAAAAGGCTATAATGGAGACCTATGGGAAATGCAATAGTGGTATATGACCATATGTGTAACCCTTGACGTTACGGCGAAAACCAATGACAATAAAATATCTGCATCTACTTACAATCTATATTTTAATTTAGCAGACTAATTATAGCCAAAATATGCCGTATCTGCAAAAAAAGTATGCATACAAACTATGTAAGTATTATACATCACCTGTATTGTTAGCTCCGAAACAGAAACTATTGAGATAAAATTGTCACGTCATTTAAAAACGAACATTATCCAAAATGTAAAAACGAACAGTTTCGTTGAATCCCTTTAAAAGGGAATTATTAACATCAGCTCATTAAACACTGCACTAATAACAAATAAATGCTAAAGCAAATATGTGCTTGACTAAAATATGTTTTTTTGAAAAATAATCATGAAAATGTTAAGTTCTAAGAATCATATATTGCTGATAAAAAAAATGTGCTGTTCACTGCCAAAATGGTCATAAATGGTACCCAGTTTTACAATGAGAATTGTTATAGGAATGAGAAGAAGCTATTTGTTTTATGCTTGCACTGACGTTGAACAAAAAGGTATTTATTGATAATACTATAATTGCAAATTTCCCGAAATTGGTAAAAAGGCCCTGCAATAGCCTGAATAAAGGAAAATGTACGGGTTTTCATTGACTAGCATGGTGTTCTGTGGTATCACAGTACTGAAACGGTTTGACGAACAAAAACGAAACTGTAAACAATACTCATAGTCCGAATAAAAGAAAAGGGAAACTCAAATGCTTTCTGTGACCCTTCTACTAAATTGTTATGATATAAATTTTATAACATTCTAGTAAAAATGCCAGAATCAAGGTATATGCACATATTGTGTATTTCGTATTTGTTAGTAACTGGTATAAGATTCAATGTTTGAACATTTCTAGAAACAGTAATGTACAACAGACTCATCAGACTAAAAAATAATGTCATTAATGAATTTTATTGCCTTCAAGGTAATTGGAAACTGCATTTATGGAGAATAGGGGTCAGCGGCGTAGCGTGGCATACTCCATTACGCCATGGCGTAACATGGAAATTGAAAAGGCAAAAAAGAAAAGTCTTAAAAGTTGAAATCTGCAATAAAAACTGAAGGGGGTGAGGGGGAAAGGTTTTCAACTAGCATTTTCAAATACGAAAATGAAAATCAGTTTTTTAAAATCTAAAAATATTTGTAGTATTTTGTTGCCGCGTTAATAAATTTGAGTAATATACCGTGTATTTATTTTAAAATCAATACTCGGTTTAAAAGTAGTGTATGTATACTCTTTATCGTTGGGGTATATTGCGATCCGAATGATGTGATTACAAAGCGCGAATATTTGAAATGGCGTCGAGTTCAGCTTTAAGTCATGAACCTCCATCTCCAGATGTGTTTTCGGGCGGAACCGGGCTACAGACGATATCACTAGATTGAAATTGTTAAACTCAAAGTGGGACGAAGTACAACATTACCTCTTCCCAGTCAGGTATCTACAATATAGCATGAACTTGAAGAAGTTCAAAACAATTGTTTAGCCTCAGCACAATTTCAATGGGCCTAATTTCAATGGGCCTATTGTTCTGTATATCTAATCATTTCGATTTTATTGAATCACAATATCAAATGCTAATCTATCATACAGTTACTGTATAATCGTAAGTAACAACAATTTTGGAAAAAATTGTCGCAAAGCTGACCCACGTCGATTTTATTTTTATGTATACTGCACAAAAAATAAAAATAATTTATTTTCTCTACATATTGAACAAAGCCAATAATAATAATATCGTGTGTGTATATGTTTATAGTACAGAGTTTGGCCGAATGTTATGCACACTAAAATATTAAGTTAAATTATAATGAAAGACGTTTTAAGGAAAACAACCACTCAGTTGCTTAATATAATTATTGACCTATTTATTCTAGATTCTGGGACTCCTGTTCAGCCAACTTGAGTGGAGTGTACGTAACCTGTGTTGAACTTAACACACTTCCATTGTCATTCTTGTAGTAATGCAAACTTTATATCGGTATTAATTATTTAATTAGTTGATGGCTCTCCAAATGGTACTCTTCAGTAGCAAACGCCGCCTATGAAGGGACTTAAACCGGATTCGACCACCCAGGTGCGAGGCGGGTGCCTTGTCCATTAGGCCATAGCACTTCGTATACGTACATTTTGTATCTCTGTACACTTTGTCATTTTGAAACACTTAATCCATTACTGATAATGTATTACTATAAAATGTATAGTCAATTTTTTACCATTGATTTCCGCGATTTTACTTTTAGCTTATATTACAGTATAGGCATGTGTGTACAGGTTAGACCATTGACTCAGTTTTATAGACACGATGTAATAATATAACTTTTATTACTCATATTTATAAAATTGCAGATTCCGGGGTGTGCAGGCTCGTGTGAAGGCACAAATACCTGGGGCTGTGTATACGCAATGCAAGGCACATTGTTTGAATCTAACCATCGTTCAGGCTTCCAAAGAAGCATACGCCCGGAACATGATGGACATGGTCCAAACTATTGCATTTGCATTCAATTATTCATCAAAAAGGTTATTGTACTTTCGAGAGAACATAGGCCCAGTGGATAGAGAGGAAATGAATCGGCGCATAAAACTGCAGTCGTTACGTGAGACTCGTTGGGCAGCACGCGCAGACGCTCTTTTCACCTTCCTCTCATCCTTCACCGCTGTCGAATCATCCCTTCACCAGCTGACCACAGAACATGGCGACACGAAGGCAGCTTCTTACCATAAGGAGATACTCCCATTCGAGTTTATCATAATCCTGATTGCAGTAGAGCACGTTATTTCAGCGGTCGCGCCTCTATCAAAAATGCTACAGAAAAAAACATGCGACCTTGTAGTTGCCGTTACTGAAACGCGGGCTGTAATAGCACTGCTAGAGGCCGAAAGGAGTGACGACGAGGTGTGGAATGTCTTGTTTGACAAGGCAGTCAACCTAGCCAACCAGTTCGGTGTGGAACCTAGTATTCCACGACACGCTGGTCTTCAAAGAAACCCTCCCAATGTACCGGCGGTGACTCCGTCCGATTTCTGGAGAAGAAATATGTATTTGCCCTTCGTGGATCACCTCATCTCAGATATACAGACTCAACTATTGCAGGGTGAAGCCAGGTACAATGCACAGTACCTTATACCGACACAGGTGGATAATTTAACTGCAGAGATCATCGGCAATATCCATGAAACCTTTCTGCCAGATATTGAACCCGACCTAGACCTGTTTGTTCGTGAAGTAAAGATATGGCAAGCCAGGTGGTCCGCAGTCCGACCAGAGCCCAAACCAGATACCCTCCAAAAGGCTGTGGAACTATCCAGCGCAGACCTTTACCCGAACATTATCATTCAGCACCATGCGCCGCCTCAGGACATATCTAAGGAACACCATGTCGACGGAGAGGATGTCGGGCTAGGCCTCCTCAACATATATAGGGAACGAGAAATCAATGTGGAAGAGGTGGTAGACATCTTCGCGCGTAGAAAAGAAAGGCGTCTCGCGCTATTGTTCGTGTGTTAACGCATTTATGTATTGATGTAAAGTAAAGTGCCTGTTGATTACAGCGTCACTCCCTTTAAAAATGTCTGCCAGATTTGGCTTATCGTGATGATGACATTGTTTTTCCTATTGCTATCCACTACTACGGCGCCTGATAGGTAGGCACTCGCTAACCATTATTTGACTAACGGACGGCTTATATCAGACTCTTAAGGATGTTAGAACTATACTGCAATAGTAGGCCTACATAAGACACTTGTCTAATTTTGTTCACCATAAGTTAGTAAAACTGCAAGCTCTACGGTGAGTATGCAGACGTTCGCATTTGAATATTATCGCATAATAAGAGGTATAAAATAGCAAATTTGTTTTTTTTTGTTTCTGTATGATGTCCCAGTTTCAAATTACTTTCTGAACTTGTTTTTTTTTAAAGTTTAATAACAAGGATATGCTTTACAGACACAAAATGCACAGGTATGTCTATTCTTAACTTTTTCTCCAAAGATAAACTATAGTCCGATTGTTTCACTAACAATTATATTGGTATATAAGTTTACAAACAAAGATCATCGATTCAAGTGACAAACCGTGTTAACTGATACTTTACGTTGCTGGTCTTTCTCCTTCAAAACTTCAGGAAAATGCACCATTTGCGTTCTTTTTTCCAAAATGTTCTCGGGGGAGACCCCCCGGACCCCCACCAACAGGAGGGGCGAACCCCTGCCGCACCTACCCCCACTCGCCGCGAGGCGGCTCGGTTCGCAGCTACGCTGCTCAATTTTGGAGTAACTTCAAAAACGGCCACGCTACGCCCCTGGGGGTGATGAATTTAAAGAAAAGGAAATTGTCAACATGTTTACATTATTTTGATGAAATATCCTTTTATTTATGATAAATATACTATCTTTTTAATTATTTTATTATAAAGTCATCAACTCTATTTATAAATTAATTATCATATTTTATGCATGATAACTGTCATGAGAAGGGGAGTATTTCGAAGGTAATTGAATTGAATTGAATTGAATTGAATGTTGTTTAACGGCTCATCAACACAGTATAGTTTATTCAGAGCCGCCCCATAGAGAGGGGAAGGATTCAAGGAATCCGGGAACCTGCCATACTCTTATTATCTAATAGATTCCTATGGTTCTTTAACTTGCTTGGAGGATAGACCGATACACAGGACCGCCCGGTTTACATCCCCATCCGACGGACGGGGCTAAGGGAAAGTGTCTTGCCCAAGAACACACCAACGAAACTCAGTGGCATCACGGAGGATTGAAGCCGGGGCCTCCGGTTACAAATCCGCCGCCGACTGCGCCATGCCAGCCCCCTTTATTTCGAAGGTTACAAACAAAGAAAATGTCTGATATTTTTCTCTTTGGTGAGTTTTATGCATACGTCATGTTTTGTGGTACGTGTAAAAAAAAAAGAGAAAGAAAAATGGTTTCCGCCCAATACTGAACTTCCGTGAGTTAGGATTGAGAAACTGAAGCAACTTGGTGAGTGGGTTATATGGAAAGAAATATTAAAAAAAATGTTGCAGGTAGCTTAGGGAAATCCTGGTTTAAGTTGAATTTCCATCTTTCTTGTTTCTTCAATAAAATCAGACTTGGCTAGGTTATCTTCAGACGTATTCCAGCTCATTAACACTAAGGTATTTTGCATTCAATGTCTTTTTACAGAAGTACCTGTCCAAGGAGGATTTGATTGATGCTTTGACTGTTATATGAAGGACATGGCATGGTACGTTATTACTTGGATTAAAATCCATCTCCCATGATGCAAATAAGTGATATATTTTACTGGTAGGTCATTTTATATGTACAGTAAAATGAGAATCGAACCCATACCAGGCACTTTGGGTAAACCTGAGGTGACTGGTACCTTAGGTTCACCTTCATACATAACAGACAAATTCAATAACCTATAAGCAAACTCATAACTGGCCATAACACAAAAAAAATGTTTGATCTATGTTTATGAAACTTCACATACATACCGTATTGTTCCTTTTTAACGCCCCTGGGGGCGTTACATTTTTCAAAAGGGGGGGGGGGCGTTTATTAGAGTGTAAACTGTTCATTCATTGACCCTTATGTAACTCTATTATAACTCTAAAACCCTTAGTGCACTATACTTGAAATACACATGGATAAATGTTTTTGTGGATATATTAGTCGTGTTATGCGGATAAATACCACTTTTTAAGGTAAGGTTTTTTACTTTATGCACAGTGGGTGGGGACGTTTACTCACGGTGCCTGTAGGGAGGGTCGTTTATTAGGGAGGGGGCGTTAAAAAGGAACAATACGGTATACGTAGTAACTTCACATACTTATACGTAGTACCCCAAAAACTAGGGGTGCAATGATTAATCGCGATACGATTATAGCACGACTTTCTTTCACACGTATCATATTGTGGGGACTGTATCGTAATAAGATAACGATACACAGATAAGCATTGCCTTCTCTTATTGACAAAAATAACCTCGCTGATAATTGTAGAAATTATATTTATTTTGTTAGAACTCTACTGGTGTGTCACTTGAGGGGACCAGAGGTTTGCCCCCATCAGTCAGTCAGTCTTTCAGTCCGTCCCACAAATATGGATCCTGAAAAGTATTTCAGATATTTTTATGAAACTTGACATGTTAGTAGAGGGCAATGAGGGGATTATACCCAATATTTTTATTTTTTTTTATTTTGTTGATCTGACAGAAATATGGTTACTATGGCAATGGATATAGTAAAAATACACAAAATACATGTATCATTTTATAACAAAAGATATGCTTTAAAAGATAATGAAAATTTGTGTGTAGATTAAAGAGGGAGAACTTTAGGAGATCATGCAAATCTTTTTTTTTCATTAAGTAAAAAATTGTGGTTGCTGTGGCAACAGAAATTGTAAAAATTACACAAAAAATATAGAAAATGGTTTCCGCACAATATCTTTAGTTAGGAATGAGATATTTGAATGAATTTGTATGAGTAGGTAGCTTATAAATATGAACAGAAAGCTTGGAATTTGGGTCACTGGAGTCAAGGAAACTGTTACTAAAAATAGAAGAATGGTGTCCGCTAAATAACTTTATTTAGTAATGACCTGGAATTGGCCGAAACTTGGTGTGTAGGTACAGTACAGCTCACGCGAAACCCACACGTTACTCTGAGGAATTACAAATCGCGTAATTACGCAGAGTTCTGATGATAAAACTACTCATAGTGGAAATCACTTACGCGATACTTATGCCACGATACTTCGCGTAGATAAACTCGGGAGTTCGCGGAGTCGATACTGCCCAGGTAAAGGGTGCAAATTTTTTTAATTACAGTCATTTTAATGCATATTTATTTAATAACTTCAAAAAAATCGAAGCAGAAGACAATTCATAACTTTCACATCCGGTCAACTTCTGGTAGGTTAAGATATTCAGTAGGTTTACTCGGACTTTTTTCTCATTCTCTATATCCTAAAATGAAAATATTACACCATGATTTAAATTAAATGTACCCATATTGGTGTTTTAAAATCAGACAACACGAAAAGAAGATACATATATGTACACCAAAAACAAAGTTTTTAATATAACTAACGATACAAACTAGTTTTTTAAAGCGCTAAAATCAGTTGAGCACCAGCGATAAACAGTTTACACCCTATCCGAAAGTGGAGGTCTCATTTTATTGATCACTGATTGGTCAGATTATTTTGGTGATGTCATGTGAAAGTTATGAATTTTATTTTGGTTTTTCGAAAAGCAGATATGGAAAAATTTGAATGCCCGGATTATGTATACTGGGTCACGATAGTTATATAGCGGTTCCTATTACCGACTTCGCGACGACTGCAATTAGTAATTATTATACTGGAAATTATAATTTTATTTTAATTAATCATTATTTGTAACAAATTTGTTCTGCTGTTTATTATTTTGTTGACGAGTTCTTTAGTCAGAGATAATCAGAAAAAATTGTAAAGAATTCCGGGTCATAAACCCGTTGTTAGTGCCGCCTTGTTACATACATGGCCAAGAATTATGAGTACTTATTTCGGTTGAAGAAGTGTGACTTTTGGACAACAGAAACGAACAAAACTTGTGATTAATGCATTAAAATTTTGAAATACGTATTTGTTTCGAAATTTATCTAGTGTATTTATCAGTCTTCCACAGAAAAGATGCACTCGGCGTCTCATTGTTTGTACTTATTCTGGCGAATGGCTTTTTCAAGCGTGCTGTCGGAAAATTTTGCTTTTCTCCCAGTAATAAACCACCACAGGTGAGCACTCATGGTTAATTGGATTCTATATACGCGGAGTAACTTGGAGTGCGAATGACTGACAATGGCGTACTTTCGCCGCATGGATTTACCGAGTACCAGTCACTCCGCGTAGATCCGCGTGGCACTCGATATGACCAAACTCGACGAATCGAGTAACGTGTGGGTTTTGCCTGATCTGTACTGTAGTTTATATGAAAGGCAAGTTTGGGATTGCATTTGGTTAAAGGCAGAATATGCTTATTTACACATAAACTAAACATCTGATGAAGCACTTACAAATTGGAGCATTACACTAACAAATAAACTGACTAAAATTAAACTGTACACACTAATACATATTTGTGCACTAATTACGCTGTATCCCCTACATGGTGCGCCGACGCTAAGCACAACACAGGAAGTGTGCAGATCCAAATGGTTTATAGCACAGGTAATGTTTATGTAAACACAATAGTTAAAAGTAGTTTTTATTAACGGCTGGATTCATAGTGGGATTTAATGCAAATTTGACGGTAATATTATACACAAATACTTGATACAAAGTCTCTATCGTCTCTAAGGTTAACAATAAGCATATTCTGACTTTAACTGTGGTCCTTGAAAGCTACATTTCCGGTTCTACTTTGCTTACAGACTGTTCATGACTGTTCATGAACATAAGATCAGTTTACAAAGAACTCAAAATATAAAAAGTTATTGTATTTCAGGTTTGCTCCATGTTCTCCGGTGACAGATAGATAGTGCAAACAAATCTACGGAGGCACTATATTCCAACCACATGGACACATGAGGTATTCCAACCACATAGAGATGCACACGATATTAAGCTATAGAGATTTTATGAGATATATTCCCACATAAAAGCACACACGATATTTCCAACCACATACTTTAAGAATGAAAATATTCTTACTACAGAGATATTTCAACCACGAAACATATTCAAACCACATAATTACAGAAACGTGTGATATTCTAGCAACAGAGAGACGGCATGGAGATGTGGGATAACCACATGGAGATGTGATGTAGTCCAACCATGTAGAGACCTGACATTTTCCAACCACATGCATAGATACTTTTGATGTTTCAACCTTTGGAGACTTGTGATGACAATGTTGAATAATGTTTTATACATATGTCCTATTCCGCATATAGACAAGATATGTTCCAACTTCATTCATATTTGTGATAGGCCAGCTATATAAAGACATGATAATACAATTATGTTGCATGAAGGCAAGAGTTATTTGAACCGCATAGAGATCTGATATAATACAACCACATGGAGACAAGAGAAAAATATTCCAACCACTCAAGCCACTAGCATAGACATGATAATATATATTTCCATTACAACGAGACAATATGGGTTAATCGAACCACATAGAAACCCAGTGTATTAACAACCACATGGAGACATATTGCAACCACATATTGCAACCACATTGGAGACCAGGGATATTTAAACCACAGACATGAGATAAGCCAGCAGCATAACGACATGATAATATATTTCCAATACATGGATACAGTCTGTGTTATTCGAACCACTAAAAGGGCTGTTGTATTCCAACCACAGAGAGATAGATATTCAAACCACATTCCACCCTTATGGAGATGAGAGATATTCCAACAACAGAGACTTAAGATAAGTCACCACCACAGAGACATGATCATATGTTTCCAATACATGAAGTCAATTTGTGTTGTTCAAACGACATATAGACCCAACCACAACCATAAATTGTTTAGTTAACCAAGAATAACTTTCAAATGCATTTTGATGACAGCATAGTATCGGACCAGTAACAGCAGAGTTACGGCCCTTGATTTAGTTCAATATGCTATATTTTGCCTCGTTAAGACGATAGGGCCTTCATTTCTCATCCTATCTTTACCAAACTTTACCACATTGTTAATATCAATGAAAGCTCAGACAAGTTCGAAAACCAGCCATATCGGACTAATAACAGCAGAGTTTCGGCCCTTGACTTAGTTAAACATGCTACATTTTGCCTCGTTAGGACGATAGAGGCTTCATTGTTCATCCGATCTTTACCAAACTTTATCAAAGTGTTATTGTCGTTGAAAGCTTGAACAAGTTCGAAAACCAGACATATTGGACCAGCAACAATGGAGTTATGGCCTTTGATTCAATTAAAAATGCTATATTTTGCCTCGTTAAGACGATAGGGGCTTCATTGTTCATCCAATCTTTACCAAACTTGATCAGATTGTTAATATCAATGGAAGCTCGAACAAGTTCGAAAACCAATCATATCAGACTAGTAACAGCGGAGTTATGGCTCTTGATTTTGGTCAAAATGCTATATTTTGCCTCGTTAAGGCGATAGGGCCTTCATTTTTCATCTGATCTTTACCAAACTTTATCAAATTGTTAATGTCAATGAAAGGTCGGTCAGTTTCGAAAACAAGCCAGATCGTAACCAGTAACAGCGGAGTTAAGGCCCTTGATTTTGTTAAAATTGCTATAATTTGCCTCGTCATACAATAGGCCTTAATTTTGCATCTGATCTTTGCCAAACTTTACCAGATGTTATGACTCTTTTTTATGCCCCCAAAGGGCGGCATATAGTAGTTGCACTGTCTTTCCGTTCGTCCCCGTTCGTCTGTACAATCGTGTCCGCTTCAAATGGACGGATTTTCAAATCACTTCGCACAATTGCGCACCACAAGATGACGTGTAACGCACAAAATCCAGGTCCGTGCCTCCAAGGTCAAGTTCACATTTAAAGGTCAAAGGTCAAAACAAAGTGCTTTCGTGTCTGGTAAATAACTCTGACATTCATGGACAGATTTTCAAATAACTTTTCACAATTGCTCACCACAGCTAGACGACGTTGTGTATAAAACCCAGGTCCGTGGCTCCAACGTCAAGGTCACCTTTAGATGTCAAAGGTCAAATTGTGTCCAGTCAGTAACTCTGGCATTCGTGGACGGATATTCAAATAACTTGGCACTAGTGCTCAGCACAACCAGACGACATATCGCGCACAAAATCTAGGTCTGTCACTCCAAGGTCAAGGTCACACTTATAGGTCAAAGTTCAAATCATGTCCGGTTTATAACTGGCATTTCTTGACGGATTTTGATTTAACTTGGCACAAGTGCTCACCACAACAACATGATGTGTCGCGCACAAAATCCAGGTCCGTGGCTCCAAGCTAACTTAGAGATCAAAGGTCAAATTGTATGAGACAATAACTCCGGTATTCCTGGACGGATTTTCAAATAACTTGGCACAAGTGCTCACCACAATAAAACGATGTGTCGAGCACAAATCCAGGTCTGTGGCCCCAATGTTACACTTAGAGGTCATAGGTCAAATTGTTTGAGACAATAACGGGGGCATTCCTGGACGGATATTCAAATCACTCTTTTATGTCCCCGAAAATTTTTCAGGGGCATATAGTAATCGCACAGTCCATCCATACGTCCGGATTCTATCCGTTCGTCCGTCATTCAGCTTTTCATGTCCGGACTGTACCTTCAAAACCCCTGCATGGATTTTTTATTAACTTGGCACAAGTGATCACCATAACAAGATGATGTGTCGCGCGCAAAACCCAGGTCCGTACCTCAAAGGTCAAGGTTACACTTGAAGTTCATAGGTCAAAAACAGGTACGCAATTTCGTGTCCGGACTGTAACGTCACAACCCCTGCAGAGATTTTTAAATAACTTGGCACAAATGATTACCATAACAAGACGATGTGTCGCGCATAAAACCCAGGTCCGTACCTTGAAGGTCAAGGTCACACTTGAAGTTCATAGGTCAAAAACAGGTACGCAATTTCGTGCCCGAACCGTAATGTCACAACCCCTGCAGGAATTTTCAAATAACTTGACACAAGTGATCACCATAACAAGACGATGTGTCGCGCGCAAAACCCAGATCCGTACCTCAAAGGTCAAGGTTACACTTGAAGTTTATAGGTCAAAAACAAGTACACAATTTCGTGTACGGACCGTAACGTCACAACCACTGCAGGGATTTTTAAATAACTTGGCACAACTGATCATTATAACAAGACGCTGTGTTGCGCGCAAAACCCAGGTCTTCAAGGTCAAGGTCACACTTGGATGTCAAAAGACAAATTGTGTCCGGTCAATAACTCTGGCATTCATGGACGGATTTTCAAATAACTTGGCACAAGTGCTCACCACAACAAGACGATGTGTCGCGCACAAAATCCAGGTCTGTGGCCCCACTTAGAGGTCAAAGGTCAAATCGTGTCCGGTCAATAACTTTTGCATCCCTGGACGGATTTTCAAATAAATCACCACAACCAAACGATGTGTCCTGCACAAAATCCAGGTTAATGGCTCCAAGGTCAAGGTCATACTTAGAGGTCAAAGGACACATTTATCACTTACAGTGAAATTTCTTGTTTAATTATTTATTTATTTTTTTCATTAATTTTCTTTTCATTCATTTGTGTGTTTTTTGTGATATATATTTTTTTTCTTTTTTTTCCTTTTTTTTTTCATTTTTTTTTTAATATATATTTATTTATTTTTTTTGTGATTTTTTTTTGTAATTGTATTTCAGATTTTTTTTTTTTTTGTGACTATTTTTTTATTATTATTTTTTTTTTTTAATACATATTTTTTTTAGATTATTTTTTAATATATCTGTTTGTTTCATATATTGCTCCAAGGTCAAGGTCACACTTACAGGTCACTTCGGGGGCATTTGTTACTGTGACATTTCTTGTTTATATTTATTTTTAGCTCGACTGATCAGAGATCAGCAGAGCTTATGCCGTGGTGCTGCGTCCGTCTGTCCGTCCGTCCGTCTGTCCGTCTGTCTGTCCGTAAACATTTTTTGTAGCGACTACTTCTCTGAAACTACTGAATGGATTTTCATGAAACTTTTCAGAAATGTTGCCCATGAAGTCTAGTTGATCCTAGCAAAAATTCATGTTGATGTGAAATCCAAGATGGCTGCCAAATCTAAAAATAGGTTTTTAAAATACAAGTTTGTAGCGACTACTTCTTGAAAACTCTAAGTGATATTGATATGGGACTTTTTCTAAAATGATCAGCATGACATGATGTTGGTCCTTGTCGAAAATCGTTTTGATTCGACGTTAAACATGGCTGCCAGTGGCCATCTTTGTTTACATAGAGTTAATAATGAAAACTTGTAGCGACTTCTCCTCTGAAACTACTTGACGGATTTTCATGAAACTTCACAGGAATGTTGCTCTTGATGTCTTATTGATCCTAGCAAAATTTCAGGTCGGCCGGAAATTCAAGATGGCCGCCCTGGCTAAAACTAAATTTTCAAAATACAAGTTTGTAGCGACTACTTCTTGAAAACTAAAAGCGATATTGATATGGGACTCTTTCTAAAAGGATCAGCATGACATGGTGTTGGTCCTTGTCAAAAATCGTTTTGATTCGACGTTAAACATGACTGCCAGCGGCCATCTTTGTTTACATAGAGTTATATAGTAAAAACTTGTAGCGACTACTCCTCTGAAACTACTTGGCGGATTTTCATGAAACTTCACAGGAATGTTGCTCTTAATGTCTTATTGATCCTAGCAAAATTTCAGATCGGCCAGAAATTCAAGATGGCCACCACAGCTAAAAATAGATTTTTAAAAACTAAGTTTGTAGCAACTACTACTTGAAAACTATAAGTGATATTGATATGGGACTTTTTCTAAAATGATCAACATGACATGATGTTGGTCCTTGTCAAAAATCGTTTTGATTCGATGTTAAACATGGCTGCCAGTGGCCATCTTTGTTTACATAAGAGTTATATAGTGAAAACTTGTAGCGACTACTTCTCTGAAACTACTTGACGGATTTTCATGAAACTTCACAGGAATGTTGCTCTTGATGTCTTATTAATCCTAGCAAAATTTCAGGTCTGCCGGAAATTCAAAATGGCCGCCCTGGCTAAAAATATATTTTCAAAATACAAGTTTGTAGCGACTACTTCTTGAAAACTAAAAGCGATATTGATATGGGACTCTTTCTAAAATGATCAGCATGACATGGTGTTGGTCCTTGTCAAAAATCGTTTTGATTCGACGGTAATCATGGCTGCCAGTGGCCATCTTTGTTTACATAGAGTTATATAATAAAAACTTGTAGCGATTACTCCTCTGAAACTACTTGACGGATTTTCATGAAATTCCACACGAATGTTGATCTTGATCCTAGCAAAATTTCAGGTCGGCCGGAAATTCAAGATGGCCACCATGGCTAAAAATAGATTTTCAAAATACAAGTTTGTAGCGACTACTTCTTGAAAACTATAAGTGATATTGATAATTCTAAAATGATCAGCATGACATGATGTTGGTCCTTGTCAAAAATCGTTTTGATTCGATGTTAAACATGAATGTCAGTGGCCATCTTTGTTTACATAGAGTTATATAATGAAAACTTGTTGCGACTACTCCTCTCAACAATAACGAGGCTCCAGCGTAAATGGAGTTTCTACGATAGAATTTGCAGCAACTCTGCAGTTCAGGGTGAGAAGGTTCTAGACCCATTTTCCATATTTTATCTCGATGTACATGGAAGATGAGCCTGGTATGTTCATGCCTTTAAGGCGCCATATAACCTTTTCATGTGTTGGTGCGCCTTAAAACCCCAATTCAATTCAATTCAATTCCTCTGAAACTACTTGACGGATTTTCATGAACCTTCACGGGAATGTTGCTTTTGGTGTCTAATTGATCCTAGTAAAATCTGTAGCGACTACTTTCTGAAATCAAAATCAATCAGTAGAGCTTCAAGATCATTGACCTCTGGTTTTATATATTTTTGTTTTTAATTTTTTATTTTAAATTATTAGTATTTTTTATTTTTATTTAGCTCTATGTTGGACCAGTCGGACCGGTAACAGGAATTATGGCTCTTGATTTAGTTAAAAATGCTATATTTTGCCTCGTTAATACGGTAGGGCCTTCATTTTTCATCTGATCTTTATCCATTTTTACCAGATTCTTTAGCTATAGCCTTTGAGTTGGTTAAAAAGCTGTTTTTTGCCCAAAACTTTCAAAAAACATAAATGGCAGTCACTCGTCACTCGCTTCATTGATGGTATAAGAGCCATGTTAGCCAGTAGAGCGTATGTATACAGGCCCTCTCGGGCCTCTTGTTTTTTTTTTGTGTTTTTTTTTGGTTTGATATTATGACTTGTACGTATTTGGAAGATTTGTTTTCTTTTTCATTTCCTTTAAAATTATTTAGAGACTTTTCCCAGTCAAAAAATGGGAGAATTTTCCCAAAACAATTTGGGAAAATTTTCCTAATAACATTTGGGAAAATTTTCCCAAAAACAATTTGGGAGAATTTTCCCATTTTATTTTGGGAAAGTTTTTATTTCATTAAATTATAAACATTATGGCATAATTAATTGTCAACACTGCAATGGAAGATGTCTCCAAGCTTTGAAGTGTTGTTTTAGCTATTAAGAAATAACTCATTTTCCCATGGGAAATTTTCCCAAATTACAATATTGGGAAAATATTCCAATGGGAAAATATCAAAGTGCTCGTATCGCTGTAAAACTTCATCATAGACCCTAAATATGAAAGCCGCATACTATTCTGACATTATATTGAAAGATAAATACTTTCTGTTTTTCCCATGGGAAAACTGCCCAAATCATTTCCCATGGGAATATATTGTCCCATGTGAAAGACCCTTTCCCATGGGAAAAAAGCTTTTCCCATGGGAAAGGTCAACTTCGCGTCAAATTTCTCGGAAAAATTAAAGTGTCACCAATAAAATAGAATATAATTTTACAATCATTTGATATGTGCTTTCATATGATATAGTCGAAAGCGCCCTAGCTCATTCGAAATTACTTGCTGTTTTTGCCAAAAACCGGCGCTGCAAAAAAAAAACGGCAGCTGTTACTATATAACTTACTGTATTATATATTCGTTTTAATATTTGTTAACTATTTACGCATGCAACTCGAGTAGTGTGTCCAGTACACGATTATAGACTGGGTTCCGTACCCGTCTGTGTCATTAGGGTTAGTAAGGTGTTAGTTGTATTACATAACACAGTGGTACATATCCAGTCCTAAAACAATATATATGTGTATACGTAGTGGTATCTATGCAGTAATAATACATTAATTTGTTTATATGCATTAACTAAAGAGTACGTTCTGTCACGTTTAGAGGTGTATAGCGCGTCACTCTTGCAATATAACAAGTGTTCTGTCGAAATGCGTCTCTAAATCTTCGTTATGCTATGCTGCATGTGCTTTTTTAATATTTCTGCTTTTTAGCATGTGTGCTTTTTTAGCATGACTGTTTTTTATATTGTGTTATAAGCAAGCGACTAAAATCGCACGTGCAATATGTTCTGCAGTATTCAACTAGTTATCGACAGTAGCCAATTGGGTTGCCTCTACCTCCCGCAAAATGCCACCGTCATCGGAGGGCGTAATGCCTCCCTCAGGTGATACTGTCAAGATTAAGGAGTTCTTGCCTGGGGCAGAATCTGGGTGCGGGAACAATAATGTTTGAGGGGGTTTGCAAGCGTCTGACCACATTAGAGGGCCCAACTGACCTCAAAGGGTTCGCCTTCCCAGTTAGCGAGATCCCCCTGGGGAATCTTACCCCGAGTGTTTATTATGCATGTTACAGTATATTTTAACAGATTATTATATGTGTATATCCTTAATACTTTACTCACACCAAGCTCACATTCGAGTAGGCGATTGTCTCTAAACAATGTATAGTGTTCTCGGCTATATTATGTGTAACACTAATATGTGAACTGTATCTGTATTAACCATACAGACTACCTTCTCCGTGTTTTAATCACGGAGGCAGTATAATACTTCAGATAAATTATGAATATCTGAATATCTTATCATCATAGTGGTCTTCAATAAAATATGAAAATGAATATATATTCAGTAACATCAAAGTAAATTGATGTCAGTGACGGTAATTATCAATAATACATCCAACCAAACTGAATTGCAATTCATTATAATGTTTTTCAATAAACCGTACAAGTGGATATATATTCAGTTACACCAACCTGAATTGCTTTTCGTTATTGCGTTTTTCAATAAAACATTCAAGTGAATAGATATTCAGTAACAGCAAACTGAATTACTGTTCATTATAATATTTTTTAATAAACCGGACAAGTGAAAATATATTCAGTTACCCAAACTGAATTGCTTTCCATTATTGCGTTTTTCAATAAAACATTTAAGTCAATAGATATTCAGTGACACCAAACTGATTGGTTTTTCATCATAGTGATTTTAAAAAAGCAACACACATATTCAAGTGAATATATATTACACCGAACTGAATTACTGTTCATTACCATGCTTTTCAGTAAACGTACACGTGAATATATATTCAATTACACCAAACTGATTTGCTGTTCACTGGAATGCTTTTTAAAAAAAACGTATACATGAATCGATATTCAGTTACAACAAACTCAATTGCTTTTCCTGATAGTATTTTTTTTAAATGGTACATGAATATATATTCAGTTACATCAAACTGAATATCTGATCATTTCAATGTTTCAATACGACGTTCAAGTGAATGCTATTCAGTACAATGTATTTCAATAAAACCTAAACATGAATAAATATTCAATTACATCAAACTGAATATCTGATCATTATAATGATATTTAAAAAAACGTAGAAGTGAATTCAGTTATATCAGACTGAATTGCTTTTCATTATTTTTATTGTATTGCTTATGCGGTGGCGAGTTGTCCGTCATCCGTCCGTCGTCCGACCGTCGTTCGTCGTGCGTCCGTTAACTTTTGTCTTGTTTACGCGATAGGGACTTCATTATTAATCGGATCATTACGAAACTGTGCCAGTGTTTTTATGTCAATAAAAGCTCGGAAGCGTTCAAAAACCAGCTAGATCGGATTAGAAGCACCAGAGTTATGGCCCTTGTTTTGCTGAAAAATGCTGTATTAAGCCTTGTTTACACTCTAGCACCTTCATATTTACGAAACTTTGCCAGTGTTTTATATCAATGAATCTCGGATGAGTTTGAAACCCAGCCGGATCGGACAAGTAACACATGGTTATTGCCCTTCAATTATCAAAAATTGCTATAGTATGTCTTGTCAACACTCTAGCGCCTCCATTTAGCATTCGGTCAAGTTTGAAAACCAGCTAGATCGGACCAGTAACACCGAAGTCATGGTCCTTAAATTATTGAAAAATGTGTTACAGTTTTGATGACAACACTCTAGCATCTTCATGTTTCATCCGATATTTACCAAATTCTACCAGATTGCTATGCTAGGGCCTTCATATCAGCAAAACTTTGCAGGGATGATCAGTACCAAGCCTAGTTGTGCATATCGTCACCTTGTTCCGGTTGAATGTTTTTTTGCGAAGTTATGGCCCGTTAAAGATGTTAAAACACATAATTTGTACGGACTAGTTCTCCTGAACCCCTGGCCGGAGATAATTAGCACCAAGCCTAATTGTGCATATCGTCACCGTGTTCCGGTTGAAAGATTTTTTGCAGAGTTATGGCCCTTAACAGGTTTTGCTACACAGACTTTGTCCGGATTAGTTATCCTGAACCCCTGGCCGTATTTCAGAGAAACATTTCAAGGATGACCAGTATCAAGGCTAGTTGGCATATCATCACCGTGTTCCGGTTGAAAGATTTTTGGCAGAGGTATGGCCCTTTTAAATGTTTTAATAGACAAACTTTTACCGGACTAGTGCTGAACCCATGTCCGGATTTCATCAACATTTGACAAGGATGATAAGTATCAATAAAATTAAAATGAGTAAACAAGAAAACATCTCAAATCGTATTTTGTACCGCAAGTTGACAGTTTCTGTTGTTGTTTTCCGAAGTTTCAATGTGCCATAGCGTCCCGACAGACAGGGAACACAAGAGTGTGTTCGAGTTGAAAGTTTGTTTGTGATATATATATACATGTGTGTACTAATGATTAGGGGACTAGGTTTAATGTCTCCGCCAAAAGACTTCGTGACACGTGGGACGAACACGTGGCCCTGGATTGACAATTAAAAGTTATTAATTCCGCACAATAATGCTTTAAGTTGTTGTCCGAAGTTTTATAATCTCTCCGCCAAATGTATCTAGGTACAGAACATAATTGAGCTTGGTTTGCAGTAAAGGGCGGACAGTTGAGCGATTGTAGTTGAACAAATCTGTTTTACTCGAAAATAGCAAGCCCTCAACTACTACACCAAGTTACACCAAGTTACTGTTCAACTACAGCTCTACTATTCAGATCTAGCCCTCAACTTGATTCAGTTAGCTGAGAGTTTAGAGCGAATGCACTTATACATTTATGAGTTAAGCGATCAGTTTGAGCAGTACGGCTTTAATATATGTTCACAGTGGAGCGTAGCTGAGCTTTTTGTGTTTGTGATGTCGTTTGCATTTTTTGTTGCTTTTGCCTTTTCGTTTGTCTGTTTGCGTGTTTGTTTTTTGTGTTTTGTAGTTGACTGTCGTCCTTGAATGCTGCTATCCATGTCCGATATTTTTAACCTTCTTTATCTAATAGAACAAGCAAGGTTTTACGCAAGCGTAAAATAGCTGCCGAGAGAAAATAGCATTATATCTGGGTCGGAACAGGGAACAAAGTTTAACATAATAACAGATAAAGTCACGTGTGTTAAAACAATTTTGAAAAAAAAAAAAAAAATTAAGGTTGTCACGAAGACGTAAACATGCTAAGACCGTCTTTTTCTTACCAATCACTTTCTTCCCAATGTTTACCATCAGTTTTTCCTACCAAACATCATGTTTACACAATGTTATAGAGGGAAACATTGAATTAGTTAGAAGTGAGTTTGTTTACATTCATTTAGCAATGAGTTTGTTTTGTTTGAATTGATTTAGCATTGCATTTGTTTATATTGAATTAGCTCTGAGTTTGTTACATTAAATTAGCACTGGGTCTGTTACATTCAGTAGGCACTGAGTGTATTTACATTCGGTAAGCGCTGAGTTTGTTTACAACTAAATACCCTGCTATATTTCCCATTGTACTGAAATTAAAATGTATTTTTGAAAAATTAGGACCACCGATAATAATAAGAAACAACAATAATAAAACATATCGAGTGAATACATGCACATATAAAAACCAAATATATGTTACTGCTCGGATTGATACTGACCTACTCTTATTACTTCTGCCCAGTCATATCTCTCTAACAAGACACAAGTAGTTAGAGTTGGTCAGTACCAATGTAAGTAGATAATCGTTGAATCAGGTGTTACTCAAAGTACGATATAAGGTTAGCTTTTGTTCTTGCTTTATGTAAATGATAAACCTTTAACTTCCAAAGAAGCTTAAGTTGATATGTAGGCTGGTGTCTCTACGCTACATATAACAGGTTCAAATGTGTCATTTATTTAGGGTAAATTATAAACATAAATAAATGGTGCACTATAAAGAACATGGTTATAACTCCTATAAAAAACGGATGCATGCCATCAGGCTCACAATTTAAAACCAACCAATACAAAAAAAAATACTGCTGTTGTTATTAGAAAGCCTCGTGGAAGATAAGTGTTATACAATTGTTTTCATAATCTTACTTAGTTGTACCTTCAGGAAATAAACAATTTATAATTACTAAAGAAAAAAAAAGTTCGTTATATTAAATACGCAAGCCTCATAACCCTATCCATATCTATCCATACCCAGACGGTATTCGATATGTAACATGGACCTACTAAGAAAACAATGTGTTAGAGCCCGCCTACCCAACTAAGTCCAGCCCCAGGGCATGACCCAGAAGACCGCGTTATATATGTATTGACACTCGAGGCAAGAATAATACATACACAGTTTCACTCGTACCCACTAGCTACGCCCGCATGGGCGGTACGAACATTTTGATATCCAGTCTACATCTACACATACATTCCAACCTTATACACAAGTTTCAAGTGCTTACCACTAACGATGTAGGAGAGGATATATAATTACTCATAGACTCACGGAAGCACGGATGCACGGACGCATTGAAGCACGGACAGATGAACGGTATATCATTACCCCCGATTCGTTTTTCAAAAAAGTGCGTGGATAACTATTTACATATTATTGTTATGTTTCTTATGTTTATTTAATTTTTTTAATACATCAACAACTATATAAATATAGTATAGTCGATGCTGAAATAAATTTAATTAAACAACAAAACATTTCATTTTTGTGGACATATGCGATAACGCTAAATTTAGCAAAAAGCAAATCGGGGTATCTACAAATGTCTGCAGCCTAACGCAAGAGCCTAGATCTCGCAATCTAAATATTGAGAGTTTGAATACCAATTGTTTTACAATGCTAACCCGTCTTTACTTTCTCCGCGACCTAGATTTTTGTTTCGTAATTTAAAATCGGGAATTGAAGAATTTCATAATAAATTTGTTTTGGTTCCTGCTGATAAAGCAGCTCATAATGTAATTATTGTTTGACGCCAACATTACGTCAATGTTTTATCTCTGTCACTCGGGAGCACTAATTCGTATACCCCAGTTCACTCTACTGAGGAGGATGTTGTTTCCATGCATATCACGAATTTCAAGTGTGCGGGTAGACGAAAAGCAAAACAAACTTCACAAATGAAGTATAATGAACAAAGAAATATAAATGATCGGACAGGGAAAGTAGCATTCAAGGAGGACAGTCAACCACAAAACACAGAAACAAACATGGAAACAGACAAACAAGAAGGCAAAAGTAATAATAAAAGTAAACGACATCACAAACACAAAAGCCTTTATATATGGACACAATGCAATTGATACATAGTATTGTGTGAAATAAATAAAGCTAGATATACAGTACACTTATTTCTAGCCAGGTTTACTTGGAATATAATACCATGCACAAATTGTACGCTCTGTTTTATATTCTACGTATAAATATGTGATACAATAATTGTTTGGGAACGTGCACGCTCCCAAACACACTCTTCTTAAACACCCGCGTATGCTAAAAGGTACACGTGTTCGCTCACAAACCTGCACAAACACATACATACACTCAACCGACAATTCATATGTACCAGCATGAAATAAATAAAAAGAAAACAGAAATATTGCCTTTTCCATTTCTTTGATAGGATTCATATGATATTTAACAAATGACATAAAAAGTAGTTATAAATATCGAACAGGATAAATAGCATTCAAGGACGAAAGTCAACTACAAACACACATAGAAAGAAAGAACAACTTTAAAGATGAATAAAAGGCAAGATAATACATCACAAACACAAAAGGGTTGACAATAGGGCTACCGCCTTGAAACGGTCAGCGGCAAGAAAGCCACTGGGGGTTTAAAACAGGTTCTAGGGTGCACCAAACCTCCATTTTACCCTATTGTGATCCCCACCACGTTATAATCTCTAACAAACTAGGCAGCATTGATAGGCAATATAATTACAACACTTAAATGATCAAGAATAAAACAAAACAAAAACCTAAAAAGCCACTAAGTAAGTACTCAGAGACTTGGCAGAAGCCAGAACAACAAGAGAACAAACCGTTAAGGGTACGAAAATACAAGATCAAAGACAAACATCAAACATTACCGTCCTATAAGGATTTAAGTAGACGTCATCTTAGTGTCCACAATTTGTCCTGTCATCGCACAATCAAAGAGGAAAGCATAGTGGCGAACTGTAAATGGGTCCACCACCAAGCATGTAGTACGTTGCAAAACGATAGAGTCATAACCTCTTTTAATAAACTGTTTAACAAGTTTAATAAAGATTGTATGAAAGTGATTATGACCAAGGATCTTACGAAGTTTGTAAATCACATCACCATAACAATCAGTTTGTGATAGTCCTTGTCGCAGAAGAGTTCTTAAATTACTTTTATATTTTAAAAGTAGATCAGGGTTACGATAATATAATTTTGCAAAGGCTTTTTGAAGTTTGTGGTAACAGTAGCTCTGCTGGAGTAGCTTTTTAACTATACAAATATTGCGAATATTGAAGTCCTCAACACGACTAAGAGTATGATAATGGACCTTTGGAAACGGCCGAGCACGACACGTACGAAATAAGTTGAGAAACATAGACCCAATAAGAAGTAGCTCGGAGAACATCCCCATCTAATAATAGAATGTTAAACAATGAACTACAAATATTGTTTGACGAACTTTATATTGAAATCAGTCATGCAGAAATTCATAAAGCATGTAAAGAGTTAAACCACAACAGCTCAGGCGGATCAGATTATGTCATAAATGAAATGTTCAAATATGGTTGCATGTATTTAGATTCATACTTAGTGAACGTTTTTTAAAAGATATTTGATATGGGTTATTTTCCTTCTCACTGGACGGAAGGCTTTATTGTACCACTTTTCAAAAAAGGAGATATAAACCAACCAGAAACCTATTTTCGGATACTGAAACGGGGCTACAAGATGGGTTAGATATACTGTACAGTTATTGCCAGAAATGGAAATTGGTTGTAAATGAAAATAAAACGAAGGTCATGCTTTTTAAAAAAAGGCGGTCAGATAAAAAGGAACCTATTGTTCACATATAATAATACTGTAATTGTAATTGTAAATAAGTTTACCTATTTGGGAATAGTCTTTACCACAGGCGGTTCTTTTGATCAAAGTTCGAATCATTAAGTGGCTAGGCATTAAAGGCAATCTGCAAAATGAAGTCATATATAAATCAATTTACTGACTTATCGGTCAGTCACACTTTATACATTTTTGACAAACTCATTTTGATAATATTAAATTATGGCGCAGAGATATGGATATTCTCAAATGAGGATAAGTTAGAGAAAGTACACCTTCAATTTTGTAAACAACTTTTATGTGTTAAAACACAAACTCAAAAACAATTTCATATATGGAGAACTCGGGAAAGTCCCTTTAAAAATTCAACGTATGGTCTATATTATCCGGTTCTGGTTAAAAATAACACGTACGAGTGATCGCAAATATATAAAAAAAAATATGTATAATGTTATGTTAGATGATCTGATTGTAAACCCAAACAAATTAAACTGGGCATCTCAAGTTAAAGAGTTATTAGAACGAACAGGATTTAATGAAGGTTGGTATTCTCAAGGAGTAGAAAACATAACCTACTTCATTAATATATTTAAACAACGAATTAAAGAAATTGGAATGCTGAATTATCGGCTTCCACTAGAGCTAGTACATAGAATAATATCAGATTTCAGGTTTACGTATTATCTAGATGTACTAAATATAAAGAAGTTTAGAGCTTTTCTTACAAAACTTAGAGCCTCTAGTCACAGGTTAGAAATAGAAACTGGTCGATGGCATAGACCAAATAAAACGCCAAGATCCGAAAGAAAATTCCATCTTTGTAATATACTAGAAGTCGAATTTCACTTTGTATTGGAGTGTTCACTGTATCATGATATTAGAAAATAATATGTTAATAAATATTTTTGGAAACGGACAAACATACCAACATTTAATGAACTTATGACAACAAAAAACAAGAGTTTATTAAAGAAACTGTCGGTTTTCATTAATAAGAGTTTTAAAAGAAGAGACGACATATTTTATAAATAAATATCACTTTTCTCCAGTTTTATCCACATATATAAATGTGTACTGATCAGTACTTAAAGGACTATTAATTTAAAAATATGTATTAAACACTTATATACTTAATAGTTGTCAAATACTTTTTAACTAGTAACATATACAGATGATCTTGAAACTCACCTATGAAATTATACAAATTGTCATTAACTGGAAAATAGTTTGTGTATTTCATAGATATGTTTATATGTATGTACTATTTGCATATGAACTGTTGGGCATAATGGGAATAATTAACAATTTCAAAATTAAAATCATGTCTCTTGTCATAGATTTTAGTAATTGTTTCGTGATTTTCAATAGAGAGATGTAAAAGAAGCGATACTATTAAATGTTAGCTTTGCTGAATTGAAGTTCCTTAGGATATATATTATTAATCATATTAGAAAAGAAAGGATTGTTAATGTTCAATATGTCATTGAAATACCGAGAAGTGTCATTAAAGGCTACAATTACATCTGTATTAGTACCGGATGAAAGACTCAACATAAAATCTCTTGCATAGCAATACAAAAACATATCTGCGACAAGGGGTGCACAGTTCGTACCCATACGGATACCAACAGTTTGTATATAAACGGTAGTTATATAAAACTTAACAAAAATAGACAATCCATTTTGGAACGATGTACTCATCCCGGTGCTAGAGGTCGTGAGCAGTAGCAAGCATTTCTCACTACCGTTTATCAATAATCTCAATCAAACTGAGACTGCAATATTTGATAGTGTTCGGGAATTTCAAAATTTCTCATTTCATGCCTTTTTTCTCAAAGAATATGACACAGTCATATAACTTAATACAAGTGTCTCTACACATGGATTTTTAACAAATCCACTGTTTTACATTTTATTGGGAGGTAAATCTGTATTTTATAAATCTTGGTATGACAAAGATATTCAGCATTTAAATTATATAATCAGTGAAAACAATATCTTCTATAGCTATACAGAGTTAAATAGAATCAATGATATAAATGTCAACTTTTTTAGATGCACCCTTGAACCGGTTTAAACTCCCCGGTGGACCCTTTTGACACTGACCGTTCCCTGCTGTCAAACCTTATATGTTTTTGATGTGCTTTTTTACTGAATGTGTTTGTGATGTACTCTTTGAATCTTTGATTTGTAATACTTGTTTAAGTGACTGTATTATGTGAATGCTACTCTTCCTGTTAGACTTATAACCTTTTCTGTAGTCAATTTCTTGCCATGATTTATGCAATTAGGTCATTTGCAGACAAAACCAAACTGGCAAACTACACAATACAGTACCGTGGCCCATTAAACCAAATAACATTGTACCTTTTTTAAAAAGTAGCAAAGATTCAAACGATCTGTATATTATATTAAATAAATGTGTGATCAGCCACAATCAAAAATGAAATGGGGAAACGTTTGTAATATTGAAAACGAGACATGGAAGGAAATATACAGCTCCTTTTAAATATCCAATAAGCACAATACTTCGGTGGTTTCACAGAGTAAGAATCACAGACACAGACTGCTACCAACAAGAAAATATTTACATATGATTAATAAACGGGAAGTCCAAACAGTTTATTTCGCCATGAAAAAGAAACTTTACATCATATGCTGTGGATATGTTCAGAAACATGGTCGCTTAAAAGCCTGGCTATCCTCCTATCATGTTGACTTGCTTTCCTCTTTAATTATGCGATGACCGGACAGGCTGTGGACCTACCTAAAGCCCAAATGGACGGTGACGTTTGATGTTTGTCTGCAATCTTGTCTTGTCGTGCCCACATTGGTTTATTCTCTTTTTGCTCTGGCTTCTTTGTGGCTTTCTAGGCTATTGTTTTATTGTATGTATATATACACGAGCATCTTTGTGTTTTACCTACATTGCCTATTAATGCTGCCTTGTTGGTTAGAGAATATTCATTGGCGGGGATTTCTTTATTTACACTGTACCGTTTTATTGGGATGACAGTAGGGTAAATGTGGGGTTTGGTGCACCCTAGAACCTGGTTTAACCCGTTCCAAGGCGGTAGTCCTATTGTCAACCATGTTTTTGTTTTTGACGTCATATGCCTTTATTCTTTGTTAACATTGCCATTCATGTTTGTCCTTTGGCGTGTTTTTGGGTTTACTGTGTTCTGTGTAAGCTGCATTTCCTGTTTTACTTTTATTCTTATTTTTATACTAAAGGAAGAACTATTTATATTTAATATCGGAAACCAACTTCCATTAACAACAACAAGTAACAGACTTGAAATCTTTGATATTAATTGGAAAAGTTATACAAACGAGTATGAGAGTGGACCTTTGGAAACGACCAAACACGATAAATACGAAATATTGCAGTATCGGTTTTATTGAGACTGTTCATGAACGGTAGTGAAATCAAATATTAAGAAAGCCTTAACTAAATAACACTCATTTTGCTGAATGTTACATACATTGTATCCTATAAAGAATTGCATCTTTATCAGTTTTTGAAACTGACCAAGGACAAACAAATTTTACAAAAATGTACAACAACTACTATAATGAAAAATATTTATGAGGAAATGAGCACCTGAGTGGAGTGGAGAAAAATGGAGAACAACCTAGCTATCTTGAATTGTTTTTTAATGAGAATCCTAGATCAGATTATTCCAAAAGATAATATACTTTATATCATGTATGTTTGAACGATGAGTAAATGTTTAGTATGAAAATCTTTATAGTGTGATTTTATATATAGTTGCATTTTGTACGATGTGATGGGGGATGACTCTTCCCTCTAACCCTAACACCTATGTACAAAATTATAATTAGGTCATCAACTACCCTCACGCAGTACCAATAACTGTCAACGTGGGTATACATTTAAAACTATTGAGCAAGTATTTATATTCATGTAATAAATACATTTATGATACAATTGAATCATAAGTATATATTAAATCACATACAACGGAGATAACCAATATTTTAAATGAACATATTAAAATTATTTCAAATGACGAAATGAATGCATGCGTGCTTATTATATAATACAATTTTACAAACTCTTAATGTCGGTCATATTATCTACATTATTTTGTCATCCTCTTATTGGATTTTATGTAATAGTAATGACATAATATCCTTTGCATCGGTTGTAAATTACCGTGTATACGTCCGTAGCAATTACAATTAAGTTATTCCCGACTAGCTGATTTAAACTTATTTCAAAATTTCGTCATATTTTCTTCTTTAAGTGTAACATTTTGCCTATGTCGAAATCCAGGTATTTGGAAGTAATTCCATAGACCCTTTGGAATTCAAGATGCTATCAGAAGTATCTTAATTATATCATGGCACTTATTTAAAGAGGGTTCATCAGGCTTTTTATGTTGGTCTAGAATCCTGCTGAATAAATATATTTCCTATTGAAAAAAGACTGAAACTAATGAATGAGTCTTAAAATCAGCCCTTGTTTACAAGGAAATGAATTCATTCTGTAAAAGGTATGTTTACAAGTCAGAAAGGAAAACATGTGATAAGTGCTATCAGATATTACTCACCAGAGTTAAATTAACATTTTACTCAGGATGTCAGTCAAACTTTGTGTTAAGTTTTACCTTTAGACATGAAAAAGCGTGGTCTTAACATCATATCTCGCTTGATTTTACATTGTTATGATTAACTGGAAATTTTTTAAATTTTAGATTTTTTATTTGAAAAGCCTGATATAATTCCCATTACATAAATATGAAGCTTCCATAAAACTAAATATGTAAGTTTGATTATTCGATAGTGTTTATGATAATGTTTTACTGAGTTTATTTTAATAGTCCCGTGTAATGTCCGGTCAAGAATAGGACCACTGCCTATTCTGGTAGAGGGATAGAACTTCCCACCTCCACTCCCACCTTTCTCAGTAATGTTCATTATCATTATTGTCTTTTTTAATGCTCATTAAAGGTGTTTTTGTCCCCGTGTTTTCCTCTGAAAACAGCGTTATCCATGTACGACTAAGTTAGGATGAATGTATGAATGTGCAGTAACTGCAGTTATCAGAGGTAAAGACAAGTATGAAAGAAGGAGAAATTTGGAAATCGTCGAGCACGTTAAAAATAAATCTTGCAGTCTCGGTTTGATAATGAAAAGTGCTTTTTACCGTTCTAGCTTTCAAGCCCCGGGTTGAGCAGAACTCAATATTAATCATGTTATTAGTACAGACATTTAAGTCATATCGAATAAGTTTGATTATTCGATAGTGTTTATGATAATGTTTTACTGAGTTTATTTTAATAGTCCCGTGTAATGTCCGGGCAAGAATAGGACCACTGCCTATTCTGGTATAGGGATAGAACTTCCAACCTCCACTCCCACCTTTCTCAGTAATGTTCATTATCATTATTGTCTTTTTTAATGCTCATTAAAGGTGTTTTTGTCCCCGTGTTTTCCTCTGAAAACAGCGTTATCCATGTACGACTAAGTTAGGATGAATGTATGAATTTGCAGTAACTGCAGTTATCAGAGGTAAAGACAAGTATGAAAGAAGGAGAAATTTGGAAATCGTCGAGCACGTTAAATAATCTTGCAGTCTCGGTTTGATAATGAAAAGTGCTTTTTACCGTTCACGCTTTCAAGCCCCGGGTTGAGCAGAACTCAATATTAATCATGTTATTATTACATACATTTAAGCCATCCCGAAAATGGTATGCATATGGCGGTGAACATGGAACCTTCAATGCGGTATTTTCACACCATTCCATGGCCAAAGGCGTATAGTCCTAATTTCTAATAAAACGCTTTGCCCTAAACGAGAAAACAATGGGCGAAATAAATAAAATGGAATTTAGTTTGGAGCAGAGGTTATGAAGCCTACGTATGAGAGGTAACAGTCTAAAGAGTATGAGAATGGACCTTTGGAAACAGCCGAACACAATAAATACAAAATATTGCAGTCTCGGTCGGATTGCGACTGTTCACGAACGGTAGTGGCATACGATTGCTACCGTTCACGCATCCTAGCCCCGGATTGAGCAGAACTCAATATTCATAAAATTAATAGTACCGAATTTTAACCATCCCGAAGAAAGCATGCATATGGCGGTGGACATGCTACTTTTACCGTCATTATTCCATGTCCAGCGGCGTCTGGTCTCAGTATCTAACAAACTTCTATGCCCTGAAGAGAGAAATAAACAAAATGAAATTGAGTTGGGAGCAACAGTTATGAAGCCTGCGCATCACAAGTAACAGTCAAAAGAATAAATTAAAAAACAGACAACATATCCTATGTGTGGTTAAACAATACCCAGAGCCGTTATCGGCCGGAGTAGTGAAACCACCGAATCGAAATATAAGTAAGAAAACATAAACATTTGAAAAAGTACTACCGATATCTAAATGTAAGTATCGGACTCAGCGATCTTTAACTATCGAATAAATAACAGCCCTGATTGCAAGCGCGGGGAGACGCCTTACTACCAGTACAATGCACAAGCAACGCTACTGTGCCATATAAAAGAGTATGAGAGTGGACCTTTGGAAACGGCCGAACACGATTAATACAGAATATTGCAGTCTCGGTTTGATTGAGACTGTTCATGAACGGTAGTGACATATGCTTGCTACCGGTCACGCCCTCTAGCACCTGGTTGAGCAGAACTCAATATTCATAAATCAGGCGACATATACTAAGGGTGATTAAACAATAATTAGAACCTTTAAAAGCTGGAGTAGTGGAACCACCCAATCGAAATTCAAGTAAGAAAATAAAATTATTTGAGAATGTATCACCGACATTGCAAAGCTCAGCGATCTCCAAATATCGAAATGAATAACAGTTCTGATTGCAAGCACGTGGACACGTTTTACCGCCATCCCATTGCATAGACAACGTTACTGTGATATATAAAGAAGTATGAAAGAAGAAATTTGGAAATCGTCGAACACGTTAAATACAAAAAATATTGCAGTTTTGGTTTGATTGGGACTGTTCATGAAGGGTTGTGAAAAGTGCTTGCTACCGTTCACGCCCTCTTGCCTCAGGGTGAGCAGAACTCGATAATAATCATGTCAATAGTACTGCAATTTAAGCCATCCCGAAGTTGGTATGCATATGGCAGTGAACATGGAACCTTCAATAGGTATGTTCACATCATGACAAGGCCAGCGGCTTCTTACAAAACGCTTTCCCCTAAACGAGAACATAATGTAAGAAAGAAACAAAATGGAATTTAGTTTGAGGCAGAGCCTTGGAAAACCTGCTTATTAGATTGGTGTATGTCGTTTGGCCGGCGGGCGTGCGTGCGGACGGGCGTGCGGGCAACTCTTAGTTTCCGCTCAATAACTTTTGTTAGGAATAATATATTGCAATGAATCTTGCAGGGTAGGTAGCTTATATGTAACGGAAGCTTAAGATTGCATTTGGAGTCACTGCAATCAAGGACAAGGTCACTGTAACTAAAACTATAAAAACGATTTTGTTAGTATTGAAGTATTGCGATGAAACTTGCAGGGTAGGAAGCTAATTTGGAAAGGTAGCTTGGTATTGTATTTGGGGTTATTTGGGGTCAAGATCACTGTTAATAAAAATAGAAAAACGGTTTCCGCTTAATAACTTAAGTAAGGAATGAGATATTATAACGAAACTTGCTGCATATGTAGCTTATATGAAAAAAAAGTTTCGGATTGCATTTGGGGTCACTGGGTAGAAGGTCAAGGTCACTGTTACTAAAAATAGAAAAACTATTTCCGCTCAATCATTTTACATTTTAGTTAGGAATGAGATATTGGAACGAAGCTTCATATGTACGTACCTTATATGTAAAGGAAGCTTAGGATTGCATTTGAGGTCATGGAGGTCAAGTTCAAGGTTATTATTACTAAAAAAAAATAGACGGATATCGCTTGGAAAACCCGGTTTTCGTGGAATTTTCATGTGTGGTGCGCCCTTATATCATATCTCAATTCAATTTAATTATTTTAATAGGCACAGTAATTGTATCTGACATAAACGGTTTTTCTACTCAATTATCTGAGGTCTTCCTCCACCAAATAAGCTGACCGCCATTTATAATCGTAAATGATGTGTTGAGAAATGGCATAAACATTATGCAAAATAACCATTCGGATCATCTTGTCGATTTCTATAATTACGAAGTAAACGAAATTGGCCGAGTAGTTACAATTGGCTAATTAACGTCGTTGTGAACACTATAAAAGGGATTATCCACAACGATATGATATAAAAGAGTATGAGAGCGGACCTTCGGAAACGGCCGAACACGACATATACGGAATATTGCAGTCTCGGTTTGAATGGGCGTTCATGAACGGTAGTGAAATATGCTAGCTACAACTCACGCCCTCTAGCTCCGGGTTGAGCAGAACTCAATATTCATAAAATCAATAGTACATAATTTTAATCATCCCGAAGATGGCATGCATATGGCGGTATATGGCGGTGGACATAGAGATTTTTCTTCCCCCATGTCCAGCGGCGTATGGTCCTAGTATCTAACAAAATACTATACCCCGAAGAGCGAAATAAACAAAATGGAATTTAGTTGGGAGCAGCGGTTATGAAGCCTGCGTATCACAAGTAACAGCCAATGTCTGTTTGGAGACATATTACATATATCTACATTTAAAGTGGCACATATCATTTTTAGCTCGAATGTTTTGGGAAAAAAGAGCTATTGTCATCAGTTGATCGTCGTCTGCGTCTGTGTCCGGTTTAAGTTTTGTTTGTAAGATTGTATCTTCGAAACTACTTTACATAATAGATTGAAACTTCACATGTATTCGGCATCATAAGATGACATCATAGAGCCGGGTTTTATAACCCATGTTTTTATTTTAACAGCATTATGGCCCCTTTTAGACTTAGAACATTTAGTTAGAGTGTTGTATGTAAGCTTGTATCTTGAAAACTATTTTACACAATATATTGAAACTTCACACATTTATTCGGCATCATTAGACAACATCATAGAGCCAGGTTTTGTTTTAACTAAATTATGGTTCTTAGTATAATTAAAACTATTTGGTTGTTTTGTATGTAAGCTAGTCAACTTATGGTATTTTTATATTTTTTTCATTATATCTTAGAATCCCCTTAAATAATTCAATAACACAGCACACATGCATTCAGTTTTATATGCAGAACTCATAGACAAGTGCCATAATTCTGTTACTTTAATTAAGCAGAAGCATGCTTTTCAACTTAGTTTCCCCAATAAATAGACAATGCTTCAAAAGTTTAGCGTCTGCACCGATGGGCGGTGCTTCTTGTTTAGAAATGGCTATGGTGGATCAAGGCAATATCAAAAACTCGCGTGGGTTTCAGGAATAATAATAAACAAAATCATCATTTCACACTCATATTTTTATACTTTTAATGTTTACTGTATGTGTTGTTTGCATTGTCTCTATTTATGAAATATAGATATAAAAATCGGACAGGAAAAGTGGCATTCAAGGAAGACAGTCAACCACATTTTGACAACGCTAAAAATAGTCAAACTATGCTCGGTAAAAACGAAATGGACCAGGGGGCCGTTTTACAAAGCATCGTACGTCAGTGTTTATCGTAAGTTTTTGCGTACGAAGTTCGTAAGTGATTACGGGCGTTTCACAAAGAAAATAACTTACGATTTCACGTGAATATATCTTAAGTTTTTACGTAAGTCTACACCAACACCTAGAATTAGAGATGCTCCTACACTGCATTTGTCAGAGCTGCCCCTACACTGCATGTGTCAGAACTGTCCCTACACTGCAAGTGTCAGAGATGACCCTACACTGCATATGTCAGAGCTGTCCCTACACTGCATGTGTCAGAACTGTCCCTACATTGCAAGTGTCAGAGATGTCCCTACACTGCATGTGTCAGAGCAGTCCCTACACTGCATGTGTCAGAGCTACCCCTACACTGCATGTGTCAGAGCTGTCCCTACACTGCATATGTCAGAGCTGACCCTACACTGCATATGTCAGAGCTGACCCTACACTGCATGTGTCAGAACTGTCCCTACACTGCAAGTGTCAGAGATATCCCTACACTGCATGTGTCAGAGCTGTCACTACACTACATGTGTCAGAGTTACCCCTACACTGCATGTGTCATAACTGTCCCTACACTGCATGTGTCAGAACTGTCTATACATTGCATGTGTCAGAGCTGTCCCTACACTGCAAGTGTCAGGGCTGCCCCTACACTGTATGTATCAGAGCTGTCCCTGCACTGCATGTATCAGAGATGTCCTTACACTGCATGTGTCAGAGCTTTATCTACACTGCATGTGTCAGAGCTTTACCTACACTGCATGTGTCAGAGCAATTTCATGTGGCAGTCCTTCTACTAGTACTAACTGACTAAATTATAAAAAATCTTTGGAATAAGGCTGTTTGGATCAGTCACTCAAAACATAATATTATTTAACCCAACAATTGGCCGTCCCAGCTAGACTTTACATTGCGACAAGGGGATATCAACATCCTGCTACAATGGCTATTGATGAACCCAATAAGAAAGATAAAATTGCAACTCATTTTAATTGCTTATGTTGTGGTTCCTGCAACTGTAGCCTCCCACAGTAGCAAAAGGCTTGATCAGTGTCATATTTATAACTTCTTTTTTTTATCTATTAATGTAAACAGAGGACTTGGGACAGTTCTAAACCACAAAACAAGATAAAGTTGCACTCATTGTATTTGATTTTGTATGCTCATGGTTCATAATGCTAGCTTGGCACCTGTTTAAGCCATGTTACCGTTAAAACTATTTATTAAGTACTGATTCACATTGTTTTGGCATGTATGCGGTTTTAAATTCCGTTTACCATACATTCTACGGCAATTTTCATGAAGCCCATTTTAGCCCTTTATGGTAAATTTGCAGTTCTAAATATCATTATACATTAACTAGCAAATGAATGCTGAATCGTCACTTTCTTTTCAGTTCAGCTCGGTGTACAATCAGAATTGGCTTACCAGTAGAATTCAGTGAGACTTCATTCATTATTAGGTAAATATTACACATACACACGTTACATAACTCTATAACCTATTTTGACAAAGTTATGCTCCTTTTTTATATTTAGTAAAATTGTGTTTAATATGAATATGTAAACTGATAATCGTAGGACTGGAATACATTCTATGAACAAATATTTAGTTCAGTAGAAGATACATATCTCCAATCTTTGCAATTCAAAAGTTTACATAGAATTATTTTTACAAGTGCAATAGTATATAAATGTGGAAAATGAACCGTTGGGTAAAATTCTAACGAAACTTATTTTACATTTATTGTTTCCAGAAATATTCTTACAGAGATTTTAGTTCATTTGAAGGAAAAATGCAATATTTTGGTAGAATTTAAACCAGTGGTTACTTTTCTAGGTACTAAGTGCTTAATAGACATTGGCAATATTTTATTTATTTTATTGCTTATCTATATAAAGTATATATTCCTGCAAACTTAGAAAATGTCTTCCAATTGATTTGGTTTATATAGAACAAGTTAAACGGTTTAGACACATTGAACTGTTCTCAATATACATGTACCCATTAGCAAACGGTAATACATTATTTAAGCAAAAAGAAAGAAAAAAAGATGGAACTTAATTCAGGATATTCTGTAACAAGTAATATCTTAATTATAGGTTTAATATGTAGAAGACATTTAGCAGTATGGTATATATATTGTATAAACATTCGCTATATGATCAAATTCTCAATAGAGTGAGCAGAGAGGTACTGTTAAAAGTTACACCTGTTTTGTATGAGGTCGTAGAAATAACATCTGTATAATGTATGTGGTCTAAAATATAGTTATGTACACTTGATATTTGAAATAAAATGTTAAAGTGTTAATGTTAAAATAAACTGTTGAACCACTGGATAGGTTGGAATGAAACTTTACACCTGTATTCGGCATCAATAAATAGCCTCCCACGCTCAAGTCACATACCTCAGATTACTCTGGAACATATGTTGACACAGTTATGCCCCCTATTTTACTTAGGCAGACTGTAAGTGTAGCCAACTTTTATCCTTTTATCTGTTTAATCACTGCTAATACTGGAATGAAATTGCACACATGTATTTGGTAACAATGAATAACATTACATTCAAAAGATGTTCAACTCTAAAACCTAGACTGAACAACTTTAAAAACGCAACAGGGAAGTAAACTGAGATAACTGACATATTTCAATAGAAATTAGATTTTAATTTCATCTATTCTATTTAACCATATTTACAGTTGAATTGCTGAAAATTTCATTCCAAGTGTTCAACATTAAACTTGTTAAAATCAAACTACCCCAGTACTATCCCAAAAAGCAAAAGTCACAATATCCACCATTAGCGGCAATGCACGCCTGACATCTTATACGCATATTGGGATATACCGGGTATTAGTTTTGTTTCTTTTGCTTTTGGGGGTCGTACTGTTATGCTCTGAATTTAACAAGTGTATTGTTGATCAATTTGAATGAAATTTTCAGCAAATCAACTGTAGATATTGTTAAATATAATAGATGAAATAAAACTTTAATTTCTATTGAAATATATCAGTTATCTTAGTTTATTTCCATCTTGCGTTTTTAAAGTCTTTCAGTGTATTTTGGCACAGTTATGCCCCCATTTTTAACTTGGGCATATTGTGTTAGAAAGAAACTTATGTGCTACCACTGGGCAGATTAGAATTAAACTTCACACATATTAGTCAAATGCACCTGGTTAAGACTTTAAGTATTTAAAAGTTAGCATATACATACTTACATGATATTTTAACAGAATTAATATGCCCCTTTTTCAACTTAGTCGCCCAACAAATAGACAAGGTCTCGAAAGTCGAGCGCGCAACATTTGAAGTAAAACAGTTGCACTTTTTATGTTTATCATTTTTATTTTAGGCTGAAGTAAGAATGTGACCTATCGGTAGTACTGTCTGTCATTGGAGGCTATCACAAGCTTCTATTAATGAGATGAGAGATACATTGAAGCTACACTAATTGCAGTAAAAGGGGCACACAGCAGTGTTGATTTTTAAAACTCTCCACATCCTGTTAGTTTTTCTAAATAATTTGCATATTTGCAAATCATTGATAATAATTATACAATGGAAAGGTTTAACACAGATTTATTTTCGAAAATTGAACCGGTTCTCATATAAGTATTTCATTTTAATTTCATATGAATCCTTTTGGTTGCTTTCCTTGAATTAAAAATAGTGATATACTAAATTAAAGTTATACCCTCTTAAAGGGACACATGATACTCTTGTAGCAGTTATCAGCAATATAAGCTAGTAACAAAATGTATAAACCCTGTATCAATTTGACTTCACAACACAAGCTTAAATTCAATTTTGAGTTTTTCATATTTTCTGTGTTATTCTATCATTAGGTTTAACTATATTAATAATACAAAATGCCTATAATCAACAATTACTAACATATGCTAAAACATTGTACTTTGAACTAATGAAACGCATATTATTAATGATATGCAAAGATGTTACAAAACAAATGGGACCCATGAGTTTTATACATATCAAGAAATGCAGAAATCAGTGAAAATTCATGACATTTTAATTCTGCACTACCTTAAACACAAACAAAAAGTGGAACATGTAATTGACACCTCTTCAGGCAGAAAAAAAGAACAGTTTAACGATAAAAAAAATATTTTCCCTATGAAATCAATTTCATCTTAATACAGCAATAGTAATATTTCAGAAGGTATTACTTTTGTTTAAATGGCTTTATATGAAATAGAGAAACAAATAAAAATGCAGAACACGTATATATACGCCCATATGTGTCGTCTTTGATTAAGATTGGCAATATATGTATTTATGTTAATCAGGGAAACCCATTGCATGGTCATAGAAAAATCAGGGAAATAGCAGGGAATTTTATATTGAGATTTATGTGGCCACACTGCTTTAAGAAACGCAAATTCACTATTATACTTTTAAAATATAATATATATATATTTTAATCATTTTCATAATTTGAGTTGAGACAATTAAATCATAAAATAAAAATAAAACATCCCACTGGTTCTTTTATTTATTGTATTATTTCTATGTTGATTGCGAAGGATGGTGGACACACATGTTTTACCTTGTCCGTCGTCAGTCGTCTTTCGGTAGTCACACTTTTCGTTTCTGGACAATAACTTCAGCTAGGAATGAACTATTGGAACGAAACTAGCTACATGTTACTTGGTATTGCATTGAGGTCACTGGCGTCAAGGTCTAGGTCGCTGTTAATAAAAATAGAAACTTTAGGCGACACATTTAATTCCGCGGAAATCTAGCAATACAATTTTATTACATTGTTTATGGGTGAAAGATCAGGATGTCTCAGAGAAAGAATATATATAATCGCTTAATAATAATAACTAACTCCGAAGTGTTGCTGATTTTGACGTCATCCACCTACAATGTTTAATAAAGCAAACACTTTCGGTTGAAATTTACATAAACTGATTTAAAATGTAATAAATATAGTATGTAACTGCTGAGATCGGTTCACTGGCATATACTTGTTTTTTTCATTCACGAGCATACACTCGTTCGTGAAAAGAATCACATATCTACCATCTCGTGAAGGATTTCTCTATAATCGATCTCAGCAGTTAAATAATCTCTTTATATTGAATTGGTTAGACCTAAAGTCCAGGATAACCTACTTCAAATTATTTATATTAGGTTATACAAATGTATGCATATATGTCAATGGTTTACCATTACATCAATTGGCTTGCATTGATAAAGTGTGAGCTGTTAGTTGTATAAACATGTTATTTAAAAATGTTTAATTAAATTTTTGACAAAAGTGTAATGTGTGATACCTTTTGAGCCTAAAAAATTATCCCTTGCTATTCCATTGAATGAAATATTCTTAAATGTTTACTCCAATGACAAACTTTAAAGAATGCCAGCACTTACACATTGGTAAATTGAAGGGGAAAAATCAACAGGAGTTCAACATGTTTATTATATTTTGGATCAACAACATGCAATGCATAATTGCCAATTTTGGACACAAACAACCTATTTTAACCAACGCTTGCTGTCATACAAATGAGATATTATATCTTAATAAAAAAGAACCTGACATAACCCATATTCCAATAATATTATATTGAGCATTATAACGAACAAGATCGCAAACTGGCACACCCACTGTACTGAAATGTTATACATATATATATAAATAATAACTCATAATTTTAGATTTATATAATACTGTCCTGAAGTATTATGAAGTATTGTATCTGTACATTACCCTGATGCTCTGTTATGTTCCTATAACTATATGTTAAAGGGACACATGGCAATCTTGAAGTGTTTATCAAGCATCGAACTTAGCGTCTAGATTGATTTATCAAGTATTATTTTGACGTTAAACATGCTTGCATATAATCAAATGTTGAGTTTCCTTTTTTCATCTTATTCTTCCATAAGTTTAAATATGTTATTGGTGCAAAAGAATCAACCGTTAATACAAAGCAAGCACAATGTGCTTTAATCTATTCTCGCTTTAAACTATTCTCACAATTAATGTTGATGAATAAACAAACTCAAATTATGTAAAAAAAACTAACCAGAGGTGTACCGTGTGTCCCTTTAACACAACACAGATGTTATGTTTGATGTTTATAAGTGGCTTGATCCACCAAACACATGAAGAAAAAAACGACCGTAATATTTCACATTTTTGTTAACATTATATAGACTGGCTACGTCCTTATGTTTGTTAACGTTTATAATATTTGCGATAACTGAAGCTATCATCAAATAAAATAGTCTGCATTAAGTCCCCTTTGAATTATCATCTTCAAACATATGTGGTTCAGAGCTAAATTCAGAAAATACTATAGCAAACAACCACTGCAAATCCCGTTAGAGGCAGAGGGGCAGGACGCCCCCGCTCCCACCCCCTTTATGTTCATTTTGTCATTTTATTATCATGCTCATTCAAAGTTTTCATGACACCACAGATGCAAATGTGGAAACGCGGCTCCATCGTAAATGGTGTGTCTACAATAGAATTTGCAGCAACTCTGTAGTTCTGCAGGTTAGAATATTCTAGACCCATTCTCAATATTTATCTATGTGTAAATGGAGGATGAGCCTGGCATATTCATCCCTATGTGCGCCATATAACCTTTCTTGTGTTGGTGAGCCATAAAACCCCAATTTAATTCAGAAAATACTGATAAACATTTTAGATTTAAGATTTTATTTTGATTCTGATTCTGATTAAATTAAACTATAATCACTGAGACGACCGCCAGTCTAAACATTTTACAGTGATAGATGCTTGCTGGTCTTTTATTCCATTCTTATTTCTTTCAGGGACGATTCCAGACGCACAGCAGAGGATAGTTGACACGTTTCGCAGTACGACTTTAAACTGTTCAACTATATAACTTGAAATAAAAACTTCATAACTTAAAAAAGCTACTTTTCTCAATATCTGTCGGGCCTGTTTATCGCGGCTGACGTTCAGGGATCATTTTTAACTGTGTCGTATTTGTCAAAACTCGTAATTGCATTGAATTGAAACTTGTTTATCGGCCCATCAACACATCATAGGTTATTTATACCTGTATCAAAGAGGTTACATAGGAATCCATCGAGGAACCTGCCTTGCTCTTACTAATATATTCATTTGGTTCTGCGCGGAGTGCAGGTAATGGGCAAGTATTTTGTCCAAGATCACAACGACATACTCAGTGGCGCCGGTGAAGGCTTGACCCCGGGTCCTTTAGATTTTAAGTCACCGCGATATCCACTGGGCCACATTAAACGTAATGGAATAGTGTATTTTGATCAGACCCTATACCGTCGGTCGGCTAGTCTACCAGATTTACTCTTTTTTTTTGAAAATCAGTTTGACATGAGAAACAAACTATATTAAAAATGTAATCGGAAATGTGATGTGTTTCGTAACCACTGCTCCCAACTAAATTTTATTATGTTTATTTCGCTCTTCGGGGCATTTAATGTTATTAAATACTGGGACCATACGCCGTACGACATGGGGAAGAAATATACTCCATGTCCACCGCCATATGCATGCCATCTTCGGGATGGTTAACATGTTGTACTATTGATTTTATTAATAGTGAGTTCTGCTCAACCCGGGGCTAGAAGGCGTGAGCGGTAGCTAGCATATTTCACTACCGCTCATGTACAGTCTCAATCAAACCGAGACTGCAATATTTCGTATGTGTCGTTTTCGGCCGTTTCCAAAGGTCCATTATCATACTCTTTTTTATCAGAGAGCATAACATGTCATGAATATAGGTGTACAGAAAGTAAAACAAATCCCATTGAGTCCTGTACAATATTTTCCAAGCTTTCTAGTTAGCCATTGTTCAAAATGAAGTTCAAACTAAGATTCACTTACATAGTTAATAATACATTAGTCATGAGACCTTCCGCTCTAGAAAATTGCTGAGAATAGTAGGGGTCATGTAGCATATAAGAAAATAAAATTCTGATCTTTGTTGACACCGTGAACAAACTGCATTCATTCGACACCTCTTAATGTGTTCTACTTTCACTTTCAAAACTTTCAAGTTGATAAATAAAATCATCATACAACCATGCAAATGGTTCTGCGCTCTCACAAACAAGTCAATAAAGTCGTTTCAGCCAGAAAATCAGACCTTAAATACTCAAAAATGCCTTTTATCACAAACAAGTTAGAGATTATATAGTTGGGAACTCCTTCCGCTACACCAGGCATGAATACCACAGTGATTTAATTCAGTATGTCTATATGTTTCTCACCGGATAATGCTATCCACGTTTTACATGGGGGATGGAAAGTATTTTCTTGCATACCGGACAAGATATCCGTCATGCAGGACAACATGCAAAACGTTAGCAGCTGGCGGCGTCAACGCACAGCATGTCTCTGATATGCACAAGAAAAGGAATATATCATGGGGGTTCGGTTCAGATAGGGAATTCCAACCTCGGTATGTGTTTTAATCAGAACCTCGACAGAACCTCGGTTCCGATAAAAACACTTATACATCGGGTTGGAATTCGAAATTCTCTATCTGAACCGGATACCCATGAAAGATTCTTATCTGTATGGGTAAAGATTAAAGTCACGCGAGCACCAACATCCGGTATGCAGGAAAACATGCAAAACGTTAGTAGCTGGCGGCGTCAATGCACAACACGTCTCTGATATGCAAGAACAAGAATATATTATGGGTAATCGGTTCAGATAGGGAATTCCAAACCCCAAATTCCAACCCTCGGTATAAGTGTTTTAAAACATTTATACATCGGTTTGGAATTGCCTATCTTCACCGGATACCCATGAAGGATTCTTACATTCTTTTGCAATTGAAACAACTTAATTCATCTTTATTAATTATTAGATTTTTGGTTGGTCGATACAATATCTGGTTACAAACAACTATTCGAAGATGTGTCCCACTACACTGCTTGGCTTTTAGATCGCGTAAACGGCTATTACAAGCCTCGATTCTTGTATTTTTAGTGAATATTTAACGGATGTTGATAAAAAAGAGTACTCTTTCTAAGCGAACACTTTGCTTTGTCACTAATGTCAGTTAAACTAAGTGTTCGCTACTGACATTAGTGACAAAGCAAAGTGTTCGCTTAGAAGATTGAGGTAATCAAGAATAAATTTGTCCAAGGAGGGGGAAGGGCTCGTTTAGTAGATGTATGTGTTCTTTATTTGATCAAATCAGTTCAGTACTCGCGAAGAAATGATTAAAACAACTAGATCTACTCGAATTGAGGCCTTTAGTTGCTATTTTTTAAGTGTCATCAGTCGTTTCAGAACTAGAGATAATTACAATTATATATAGTGATAACTAGCACTATTACGATAAATCTTGTATCTTGCAGCATTACAAAATGCCTAGGTGAATTGATGGTCCTATTAGCTAGTATAGCAACCATCGATGATATTAGAAACCATCGATGATTATGCACCCCTTCCCGAAGGGAGGGTATATTGCTTTGCAAATGTCGGTCTTCTGTCTGGCAGTCGGTCGGTCCATCCCGAAGTCTTTGCGATAACTCAAGAATGGCTGGCACTACAAACTCGAAACTTGGCAGGAATGTTTGTGTGATGGTCTAATTGTGCACCTCCCCTTCTGGGTAGATTTGCTTAAGAAATGTGTTTGCCATGGTAGCAAAACATATAAAGAAATGTCGGTCGGTCGGTCCATCCTGAAATCTTCTTGTCTTTGCGAACGGCTGGCACTACAAACTCGAAATTTGCCAGGAATGTTTGTGTCATGGTCTAGTTGTGCACCTCCCCGTTTAGGTAGATTCACATACGAAATGTGGTTTCCATGGTAACAAAACATGTAAAAAAACCCACTAAAATCGACTGTCTTCGCGATAACTCAAGAACAGCTTGAACTACAAACTCGAAACTCGGCAGGAATGTGTGTGTCATGGTGTAGTTGTGCACCTCCCCTCTTGGGTAGATTCGCATACAAAATGTGGTTGCCATGGTAACAAAACTTGTAAACAAAATCTTTTTTTTAAATACTTTTTTTCCCTTGTTGGATCAGTTTTACATAGGGAAAAACTTCAAAACTTTTCTCTGAAACTACAAGAGATAAAGGTTTAATTTTATTTAATATCAGCATTTGGATCCTCTACCAAGTTTGTTCAAATGGTGAACCTGGTGTCAAATTCGGGCCAGTAGAGCGATACAGGCCCTCTTGGGCCTCTTGTTCTTAATTTACAAGTATGTTGTGATGTTTCTATATTTAAACCTAAATAACAATATTAATTTAAAATTATTTTTTAAATTACCTCTCTTTATTGAACGAATATTAAGATTACATTTCATTCTAATTAAAAAAATTCATTTATGATTTATTTTCACTCTTTAACAGAAACTATTAAATAAGTTTGACTTATGTGATACATTATTTTGATGAATAATATGCAAATTAAGAAACCCATGTGAAAGCTAAAGGTAAAATACCTACGTATATATAAGGATAACTGCCAATGATACACTATGTATATGTCAAAACTCACTAAAAATTGCTTGGCTTCCATAACTCAAAAACAGCTGACACTCAAAACTTGATAGTAATGTTTATGTCATGGTTGTTGAAGGGGGGATATATGTTTTACAAACATCTCTTGTTAAATGATTCTTACGGATGAAGGGAGGTGTACTCTACTGGTTCTGCCCAGGAATAAGTCCCATGATGGTCTGCCTCCTCCAAAACATGTAGACCGTCATAGATAGCATAAAACGTGTTGAAAATTGACGTTAAACACCAAACAAACAAAAAAGATGATAATAATGTTTATTGGAGAATTACAAAGGACCTACATGTGCACGTCCACATATAGAAGTATTACTACTATAGGCGATGGGGTTCAATCCAAATAGATGCCATGCGTGCGTGCCTGAGTCTGATTCTAAAGGATTATAGTCCCTCCGCCTTTTAACCATTAGGACACCCTAAAGGTATATAGATACACCAGAGTCTGGACTGTTTGTGCATACGAACTGAAGTATGACATTTTATTTGTAGGGATTTAAATATAACGCTAGTTAGGTCTGGAAAACTAGACGAATCAGATAGTTGTGTAGTATAAATCGGTAAAAGTAGTTAGTTTTCTTGTTTTGTGATAGAAATATACTTTATGTGAACGATATAATAACCGGAAGGCTGGGGTATACAAAGTAACATATACGAAGACCGCGATTATTATTGTAACGTACACCGACGGCATGCTTTAATAGGATAGAAATACACGTAACTAGTTGCATCAAACAAAATAAACATTCTGAAGAAGTAAAAAACAAACACTGCCGGTTATGCATTATGCCTTTTGACGGGACGGATGTTCATATGAGTAATCTTTTAATCTAAAACATTGTACACTCCAATTAAATAAAACACGATACCAAATTCCGGTGATTTAAGAATGGTTTATTACACGTCTCTGCAATACCTTACATTTTGTTTGATATGATATTTTCTAAATTATAATTAATCATGGACAAATCGTGTCTCTACATACAAGTATACTATTACATTACCGTAACTTGTGTTTGATTGCTTATGTGCCTTACGTATTAAATCATGAACATTATACAATTCCTTTTTAAGATCGGCAAATGTGTCATCTGACTAAGACTGCGTTAACTTCAACATCCTTGTAGATTAGCAGCTTCAATTTGTTTGTCATTCTACTGAGTCGTACCTTTTTTTTAAGGTCGAAATAATGAGCAAGCCCAGTGTTTTAGCGTAAAGGCAGCTTCGCCATTGACCTGCCTTAATAATAGCGTGTTCAAGAGAACATGAAATACTTTTGAAGTATAGTGTAAAACATCCAATTAACGACCCAATTATGATATACATATTTTTTCTTGACGTCATTAATGTCATATTGCAGGGTTATAGTATTATAGATTTTCAAGTAGAAAGAATAGATTTTAAGTCAAAAAGCTCAGTTTTGTGGGACAGGTGCTCTTCAATTAACGACAGGATGTCGACGTTGCTACGATGACATGCTTATCTTCTGTATTAAAGAGTATCCTACGAAAACTTTTTATCTTACGTGTACTTTTACGTAAGTGAAAAACTTACGATAATATTGAACGTAAGTTTACGATGCTTCGTGAAACGTCACCCAGAAGTTATAATCGAAGTTGTAAACTATTAAAATGTATACAACTATTAAAATGCATATATCGCGGAATTAATATAAATTGAAATCCAGAAACTTTTTTAAAAACGAACCACAAATTACAGAGAAGTGATATCGCAATCATATATGGGTCATTAATGAAAACGTGCAGAACTGTATAATAGGGGCGGATATACTCCATGGCGATTGTAGTGCGTACATTTTACACTGTCTCTTGGGCATTTTGCGTTTTAAACATTTGCACGATTTTAACACTGACCCTAGGTCATTTACGATATTATTTCTTGGTCAATTTATTCTAGAGTTTAATAACTTTTTCGGCTTTTAAAGTAACACAAATGCTACCTTTCCTGTTTGTATATCTATATTTAGAGGTAATACATCATTCAAGGGCAGATAACCCGTCACAGTCGCGCGCACTTGTAATTCCGCGGCGAACATATGTGAGTAAAACTGTTGTATTATCCGTGAAATCCAAACGAAATGTACAAATAAACTATTTTAAAGAAGAACGATTGATCTCGATGAGCATTCCGTATAATTAAATAACGAGTAGCACCGAAGGTTAAAGACTGAAAACGTGACATTTTTTTAAACAATTGAAGCCAGTTTGAAATTGGTAGACTCGGTTTTATTGAGTCTGTTCATGAGAGGTAATATCGAGTGCAACACCTCGCACGCCTCCTATCACCAGCTTAAGCGATATTCTACTTTAAAGACATATAAAAAGATCGGACAGGGAAAGTAGCATTAAAGCCACAAATATTGGACTTGCATTGCACATGTTTTTGCATCTTTATTGAATTGTCTCTATGAAACTTGTATATATTATTGTTTCGTATTTGTGACAAAGCTACAGGAGATCAAACTATAATCCGGAATATATATACAACTGTTAAGGAACACGTATAGGTTGCGAAATGTCCATTTAAAATACTAATGGATGATGAAATGTTTCAGCTGAAGACGAAATAAAACAGATGGTGAATAGTAAGATGATTTACATTTATGTAATACGTGAAATGACAAGTTGTCCCATTTACAACCAATTCTCACTCTCATAACCAGTTTGTTGACCCACGCGTAACACTCGGCATTTTATTATATTTCTCGTTGTTTCGCTTCAACATTGTAGTAAGTATTTGTTTGAGTGTATATAAACAGTATACGTTGTTTAGGATGTTTACAAAGGGCATACGTGATCAAATATTTAGTTTTTGTCTCGCCTTTTCGAAGACAAAAAGAGACATAGGTGTTGCTTTTCCGGCGGTCATTTTCTCACAAACTGTATTCACTAGACCTTTCAATCTTTGCTTATAGTTGTATCATGGGTGGTACATCGCAAAATGACAAAACAAATGTGGAAGTGACCTTGACCCTCCAAGCAAAGGGCAGATAACTTACTATTTTTTAGGTTCAATTTTGCGTTTAGGTCACTTTTTCACAAACTGTATTTACTAGGCCTTATTAACTATGCTTATAGTTGTATCTTGGGTGGTACATGCCAACGTGACAAAGCAAATGTGGAGGTGACCTTGACCCTCCAAGCAAAGGGCTGATAACTTTATAATGTTTAGGTTCAACTTTTGCGTTTAGGTCACTTGTTTACAAACTGTATGCACTAAGACCTTTCAAACGTTGCTTATAGTGACAAGGTGAAAAAGCAAATGTGAATTAGACTTTCACCATCCAAGCAAAGGGCATATAACTTTGTTACATTTACATCACTTTCTCATGAACTATAATTATGCACTAGATGTTTTAAACCTAATTTTTTGCTTATTCTTTGGAAGAAAACATATTCTATTTTGACATAGTTGTGTCTTCGGTAGTGCATCTTTTTGTTGGATGCCTGAATTTAATCTATTACCTTGACCTACTTTTTGGAGCTGATGGTTTTTAGCTCTACTGGCCAAAGGCCTTCAGTTTTCTTCCGATCTTAACCAAACTTAACCAGATTGTTAATATCAATGAAAGCTCGCAGAAGTTCGAAAATCAGCCAGATTGGACAAATAACAGCGGAGTTATGGCACTTGATTTAGTTAAAAATGCTATATTTTGCCTCGTTAATACGCTAGGGCTTTCATTTTTATCCGATCTTTACCAATCTTTACCAGATGTTTTGCCTTTTTTATATTATTAGTAAATATTTATTATTTTTTAAAAGATATATATATGTTTTTATTTTATTTTGTTTTGTTTTGTTTTAATATCTATATTTTTTTTAATTTTCTTATTCATTATTTTTTTATATTGTTTTTTTTTGGTGTTAACGCTGTGTTAGCAGGAAGCATTGCTGTGCCTATTGCATTTTTTTCCGGTTCGTTGATTTCTGATGGAGTTACGGCCCCTTGACATTTTCATTTTAAATTTCTTGTCGGCGCTACTCCTCCTAAACGCCTTGTTGGATTTCGACGAAACTTGGCAGGAAGCATCAGTAAGATGTCTAGTTGTGCATCACGCGTTTATGTTCCAATTTGCTGATTTATGGCAGAGTTATGGCACTTTGACAGTTTTACTTTAAATTTCTTGTCGGCGCTACTCCTCCTAAACGGCTTGTTGGATTTCTACAGAATTTGGCAGGAAGCCTCAGTATGATGTCTTGTTGTGCAAAGCATGGTATATCAATGACATTTTTGACAAGTTCAAAAACCAACTAGATCTAGTTAGTAACGACAGGTTATGGCCCTTGATTTGTTGAAAAATGCTATATTGTATTTTCCTTTGTTAAATCTGTAGTTATTTCATTTTTTATCTGATCTTTACCATATTTGTTTAGAATGTTAATATAAACCCTCACCCATTTTTATGAATTTCATTCATAGAGGAAAGTGGGACAAATTGAAAAAATGTCCATGCCATACTAGACACAGCAGACTTATTGCCCATAATTACCAGGTGAGCGATCTAAGGCCATCCTAAACCCTGTTGTTTTTGCAATGTTTTTTAAACAAATGCACTTAAATGTCATCTCAGCAAACGGCAAACACGATTGTTTTTAGTTACTAAAATATTTACAACTTTCATTTAAGCATCATTTACATTTTTATTTTTAAGTCCAACCCCCGTTAGGTGAGACATGTGAATCCACGGAATTCTTGTTAACTGCTGAATTCCACAAAAATAACAACAATTATCTAAAATTAGCAGACTCGGTTTTATTGAGTGTGTTCATGAGTTCATGTAAAGTGCAATACCTGTCACGTCTCCTAGCACCAGCTTAGGTACAAGTTTCAGTACAACATACTATACATCGCACACTGGTTTTTATGTATCATTTCTAAGAAATTGAACTAGGTTCGTAGCTGAACGACCTGTTAATTACAAGAATGCAGTATTATTCATTTCTGAGAACCGGAGCAGGGCCTCTGGAATTTATGACTCATAACAGCAACTCCGTCATTAGCAAGATCCGTGTATGTGTAATTATGACTATAAAACCACCTGAGCGTAGACCAAGATCTCACTGTGTGTTGTAGTGTGTATTTTAATACTATTAAATTAAATTCATACCTACTTGGTTAATACCGACAGATATAGTTCGTAGATAAATACAAATCATATTCGGACTCCAATATGTTTTCTTTGATGCCGATTTTGGCGCTTGCTGGCATAGCATTTGTCAATGGAGATCATAAGTTATTTGTGCGCAATTGGTGCCCGTACGAGATCTGGATCGGAGTACTACCACCAGCAAATCAGGGTCAGTTTTTTTCTATTTGTCATCACATTAATTGATTATAACGGCTTATACATATTCAAACTTAAAACGTGTTTCATTTCAATTGGGGCGTCCGTGGCCAAGCGGTTTGAGTCTCGTACTTAAAATTACTTGCCCTCACCGCTGTGTGTTTGATCCCTCATGGGCCTAGGAATATGTATGCGAGGAAGCTGTCCAGCTGGCTTGCGGAACTCCGGTAATTCTACACAGTTGCCCGCCCGTGCACGAAAATTGCCCGGAGGAGCACCTGAGATGTTCACCTTTGGAAGATGGAAAAGTCGCCGTATGACCTTAGCTGTTGGTGCGACTATAAAATTCAATTCAGTTTAATTCAATTCATGTACACATTTGTAGCAGTATATGAGTAATCCAACTATTTCTATTTATGATGTTCAAGTTGACATCACCTTTAAAGTACTAGAAAATTACCTTCATTGGCGCTACTTTACATAATAATAAGTAAAATATAAATTCAATAATCAAGATACCGGGACGTTTTAATTTCACGTGATCCCACCCTGTGATATATGTATATATGCACCTGTATGTTTAATTATTTTGCAGGTGGTGGATTCAAGCTTCGGAATGGCCAAGTTCAAATAGTGAACGTCCCATACAAATGGTCCGGACGTGTTTGGGGCAGGACCGGGTGTGGTAATGGGAACTGCGAAACTGGTGACTGCGGTAGTGGACGTTTACAATGCAGAGGTGCAGGTGGTGTTCCTCCAGGTACGGACGTATCGATTCTTACGGAGGGCGGGAGATATACAGTACTGGTTCTATCCAGGAAAAATGGGTTGTCTGCCTCCACCACAAAAAACTCGACCGTCATATATAAACTTACATGTGTTGAAAATGAAGTAAACTCCAAACAAACAAAATCCTCCAGGTACGGGCATAGTTAAAAATAAAAGCTTGAGTATCTCGAGATATACTAGTAGATATAAAAGTCAAACAGGAGATTCGGTAAACAAATTACAAGGATTTTGAAAAGGCAAGGTATATGACATCACACATAAACATTGGTTTATTAATAGGATTACCGCATTGGAATGTACAGTTGCAAAAAAGACCGCTGGGGTTTCATAATACTGATAAAGGTGATTAAAGAAAAGATTATACGTCCAACAGGAAGAGTATCATTCACAGAAAACAGTCATTCTAACAAGTATTACGACGCAAGGGTGATTAAAAAATTTCCTCACAAACACATTCAGTAAAAACATACATTACACAAATATAAGGGGACAGTGTAAATAAAGAAATCCCCGCAATGAAATATACTCTAACCAACAAGGCAGCATTAATAGGCAATATAAGTAAAACACAAAGATGCTCGTGTATATATAAATGCAAAAAACGATAGTCTAGAAAGCCACAAAGAAGGTACTCATTGACTTGGCAGAAGCCAGAGCAACAATAGAATAAATCATTGAGAGCACAACAAGGCAAAATTGCATACAAAATATCAAACGTCACCGTCCTTTTGGGCTTTAGGTAAACGTCATCATAGGGTCCACAGCATGTCCGGTCATTGTAAAATGAAAGAGAAAAGCATAGTGGCGAACTATAAATGGGTCCACCACCATGCATGCAGTGCGTTGCAAAATGACAGCAAGTGTAATAAAGATTGTATGAAATTGTTCATAACCAAGTATCTTACCCCATTTGACACTGACCGTTCGCAAGCGGTAGCCATATTATCAAATCTTTTTTTGTCTGTGATTTCGTATCTTGCATTTTATCCTTCTTTGTAATTATGTCTGCCCCATGAAGTGGAGGAGACATATTGTTTGTGCTGTGCCCGTCTGTCTGTCTGTCACAGATGTTGTCGCCTCTACTTCTCCTAAACATCTTGGTGGATTTCTCGGGAAATGTACAGGAAGCATCAGTAAAATGTCTAGTTGGGCATATCGAGTTTGTATTACGGTTCGCTGGTTTTTGACGGAGTTATGGCCCTTTGACATGTTCACTCTAAATTTGTTGTCGCCGTTACTCATCCTAAACCTCCTTTTGGATATCGCCGAAACTTTACAGGAAGCATCGGTATTATGGCTAGTTGTGCATATCGCGTTTGTGTTCCGGTTCGATGATTTTTGACGGAGTTATGACCCTTTGACGTTTTCACTTAATTTGTTTTGTCGCCGCTACTTATCCTAAATGGCTTGTTGGATTTCGACGAAACTTGACAGGAAGCATTGGTATATTGTGCATCTCTTGTTTGTATTCGGTTTGACGTTGTTTAACGGAGTTATGGCCCTTTGAAATTTTCACTTTAAATTTATCGTCGCCGCTACAGCTCTTAAACTGCTTGTTGACTTTTGACAGAAGTTGGTAGGACGCTCTGGTATATTGTCTAGTTGTGCATATCCTGTTTCTGTTTCGGTTTGATGATTTTTGACGGAGTTATGGCCCTTTGAAATTTTCACTTTCAATTTGTTGTCACCGCTAGTGCTCTGAAACTGCTTGATGGATTTTGACAGAAGTTGGCAGGTAGCATTGATATGATTCCTAGTTATGCATATTGCGTGTGTGTTCCGGTTCGATGATTTTTGACGTAGTTATGACCCTTTGACGTTTTCACTTTAAATGTGTTGTCGCCCCTACTCCTCCTAAACTGCTTGTTGGCTTTCATCGAAAATTTACAGGAAGCATCGGTTCAATATCTAGTTCTGCATGTCGCGTTTGTGTTTCGGTTTGCTGATTTTTGATGGAGTTATGACCATTTGAGGTTTTCCTTTTAAATTTGTTGTCACCGCTACTTCTCCTAAATCGCTTGTTGGATTTCAACGAAACTTGACAGGAAGCATTGGTGTATTGTCTAGTTGTGCATGTCTTGCATGTGTTTCGGTTTGATGATTTTTCACGGAGTTATGGCCCTTTGAAATGTTTACTGAAAAGTGGATCCCTTGGAAGCAACAAACACCTATCCCTAACCCTACTGCTCCTAAACCTCTTGTTGGATTTTGACAGACGTTGATAGGAAGCATAGGTGCCCTTTACATTTGTTTTCGCCACTCCCGCTTGTTGGAATTTGACAGAAATTGGCAGGAAGCATTGGTATGATGCCTAGTTATGCATATCGTGGTTGTGTTCCGGTTCAATGTTTTTTGACGGATTAATGGCGCTTTGACGTTTTTACTCTAAATTTGTTGTCGCCGCTACTCTTCCTAAATCGATTGTTGGATTTCGCTGAAAATTTAAAGGAAGCATTGGTGTATTGTCTAGTTGTGCATATCTTGTTTGTGTTTTGGTAGGATGATTTTTGATGGAATTATGGCCCTTTTAAATTTTCAGTTTAAATTTATTATCGCCACTTCTGCTCTTAAACTGCTTGGTGGATTTTAGCAGAAGTTGGCTTGAAGCATTGGTATGATGCCTAGTTATGCATATCGCGTGTGTGTTTCGGTTCGATGATTTTTGACGGAGTTATGGCCCGTTGATGTTTTTAGTCTAAATTTGTTGTCGCCGCTACTCTTCCTAAACCGCTTGTTGGATTTCGCCGAAACTTGACAGAAAGCATTGGTATATTGTCTAGTTGTGCATATCTTCTTTCTGTTTCGGTTTGATGATTTTTGACGGAGTTATGGCCCTTTGACATTTCAACTTAAAATGTGTTATCGCCGCTACCCTTCCTAAATCTAATATTGGATTGAAATTAATATGTTTCTACCACAACCAGGTCAATATGAATGACATTTACCTACTTTTTGCACTAAGTTAATTAACACCGACGTTTAATTGTATGTGACTGACTGCGCTACAGCGGTGCATCTGGGTCCCATGGACACATTGTTTAGTTTTCTATTGCGTTTGTCCTTTCCTGTTACATAAAACACTTTTCCACAACTCCGTAATATTATCCAAAAATGTTCCCTGTCTACTTCCAAACATATCTTAACAATGCTGCGTTCAATCTATCTACTATCAAACTTAATTTATCTAGGTTGTGCAGTTGGGGAAACATCTGTTTTTCACAAACAAACCTCTAGTTATTGTTTGTTTCTGTGCTTGTTTTTGGGTGAATGTGGTCCGCTACATTTCCTGTCCGATTTCTATATCTAATTTTTCGTTAATGAAAATTTCCAAACGTTTTTCGAAGGTTATGGTAATGGTAGCCCTGATGCATTAGTTTTCTAATAAAAAAAGAGTAAGAATATTAAAGTCATTGACTACAAGTTATATTAAAACGAATAAGTTAAGAAACATAATTTATACCCCATACAAAGTTGTTCTAAAGTGGTCTTAATTTTCCTGGTATTGTCACTTAGATTCAGAAACGATAATTCTTAAAACATTATAGGTAATAATTATTTCAGTAGGTGTGTTACATTAATGTTTTTAAACGTTATTTTTTTCTTAGAATTCTCCCATTGTGTTTCTTCGGAGATAAATATGACCATGTTCTTTTTATACTTCATACTCTCATTCATACACGTCCAAACACTATATTATTCGGAGTCCTCCGTGTCCCAGTGGTCTAAGACGCTGTCTCAAAATCTAGGCGGTCGAAAATATCTTATATCGCTCGATTATGTATTTTTTATTTGGAAAGTAAGTGTTTCCATTTTGTATTTTGCTTTTCTATTATATTTGTAGCAACGCTTGCCGAAATAACTTTTGACGGTCACGGGAACCAAGACTACTACGACGTTAGTTTAGTAGATGGCTACAATCTTAGGCTATCCATGTCCCCACGAAGCGGGACCCATGATACTGCTAACAACGGTCATTTCTACTGTAGACGAGCAGGATGCCATCGGTGGAATCAAATAAATGGGCCAGGCAATAATGACCTCAACTGGAACTGCCCAACTGAGTTGCAGCAGAACGGTACCAGTGGCGTTGTGGCATGCAAGAGCGCGTGTCTAGCCTTCAACAGGGATGAGTATTGTTGTCGTAACTCCCATAACACACCTCAAACATGTCCCATCTTCAGATATGCTCAAATATTCAAAAGTGCCTGCCCAAATGCATATAGCTACGCGTACGATGACGCCTCGAGCACGTTCACATGCAGAGGAAACGGAGGGATAAAAACAGCCTATGATATTGTATTCTGTTAAAAATGACAAAAACGCCTATACTATCTTTTTTTTTACAAATGACAAATACCGCATATACTAAGGTAGTCTGTTAAACATATTCATTAATTTTACATCAACAAGGGCTTTTCGTGGCATTCCGCCATACTTGGTATGTATGGTATGCGTGTTAAATAATCGTATTATTAGCTCGACTGGCCGCCGGCCAGCAGAGCTTATGGGATGACGGGTTATCCGTCGTCCGTCCGTCGTCCGTCCGTTAACTTTTGCCTCATTAACACGACAGGGCCTTCATTTTTCAATGAAAACTCGGACGTGTTCGAACACCATCCTGTTCTGACCATTAACACCGGAGTTATGGCCCTTGATTAAGTTACAATGCTATATTTTGAATCGTTAACGTGATAGGGCCTTCATGTTTTATTCAATCTTTTTCATGATCATTTATGTGTTTTACTTATATTACCTATTAACGCTGCCTTGTTTGTTAGAGATTATAACCTGGTGGGGATATCTTTATTTACACTGTACCGTTTAATGGGATGGATGACAATAGGGTAAGATAGAGGTTTGGTGCACCCTGGAACCTGGCTTTTTCTGCCAGCGACCGTTCCAAGGCGGTAGCCATATTGTCAAAATAAAAATAAGTGTAAAAGTCGAACAGGAAGTGCAGTTTTCACAGAACACAGTAAGCGCCAAAACTCGCAAAAGGACAAACATGCATGGCAATGTTAACAAAGAATAAAGGAGTATGACGTCACAAACTCCAAAAAGGCTGACAATAGGGCTACCGCCCTGGAACTGTCAGTGGAAAAAAAGGCCGCTGGTAGTTTCAACCAGGTTCTAGGTTGCACCGAACCTCACACTTACCCTACTATTATCCTAAAGAACGGTACAGACGCCATCCCAAAACGATGTCTTATCTTGCCTTTTATTCATCTTATATACTGTTTTTCTTTCTCTTTCTTTGTGTGGTTGTGGTTGACTGTCGTCCTTGAATGTTACTTTTTCTGTTCGATTTTTTGTTTTGGGGTTTACTGTGTTCTGTGAAAGCTGCATTCACTGTTCGACTTTTACACTTACTTTTATATCTACCTTTACCAGATCGTTGATATGAATGAAAGTTCGGACGAGTTCGAAAACCAGCCAGATCGGACCATTTGCACTGTAGTTATGACCCTTCATTTTCTGAAATATGCTATAATTTAGTCTCGTTAACACGATATGGCCTCCACCTTTTTCCAATCGTTTTCAAACTTTACACGATTGTTGATATCAATGAAAGCTCGGACTAATTGGAAAACCAGCCAGTTCGGAATAGTATTACCGGAGTTATGACCCTTGGTTTAGTTAAAATTGTTATATTTTGCCTTGTTAACGCGATATGGCCTTCTTTTTCATCCGATCTTTTTCAAGCTTTACCAGATTGTTGATATCAATGAAAGCTCGAACAAGTTTGAAAACTAGCCAGTTCGGACCATTTGCACCTGAGGTATGGCCCTTGATTTTCTGAAATATGCTATAATTTGGCCTCGTTAACACGCTTTCATCCGATCCTTTTCAATCTTTACACAATTTTTATTATGAATGAGAGCTCAGACGAGTTAGAAAAGCTGGCAGATCGGACCAGTAACACCAGAGTTATGGCCCTTGATTTAGTTAAAAATGCTATATTTTGCCTCGTTTAGACGATAGTGCCTTCATTTTTCATTCGACCAGTCTTTAACAGATTGTTACTATCAATGAAATCTTGGATAAGTTTGAAAGACAACCAACTCGGATTAGTAACACCGGAGTGAAGACGATAGGACCTTCATTTTTTCGCATTTCATCGAAACTTTAGAGGAATTGCGGAGTTATGGCTCTAACGGTTTTAATAATACACAAACTTTGTCTGGCGTAGTTCTCATGAACCCCTGGCTGAATTTCAACGGAACGTTTTAGAGATGATTTGTACCAAGCATTGCATATCATCACCGTTTTGCGGTTGAAAAAAATTGGCAGAGTTTTGACCCTTTAAAGGTTTTAATACACTAACATTGTACAGACAAGTTCTCCTTAACTTCTGGCCAGATTTCAACGAAACGTGGCAGGGATGATCAGTACTAAGCCTTGTGGAGTATGGCATTCCGGTTGAAGGATATTTGACAGAGCTATGGCACCTTATACACAAACTATAACTTTAGCCAGTGGAGTGTCCACGGGCCCTCTTGGGCCTTTTGTTGAATTTACACACTATCTGACGTCTTAGCCCGTATCTTAAGATACCAATAAATGCATTATGATACCAGATAAGGGCGCAGTTACAATAACACGAGTATGTGCATTAAGTTAAGTAAGTTAAGTAAATTGTAAATATATATAAATATAATGTTTATAATAGAAAAAACAAGTATAAAGGTCGATCAGGAAATGCAGCTTTCATAGAACACAGTAAACCCCAAAACACGCAAATTGCAAACACGAATGGCAATGTAAAGGCGTATTACATTTGTCTCAAACACAAAAAAAGGTTTTAAAGATAAAGTTATACGTTGATTCCGTATTACTTGAGCATATATTAAAGTAAAACGGTATTTAAAGATAAATTATAAGTTGCTTCCGTCTTACCGGAGCATATGTTAAAGTTAAAAGTTAACGTATTTAAAGGTAAAGTTATGTTGCTTCCGTGTTACCGGAGCATATGTTAAGGTAGGAAAGTATTTAAAGATAAAGTTATAAGTTGATTCCGTATTACTGGAGCATATGTTAAAGTAAACATTTATTAAAAGATAAGGTTATATGTTGATTCCGTTTTACTGGAGCATATGTTAAACCAAAACAATATTTAAAGATAAAGTTATACTTTGCTTACGTTTTATCGGAGCACATATAAACGTAAATGTTCAGAGGCATTTCTGTTTAAGAAAAGTTGAAATTAGTCTAAACGTTAGGTTTTTAGAAATTCGTTGCTTTTTTTTCTCAGTTCCATCTTTTATTTGTCGCTGTACAATGCTAGGTTATGGATAGTTCCAAGCACTATACAGCCATAGGTGCCAGGTTGCAACAACTGTCTCAATTAATGTTAAGAAATGTGTTGTTTTCCTATACTATTTTGCATTGTGTTCAATGGGACGTTACTTGAGTATTTCCGTTGCGGATAACGATGGCCCGTGTAGACATTACTCTATTATTTTCAGAAACATTCATTTAGACAGGTTTGTACAGGTTTTGCAACCTGTACGTATGTATACACCTGTTATTTTACACCTTGTACACTTGCATCATATGATCTCTGCTACATACAGGTCTGTACATGTGATTTGTAATATTATATAATTAATTATATGAATCTAGTTTAATGTTGTTCTCATTTATAACTGATTTGCCGAGATAAACACTGTATTGTCAGAGTATACCCTCTTACTGCTACATTGTAAGGAAATGAAACATGTCTGTGTAATGAGGAGAGCTTACAAATGCTGTTTTCAAATGTGAATTTTAGTAAGCCGCCGATTTCACCAACAATTCCTTAAGTTTTACTTAAATACTTAACAAAATACTTGGTCACTAAGTGAGACTTAGCAGAAATGGGTTTCACTTTTATAAAGTTTCTACTTAAGAACTTAGCTAAGTAAAAAAATTAAAAAATTAATTAAATATAGACTGGGATTTTATCTGTTCTGCAAACAGTGTAAAGTATATGCAGTTTTCATGAAACCAGTCAAAAATCATGATCACCAAGATGCTTGCAAAAGATCATAGCAAACAATCACCACAAATGCATGGTAACTGCATCTTTTCTGACCATCATTTTTGATAAAAATAAAACATTTTAACTGTATTTTACCTTTATTTTATGTATGAAGTGATGTAGCAGATACCGTTGTGTATATGTGTCTAGTATATGGACATGAACTTGTGAAAAATGTTGAAGTAAATAGAAGAAATATATTATATATTCTGTGATGAATTATAGAAATTTCCCAGTTTGAGAAAATCTATAACATATTCCTTCCTCTACTGTGCTATCTCGCCTAGTGTGCAAGATAGCACAGTAGACAAATGTTATGAACTAAACGATAGACGTCACGATATTACGTCACGAATTGACGTCATGATATTACTCCGCGCTGTCGCCAAAGGAGTGACAGAAGAAGGAATAATTGTGCCAAAAGACGATTGGAAATACATTCATCACTGAATTTATATTATATAGTTTAATTAACATTTTTGTCATGATACGGAAAATAATTCACTCGTGAGAAATATTCTTGCGATATAGAAACTCCTGCGAAAACGCACTCGTTTCTATATTGCAAGAATCTTTCTCACTCGGGAATTATTTCCCGTATCACTTCACCAATGTTAATTAAACTCTATATATTGTCTATGGGACATCCGATTGTAATTTTAGCTTGACGAAAGTCCTTGAATAAATTTCTAAAAAGGCAAAATATTCTTCGTTTTTACTTTACAATTCTAATGAACAAAAATAACAGGATAAATAACATGATAAATAAATTGACATGACTAATGACTAGTTAGTGTATTTCGCAATTACCATTTGTGCTGTGCTATGGAGGCAAAGGACAATCTCGGTGCACGTGTCCTCATGGTTAGGAGTTAAGCATGTCGCTATCTGACATCCTAACAGTCATTTGTAACACATCACTCTATCAGGATGTTACACATCACTTTGTCAAGGTGTTGTAACTCATTATTCGGTCAGTGTGATGTTAAATATCACTCGGTCAAGATGCTGTAACACATCACTCGATCAAGGTGTTAAAACACATCATTCGGTCAAGGTTTTATTAGATAACACTCGTTCAAAGTGTTGCAGGACATCACTTGATCACGGCGTTGTTACACGTCAATCAATCAAGATGTTGTTACACATCACTTTATCCATTGTGTTGTAACACATCACCCGGTCTCAACGTGTTGTTATCACTCGGTCAATGTGTTGTAATACATCACCCGGTCAAGGTTTTGTAATGTTGTAACATATCACTCGGTCGTGGTGTTGTTAGATAACACTCGTTCAAGGTGTTCCAGCACATCACTCGGTCAATGTGTTATTACACGTCACTCAGTCAAGTTGTTTTTACACATCACTCTATCAATGTGTTGTAACACATGACCCGGTCAATTTTTTTAACAAATCATTCGGTCAATGTGTTGTAACACATCACCCGGTCAAGGTGTTGTAACACAATACTCAATCAATATGTTGTAAACATCGCTCGGTCAAGTTGTTGTAACACATCGCTCGGTAAAGGTAGTGTAACACAACACTCAGTCAAGGTGTTGTTACACATCACTATGTCACGTTGTTGCTACATTTTACTCGTGTTGTAAGACATCACTCGGTAAAGATGTTGCAACACATCACTCATTCCAGATGTTGTAACACATCAATCGGTCAACGTGCTTTAACACTTAGTTCGGTCGAGATGCTGTATCGCATCAATCAGTGATGGTGCTATAGCATTGTACTTAGTCAATGTGTTGTAACACATCAAACGGTCAAGTTGTTGTAACATCACTCGTCAAGCACAGCACGCGGTCACAATGCTCGATGAATGTGTTGTAACACATCATCCGGGCAATGTGTTGTAACACATCACTCTGTCAATGTGTTGTAACACAATACTTGATCAATGTGTTGTATGTAATACATCACTCTGTGAAGTTGTTTTAACACAATACTCGATCAATGTGTTGTAACACATCACTCTGTTTATGTGTTGTAACACAAATATTAGATCAATGTGTTGTAAGCCATCACTAGGTCAACGTGTAATAACACATCACTCGGTAAAGGTGTTGTAACACATCGCTAGATCAAGTTTATTTTAACACATCGCTCGGTAAAGGTAGTGTTACATATCACTCAGTCACGATGTTGTAACACTTTACTCGGTCAAGGTATTGTAACACACCACTCGGTCAATGTGTTGTAGCACAATACTCGATCAATGTGTTGAAAGGCATCATTCGGTAAAGATATTGCAATACATCACTCAGTCAAGATGTTGTCACACTTACTTGGTCAAGGTGTTATACATATCAATCAGCCGGTCAAGGTTTTGTAAAATTGTAACATATCACTTTGTCAAGGTGTTGTTAGATAACACTCATTTAAGGTGTTGCAGCACATCACTCTGCCAAGGCATTGTAAAACGTCACTCAGTCAAGGTGTTGTAAGACATCACTTGGTCAAGGTGTAATAACACATCACTCGATAAAGGTGTTGTAACACATCGCTAGATCAAGTTTATTTTAACACATCGCTCGGTAAAGGTACTGTTCACTCTGTCACGATGTTGTAACACTTTACTCGGTCAAGGTGTTGTAACACATCACCCGGTCAATGTGTTGTAGCACAATACTCAATCAATGTGTTGTAAGACATCACTCGGTAAAGATGTTGCAATACATCACTCAGTCAAGATGTTGTTACACATCCCTCAGTCAAGGTGCTATAACGTTGTACTTAGTCAAGGTGTTGTAACGCATCAATCTGTCAAGTTGTTGTAACATCACTCGGTTTAGTACAACACGCGTTCAATGTGTTGTTACACATCACTCAGCCAAGGTGTTGCCACATATCACTCAGTCAAGCGCAACACGCGTTCAATGTGTTGATACACATCACTCGGTCAAAGTGTTGTTACACACCACTCTGACGATATGTTGTTACACATCACTCGGTCAAGACGTTGTAACAAAGCTATCAGTCAATGTGCTGTAACCACATTACTCAGTCAAGGTGGTATTACACATAACTCGGTGAAGTTGTTATCTATCAGTGAAGTGAAAATAGAACTAGAAAATTAGCATTCAAGGACGACAATCAATCACCAACACACACAGAAACAAAGAACAACATTAAAGATGAATAAAAGGTCAAAGAAGACATCACAAACACAAAATGTTTGACAATAGGGCTACGGCCTTGGAACGGTCAGTACTTAGTAAAGTAGATGGTCAAACATCGGAATCGAGTTCAGCTGCCAGGTCGCACAGAAAGGGCCGTTGTCATATCCTTGGTCCTACATAGGCACATAATAAATCTCACAATGTTTTCTTCAAGTATATAAATCGACAATTTTACTATAGTTGAGCAGTAAAAGTTCATCATTTTACTTTGATGCATTACAATGATAAAACCAATAATAAAATAATAAATTTAAAGAAAGACATAGAAAAAAAGAATATAAGTGAAAGAAAGAAAGAGTAAATAATATGTTCTGAATTTATGATTAATAATCAAAACTTGTTTTTGATTCTTGCAATAAGTAATAATGTATCCCAGAAGGATCTAACTTATTGATAATGTAAAACCATGGAGTTAAGCCACTTTATTTGTCACAACACGGTACACGCCAAAGAGATCAAACATAATTAATGTTAACCCCATATCAGTTTTAAATGTGAAATATTAGCGTTTAGTGTTGATCCGTTCTTAGCACGTTACTTTCAGTTTAATAAACAATTATGACATAGTTGGTCTGGAAACTACGACGACTCGGCGATCTGGTATATTATAACTATTAATCAAATGTGGTGCATTATGCCTTTAGCCGTAAGTTTAATTAAATTCGATCTCACAAGAATAACACATAGTCCGAAAGGATCATATAAATTGATATCTATGATTTAGACAGCAAAACTGCTGAGTCCTCGAGTTTTCAAGACCTAGCGTTTGCAATATTAATTAAATAGGACTGAACATGAAGTCCAGTTGAATGCATTTGCACATTTGGTATGTAATTGAGACACATTATAGTCATTATTATAATTGTTTTGCATTGACCACGCAACCTATTACAGAAGTGCATACTGTCCCTTTGAGGAAGAACATTGTGTTCGTTATTAACTATTTATTGTATAGCACAGCACTCCAAGGGACTGTCGGCAAAATCTCACAAATTTCTAAAACATTTTAAATTTCCATTAGTAACATCTTATGTTTTATCACATACTTCTTATCACGATAATTTTAAACAGTTTCAGATCAGATGTGTTGTAAATAGATGTGAGGCACATTAGTATTCTATTCAACATAAATATCACACACAATGCCGACTGTCCTTTAATAGATATTGTAATATGTTAAATGTGTTTTGATCAACAATATTCAAGGTTGAAAATTTGTAAACATCGGTGTGATTGATAACCTTACTTCGCTGAAAATTGAAACGAGTAAACATCATGTCAGTGTACTGTAAGGAATTTGTAGTTCGCAGCTTTTTGTACACGAACACTATATTCACAAGAGGTCCAAGTGGGTCTGTAGACGCTTTACTGGATTAAACTGGCTTACACTTGTTCAAAATCATTAAATATGTTCAGATGTCCTTTGTATTATTTTCCTATATATAAGTCTACAAATAGTTTGGGTCACTGAGCATTCATATTGAATATTTGAAAACAAAAACCTACAAAACTTGATAGAGCCTTTAATAAAAATATAAATTAGTCAACTTCAAACAAATAATTTTAGGACAAAAAAAGGGATATATTTTCATATCATAACCAACTTTATTAAATTAGAAGCCTAAACCTGATTTCGTGTTTTCAATTTCCTTCAATTGTTAAGGGCAAACTTTTTCTAAAAAAGACAAATCTCCAATTTTTATTCGTTGGACCCGTCATATATAGTTAGAGTCAAACTCAAAGAATATGTAATTATCCCCACTTAGATGGGGATATTCCCAGAGAAACTCGTCGGGGTCTATGTTTCTCAACTTATTCGTTTTTCTAGATTTATAGTCGTGTTGAGGACTAACATTTGTAATATTTGTATAGATAAAAAGCTACTTTAGCATGGCTACGGCTACAATAAACTTAGAATTTTTTTTTGCAAACTGTTATTATCTTAACCCGGATCTTATTTTAAAACATAAACATGACTGACTTAAGACTCCTGCGACAAGGACTATCACAATCGGACTTCTTCTATGGTGATGTGATTTACAAACTTCGTAAGACAATTGGTCATAATCACTGTCATACAATCTTCATTACATTTGTTAAACAGCTTATCAAAACAGGTTATGGTCCTATCATTTTGCAACGAACTGCATGTTTAGTGGTTGATACATTTACAGTTCGCCATAATGCTTGTGTTATAGTGTCGAATATCTTAAACTTATTTTTTTGTGATAAATATATGATATATCTACGATATATGCTTTCAGGTTAGTTGAGTAATTAGATCATTGTTTGTATCTTGAATCTAGTATAATGTAATTGGCTTAATACAGAGTTATTAATATCTCGCTAAGAACCATTTCATATCATTTTTCATTGTATGTATCAATATAACTATTGCCTTCATGTATGTGTGTATGCAATTCTATTCGATAATACATACACTAGTGACAGGTTAGTAAAGTTAGTGAGTCGTGTTCTATCGTGTTATCGTGTTCTACCCACTGAGCTAACCGGACGGACAATGCAACATCATTCTACCTGTTAGATATCTATGGCACTTTCCTCTTTGACTGTACAATGAATGGCCGGACAGATTGTGGACCCTATGATGGCGTATACCTAAATCCTAATAAGACGGTTGAGTTTGAAGTTTGTCTTAACCGAGGCTGCAATATTTCGTATTTATCTTGTTCGGCCGTTTCAAAAGGTCCACTCTCGTAATCTTTTAGATCGTGTCTTGTAGTACGCGTAAAGATTTGTTCTCTTGATGCTCTGGCTTTTGCCAGTCATTGAGTACTTGCTTTGTCGCTTCCATGTTCACCGTCATATGCGTACCATCTTCGGGATGGCTCAAATATCTATACTATTGGCATTTTAAATATTGGGTTCTGCTCAACCCGGGGCTAGAGGACGTGAACGGCAGCAAGCTACTTTCAATACCGACTGCAATATTTTTTATATTTATCGTGTTCAAATAACCCGTTTCATACTCTGTTTATATACTGAACAAAAAAGGAACTTCCGACATTTTTGCTGGTATTTCCATAAACCAGTTTTTGAGGGCGTACAAAAGCTTAAACAGCGTTTCATGAAAACAGTGTTTGATGTTTATAAGTACGCTTAAGTGACTCCTAAATATCCCATTATACAGTTTCAACGAGCTTCTTCTTATGGGGTCTATGTTTCCAAAGTTATTCTTTTCTCTAGAGCTTGTGGTAGTGTTGAGGACTGCCGTTACCATCTACTTTTAAAATATGAAATTAATTTAAGAACTCTTCTGTGATAAGGACTATCACAACCCGATGTGATTTACAAACTTTGTAAGTTCTTTGGTCATAATCAGTTTCATACAGTCTTTATTAAAATTGTTAAAAAGTTTATCAAAAGCGGTTATGACCTTATCATTTTGCAACGTACTGCATGTTTATTGATTGACCCATTTACAGTTCGCCACTATGATGTTCTCTTTGTGCGATGACCGGACAGATTGTGGACCCTATGATGACGTCTACCTAGATCCTTACAGGACGGTAGTTTTGACATTTGTCTTTTATAATGTCTTGTCGTACCCTTAACGGTTTGTTCTCTTGTTGCTCTGGCTTCTGTCAAATCATTGAGTAATTACTTTAGGACTTTTTAGGCTTTTGTTTTTAGATCACCTAAGCCACCGTAAGGTGATCTATTTGGATCAGTCTTCGTCCGTCGTCCGTCCATCGTCCGTCCGTCGTCCGTCGTCGTTAACTTTTGCTTCAAACGACTACTCTCCAGAAACCGTTTTGGCCAATTTTCACCAAACTTCACATGAATGATTCTTAGATGAATGTTTTTTAGATTCGTTAAAATAAGATCAGCAGAACTTCCAAGATGGCCACCATTACCATATATGTTCGAAACTTTAAACAATCTTTTTCTCAAGTATCTCTGGACAGATTTCGACAGTTTTTCTTATAAAACGATTGCCAACGCTAAGACTATCAAGTTTATCCACATGAAGTCCCTTGGTAAAAAATGGCCCGGCGCCGGGGTCAAAAGTTTGTATATTGAGAATTTGCATGTTTTTCACAGACTTATATAGGAAAATACTTTAAAAAACCTTCTTCTCTGAAACCACAAGGCACAGAGCTCTCATGTATTACATGCAACATCAGCTTATGGTCTTCATGTGTTTATTCAAATGGTGATCCTTGGGTCAAATTTGGCCCCGGCCCGTGGGGTCACAGTTTTACATAGACTTACATAGGAAAAAAGTAAAAAAATCTTCTTCTATGAAACCACAAGGCACAAAGCTCTCAAGTATTACATGTAGCATCAGCTCATGGTCCTCATGTGTTTGTTTAAATGGTGACCTTGGGTTCAAATTTGGCCCCGCCCCGGGGTGTCACAGTTTTACATAGACTTATATAGGAAAAAATTAAAAAAATCTTCTTCTCTGAAACTACTTTAGCCAGAGGTAAATACTTTCTATTTACTATAAGCTTATGGTCCTTTACCAATGTTGTTCAAATGGTGACCATGGGGTCACATTTGGCTCCGCCCCAGGGGTCACATGTTATACATAGACATGTATAGGGGAAAACTTAAAAAAAAATCTCTAAAACCGCAAGAGCCAGAGGTTTAATATTTTGCATTTGCTATAAGCTTATGGTCCTCTACCAAGATTGTTCAAATGGTGACCCTAGGGTCACATTTGGTCCTGCCCCATGGGTCATATTTGACCCTGCCCCACCCAGGGGTCACATGTGTTATATTGACTTATATAGGAAAATACTTTAACAATATTTCTCCCTGAAACTATAAGAGCCAGAGGTTTAATATTTTGCATTTACTATAAGCGTATGGTCCTCTACCAAACCTGTTCAAATGGTGATCTTGGGGTCAAATTTTGCCCCGCCCAAGAGGTCAAATATTTTACAACGACTTAAATAGGGAATTTGTTTTAAAAATCTTCTCAGAAACAGCTTGGTCAATTTTGACCAAACTTCTCATGGATGATCCTGAATACTTCATGGCGGGATTTCTTTATTTACATAGTCCTGTTTTATTGGGATGACAGTAGGGTAAGCGAGAAATTTGGTGCACTCTAGAAACTGATTTAAACCCTCGGTGGCCTTTTTGCCACGGCCCGTTCTAAGGCGGTAGCCTATTATCAACCATTTATGTGTTTGTGACGTCATATGCCTTTATTCCTTATTAACATTGCTGTTCATGTTTTTCTCTTTGCATATTTTTGGGTTTACTGTGTTCTTTGACAGCTGCATTTCCTGTTCGACTTTCATAATTATTTGTATCTATTATGTACCATCATTGAATTATAAACACACATTCGGTAAATATGTTAAGACATATATATATTACCTATAGTTTGGCTGTTGCTAAATTTAGAGGGTTTTGTGTAAAGTAATTAACAATTTATTCAACTATTTAATGTCACACTAAATACATTATTTGTGAACATATGGTTCTTAATGTTTTGTGCAAACTGAGAAATAGGCGAGTTAGATTTTCTGAAATTTTAAATACATGAATTTGAGAACACCTTAACCTTTACAGTGCTCAAAGTACAAACCAAATTTATATCCAACGGTTGAAGGCTTTCTCTATATAATTAATTTTTTGTCCAAATATTTGACTTCATGTTAAACGAGTCATATATCAAATAAAATATTTTGTTAGCAATGCTTAAAATAAACATGGCGACAATATAATATTTTTTGTCCATTATAGGCAGTTTTTAATTTGAAAATAGGGTTACTTTCATACTATCTTTGTTAAACTTGTTAAAAATGATATCAAAAGAGGTTATGACCCTATCATTTTGCAACGTACTGCATGCTTGGTGGTGGACCCTTTGACAGTTCGCCACTATGCTTTCCTCTTTAATTGTACGATGACCGGACAGGCTGTGGACCCTATGATGACGCTTACCTAAAGCCCATTGGGAGGGTGGCGTTTGATGTATGTCCATGATCTTTCCTGTCGTGCCCTTAATGGTGTATTATCTTACTGCTCTGGCTTCTGCCAAGTCATTGAGTACCTTCATTGTGGCTTTCTAGGCTATTGTTTTGTTTTGTTTGTATTATATTTACACGAGCATATTTGTGTTTTACTTATATTGCCTATTGATGCTGCTCTTGGTTAGAGATTAGATCATGGCGGGGATTTCTTTATTTACACTGTCCTGTTTTAATGGGATGACAGTAGGGTAAGTGTGAGGTTTGGTGCACCCTATAACCGGTTTAAGCCCCCAGCGGCCTACTTTGCCACTGACCGTTCCAAGGCGGTAGCCCTATTGTCAACCCTTTTGTGTTTGTGATGTCGTTTGCATTTTTTTATTACTTTTGCCTTTTCGTTTGTCTGTTTGCGTGTTTGTTTTTGTGTTTTGTGGTTGACTGTCGTCCTTGAATGCTGCTTTCCCAGTCCAAAAGTTTTATCCTTTTTTTCTTCGCTTTAGTGTACATCTGCAGTTTCAAAAGAAATATAAAAAAATCGACAGGGAAAGTAGCATTCAAGGAGGACAGTAAACATATGCTACAGTAAGTCCCATGTTGATACGAGGTTTCTTTCAAATGTCAGTTTTTGAATTTTGTATTTTTCATATGCCTCACATAAACATGAGCGAGAAAAAAACAACACCTGTTCTTGGCTATACTGAAGATATTAAACCAACACAACAAGGTCTGCTGCCCAGCTTTGAGGCTCAGATTTTTGAAAAGGCTGTACAGTAACCTTATCAGAAAATTATTAGTTGATCGAGATCTAATACATCTTGGACAACACATAACTTGGCAGAATTCATTTCCTGGTAACTATTTAGTATGTGTCGGTTCTTTTAAGTACAATATATACACTACTCAACTTTTATAATCGGTCTTTTTTTCAAAGAATTATATATTTTTAATAATTCATATTTTCATTTGAAATTGACGTCGTTTAACAAATACCGCTAGCGATTTATAAAACTTAATCTGCCTTGATTGGACTAAAACCTTTTTGATAAACTTAATAAAATATTGGTATGTGTTTCGGTGTTTTCCGGTTTTAGTATTTAGTTATTTTCAAAAAAACTGGGTGACCGATTATAACATTTGAGTAGTGTAGATCTTTCGAATTTCATAGAGAAAAACATGTTTACTCACCGATTCTTGCTGCTGAATTGTTAATCCAACCATCCATATTTAGATGTGGACGTTCCTCGTGCTACATCATTCAGGGTTTATATTTCCGAACTTATTCGTTTTGCTAGGGTATGTAACGATGATCAGGATTTCAATTATTGAAATCAAGTTATTACAGGTAAACTTCTTCCGTAAGATTTTCATTATCATTTCTTCTCAAAGTTCTATCGCCGCAACGAAAACCTGTGGGAAAGTACAACACCAACCTAACTTCTACGACTAGGAATATGGAGATTTGCTCTATGGAGATGTGCTTTGTAAACTTTGAAAGTTAAAGGTGTCTGGCGGATTTGCTGACCACTTTAAAAAAAAATCAACAAATTCGTCAGAAAAGGATACGACCCTTTAGTATGACAACGCACTTCATGCTTGGTGATTGAACCTCTACAGACATTCTTTTGTGCGATGACCGTACAAACTCTTAGGACTTCATGATTGTACCTTCTGAAACCCTGAAAGGATAGTTTGGTGCATGAGCTTTTGTCCCTCGGGTTTTCAGGTCGTACTCTAGATTGGTTTTCTGTTTGGCTGCATCTGCTGTAGTTGTTCTTGATACATCCTGAGGTATTTCTACAATGATTTTTTTGTACAACGACATATACCTGTATCGTTTCTTATTTCTCCTAATATGGAATGTATTGTTAGAGAGATTTACTTTTGATGGGATGTACTTTTATTTACACTGTCTTGACAATGTGAGCACTTGGGACAAGATCATAGCCAGGTTATGTACACTAATCGATTTAACCTAACCAATGGGCCATATCCCCTATTGACCGTTCCAAGCCGGTAACACTGTCTTCGTTCCTCTTTGTGTTGTGTTTTGTCCTTCCTTTTTTTGTATAGTTATTTTGATGTTTGTTTGTAGTACAGAGTTATGGCCCTTGTTTTACTGAAAAATGCCATTTTATTACTAGTGACCACTCTAGAACCTTCATTTATTATTTGATCTTTGCCAAACTTACAAAGATTGTTAATATCAATTAAAGCACAAACATGTTTGAACACCAGACAGATCGGATCAGTAACGCTGGGGTTTTACCCCTTGATTTGCTGAAAAATGCCATATTCTGCCTTGTGAACTTTCTAGCACTTTTATTTATTATTTGATCGTTACCACTCTTGCACAGATTGATAATATCAATGAAAGCTGGGAAAAAATTGAAAACTAGCCAGATCGAATTAGTTACACCAGAGTGATGGCCCTTCTTTCGCTGCAAAATGCCATTTTCTGCCTTGTGACCACTCTAGCATCTTTATTTATTATTTGATTTTTACCAAACGTGCACAGATTGTTAATATATTAACGAAAGTTCGGACTAGTTCGAAAACCAGCGATATCATACTAGTTACACCAAAGTTATGGCCCTTGAGTTAGTTAAACAACGGTGTATTTTGCTACGTTAAGATGATAGGGTCTACATTTATCATCCGATCTTTACCAGGTTGCTAATATCAATGAAAGCTTGGATAAGTTCGAAAACGAGACAAATTGGATTAGTAACACTAGAGATATGGCCCTTGATTTAATTAAAAATGCTGTATTTTGCCTCGAAAAGATGATAGGGCCTTCATTTGGCCAGATTTTAATGAAACTTAGCAGGGATGATCAGTATCAAGCCTAGTTGTGCATACCGGTTGAATGATTTTGAAGAGTTAAAAGGCTTAAAGGTTTTAGTACACAAACATTATCTGGAATAGTTCTCCTGAACCCCTGGCCGAATTTCAACGAAACTTTGCAGGGATGATCAGTACCAAACCTAGTTGTGCATATCATCACCGTGTTCCGTCAGTCAGATTTGTGGCGAAGTTATGGCCCGTTATAAGCTTTAATACACAAACTTTGTCTGGAATAGTTCTCCTGAACCCCTGGCCGGATTTCAGCGAAACTTGGCAAGGTTGATAAGTATCAATCCTAGTTGTGCATACGATCGTCGTGTTCCAGTTGAATGAATTTTGGCGGGGTGATGGCCCTTTAAATGTTTTAATATGCAAACTTTGTCGAGATTAGTCTCTTCTGAACTCATGGCCGGCTTTAATCGAAAGTGTTTAGGGATGATCAGTACCAGGCCTAGTTATGCATATTATCGCCGTGTCACGGTTGAATGATTTTTTGGCGGAATTATGGCACTTTAAATGTTTGAGAGATGATTTCAATTTTAACATGGTTAACTATCCACACCTGGATGGAGATGTACCTCGTGCGGCCTCATATGGGGTGTATATCTCCCAGCTCATTCGATTTGCTAAAGCGTGTAATGATGTTATAGACTTCAATGCTCGAAATCAAGTTATTACAAGTAAACTTCTTCATCAGGGTTTTCGTTATCACAAACTACGTAGATCTTTCTCTAAATTATACCGTCGCAACGAGGGCCTACTGGAAAAGAACAACACCAACCTTAAAACACTTCTGCGACTAGGCATATCACAACCCTCATTTTATGGAGATGTGGTCTATAAACTTCGAAAGTTAAAGGGGTCTGACGGGTTTCCTGACCGCTTTACAAATTTAATCAGGAAGTTCGTCAGAAAAGGATATAACCCTTTGGTTTTACAGCGCACTGCATGTTTAGTGATTGACCCATCTACAGTCAGTCATTACGCTTCACTTTTCACTTGTGCGATAACTACCTCTTGGGACTCTATGATTGTACCTACTGAAACCCCAACTAAGGGAGGTGGGTGCATGAGCTTTCATCCCTCGGGTTTTCTGGTGGTACTCTAGATTGGTTTTCTCTTTAGCTGCAACTACTATGGTTGTTCAGTACGATTCTGGATACATCCTGAGATGTTTATTATTTTGTATGTATATCTTTAGTTAGTTTCTCTGGATGTGGACTTTATTGTTAGAGATTTCCCTTTGATTGAATGTGGTTATGTTTACACTGTCTTGTCTATTTGGGCGCCGCTGAAGACAGGATAATAGCGAGGATTGTGCCCATATAAAATTGATTCAAGCTAACCAGTAGGCCTTATTGCCTACTGACCGTTCCAAGGCGGTAACCCTGTCTTCACGACCCTTTCTGTTGTATTTTGTCTCTTTCATTGTAGTTTCAAGTCCTTGTTTGCAGTACAGTGCGGACCTACGATGCCACCTACGTTCGGACGCTGTGGTTTCTATAGGACCCTATATATCATTTAAGTACTATAACTTTTTCCGGGCTAGATCTCCTAAGCTCCTGGCCGGATTTCAAGGAAACATTGCATTGATGATCAGCACCAAGCCTAGTTGCGTAAATCATCGGCGTGTTCCGGATGAATGATTTTTGACTGAGTTATGGCCCTTTATACACAAACTTTATCCGGACTAGTTTTACCTGAATCCCTGGCTTGATTTCAGTGAAACTTGGCAGGAATGATCAGTACCAAACCTAGTTGCGCATATCGATATCGTGTTCCCCACCACATACTCCATATTGGGCGTCTCATTTTTCTAACATAAAACATCCTATTTATTTACTTCATTTTGTTAACTGTGGCTTACAAGGTCAGTAGTATTCTCGTAGGGTTAGGGTGGTGAACGCACTAAAACACCATCATCAAAAGTAATTGTTTTTGTAAAGAGCGATTTGTCAATATTTTGAATTGATATGAATTTGCAAACTATGTTTTATCAGTACGACAATCACGATCACTTGACACTTGTAAAAGAACAACACGAATGATTGAAATTTAGAAAAAATTACGTCGCCTGTTGACAAATGCAACTTTAGTAAGATAAATATGAACAAATGAATTGATAATCGCACACGATTCTTGAAATTATCATTCTATGCATAAATACTTATTTATTGACTGAAAGAAGCTCTACCGTGACGGAGAAGAGTTTCCCCCACATTTTATCTACGCGGGATTTCTCAGACTGTATCAGGCCAGATTTAATATTAGAAAATAAACAATGCTTTGAAAGGTTGACGGGAGGCTCGTATTACATAATTACATGCTCGCGTGAATTACATTACTGTCCTTTATTATGGCATAGGGGTTTAACCCACAACATGACTTTCTGGATTGTGGATGACTTAGTCCTTGAATGCTACGTTTCCTGTTCGACTTCTATATCTCTATTGAAAATGGTGAAATAATTCGCAAAATCTATGATAAGAGAGATGATTTTAATGTTGATATTGTTAATTATCCCCATTTAGATTGGGATGTTCCCCGAGCAACTTCGTATGGGGTCTATGTGTCTCAACTTATTAGTTTTTCTAGAGCTTGTACTCGAGGACTTTATTCGTAATCTTTGTATAACTAAAACGCTACTCCATCAGAGCTACCGTTACCATAAACTTCGTAAAACCTTTGCACAATTTTATTATCGTAACCCGGATCTTCTTTCCAAATATAAAAGTAATTTAATAACTTTTCTGCGACAAGGACTAACACAACATGACTTCTATAGCGATGTGATTTAAAAACTTTGTAAGATCTTTGATCATGATCACTTTCATACTATCTTTCAATCTCTTCCAGAGGCCATTACATTGACCTCTGTCAGCGTCTAAGAAAGTAGTCTGCAATCACATGAAAGTTTGTCACATGACCATAGCTAAAATATAAAAATAGCAACAGAACTTCAACACCGTGACACCACCAACTATCGGCCGTTGAATGACATGTAAACAATTGAAAGAAACACGACTTATTATCTACATTTTGATATATAGTATAGGTTAGTACTTAAATTTAGAACTATGTGGTATTGGAAAGTGCTGGTAGGCGAATCGCTGTACTGTTACGCTATGGGGAAGATTTGGTGGAGCCTATTTTAAAGTTTTGAGGCGGAGTGATATGCCAAAGTACAAACCTGTTTTCTACCGCAATATAATCCTGATCATAATTCATCCGAACTTTACCAAACTTTATGAGATTGTTAATAGCAATGAAAGCTCGAGCAAATTCGAAAACCAGCCAGATCAGACCATTAACAACGGCGTTATGGCCCTTGATTTAGTTAAAAAAAACTATATTTTGCCTCGTCAAGACGATAGACCATTAATTTTTTCATTCGATCTTTTGCAAACTATACCAGATTGTAAATATTAATGGAAACTCGGACACGTTTGAAAACCAGCAAGATCGGACCAGTAACCATGGAATTATGGCCCTTGATTTAGTTAAAATTATTATATTTTGCCACGTTAAGATGATAGGGCAAAGTTTTGACGGCGGAGTGATATGCCAAAGTACAAACCTTTATTCTACCGCAATATAATCCTGAGCATAATTCATCCGATCTTTACCAAACTTTAACAGATTATTAATATTAATAAAAGCTCGGAACACTTTGAAAACCAGTCAGATCAAACCAGTAACAATGGAGTTACGGCCCTTGATTTAGTAAAAAATGTTATATTGTGCCTCGTTATGACGATAGGACATTAATTTTTAATCCGATCTGTACTAGACTTTACCAGATTGTTAATATCAAAGAAAGCTCGAACAAGTTTGAAAACCAGCCTTATCGAACTAGTAACAACGGTTATGGCCCTTGATTTAGTTAAAAACTGTATATTTTGCATTATTAATACGATTGTGCCTTCATTTTTCATTTTACATTTGTAAACTTAAATTCATTTAGTTTCTGTATTCATTGTTACTTAATATGTTTACTATAGCCATAACATTAAAATTGCTCTTTGTAATTTAAATTGTATTGGGAAGGGCCGTAACTAATGTTGTAAGAACTTGTGGCCCGACCCATTTGCATACTTTGTTAAAAAAAAATGCAATAAAATATGTTTAAACCATTTTTCATTCGATATTTACCAAACTTTACCAGGTTGTTACTAGCAACAAAATCTTAGACAAGTTTGAAAACCCAACCAAATCGGATAAGTAACAGGGGAGTAATGGCACTTGATTTAGCTAAACAATGCTATATTTTGCCTCGTTAAGACGATAGGACCTTCATTTGGCCGGATTTAAATGGAACATTGCAGGGATGATCAATATCAAGCCTAGTTGTACATATCGTCACCGTGTTCCGGTGTGATCAGTACCAATAAATACGGAACAGGTGATCCCTTGGAAGCAACAGCACATACAACAGAGAAAAGTAGCAGACTCAGTTTTATTGAGTCAATCCTAGTTGCGGATGTCATTTCCATGTTCCGGTTGAATGATTTTAGACAAAGTTATGGTTCCTTATTCATAAGCTTTGTCTTTAGCCAGAGGTCATCCACATGCCCTCTTGGGCCTCTTGTTTACTGAATATATATATCATCAAATGGGCGATATCAGACTAGGACCAAAATGATAAACAACGGCGACGTAAGATGCATATTTATTTAGAACTTTGTTGAAATAAAACAATATAGATTTCATCTGTTTTTATTTCTAAATGTTTTTAAATATGATCTGTGGTGTTGAATCTATGATTTGCAGACTTGTAAATGTGCTAAAACCAGTTGAAACGAACTCGGATTTACCTCCTGCTAGCCTGCACAATGATCGAGCTGTTGTTTTAAACTGAAACGAAATACATTAATAACTTTATCCGTCAATAAGAGAAGTAGATGTTTAAATTTAAATGTGGTGATATTGAACTGTCTACAAGGGTAAAGATTTGTCCTGCGGGACTAGGATATCCCCTTTTTTCATAAGTCTTGGAAAATCTTACTTGCTATGTAAAACATCACGCGGAAATGAAAATGCTGTGGAGTACATGATATAGATCCGCCTATTTAAATACTTTCATATCTAACTCCGTGCCGGTTTGGAAAGGTTGTAAAAAATGGAACTACTATAATTGTATTGTTGCGTCCTTAAACGTATTCAATGGAATACGGTTTAATTGGAAATGGAATATATAAAAAAAAACAATAGGACAAAAAACGATTATGCAAGAAAAAGAATCAATCTTGGGTATCCGGGTGAGATTCGACTAATTCCAATCATAGGAGTAACTGATTTGATCTGAACCTCGACACGCCTCGAGTCCGATCAAAAACAGTTACTGCTCGAGTAAGAATTTCCCAATGTCAACCGGATACCCATTACAGTTAATATCGATATGTTAAGAAAGGAAGAGAGTAATATCGATATTTCAATAGGCCCGTCAACTAGTTACATATTTTAATGTCTACATATTTTAATTATATTAGATATGAAACAAAAGATAAAAAAGTAGATTAAACAATTGAACAGGAAAAGTAGATTCAAGGACGACATTCAACCACAAACACACAGAGACCACAGATTAACTTTAAACACAAAAGGGTTGACAATAGGGATACCGCCTTTTGAATGGTCAGTGGCAAAAATGACCGCTGGGTGGTTCAAACCAGGTTCTAGCGTGCACCAAATCTCACTCTTACCCTATTGTCATCCCAATAAACGGGACAGTGTAAATAAAGATATCCCCGGCAATATTACTAGGCAATATAAGTAAAACATATAAATGATCTTGTATATATAATATAAAAAGAACAGCCTAGGAAGCCACAAAGTAAGTACTCAATGATTTGGCATAAGCCAGAGCATCTAGGGAACAAGTCATTAAGGGTACGACAAAGCAGGATTATAGACAAACCTCAAACGCTACCGTCCTACAATGATTTAGGTAGACGTCATCATAGGGTCGACACTATGTCCGGTCATTGAGGAAGGTATAGGGGCTAACTGTAAATGGGTCCACCACTGAACATGTAGTGCGTTGAAAAATGATAGGGTCATAAACTCTTTTGATAAATATTTTTACAAGATTAATAAAGATTTTATCAAAGTGATTATGATCAAGGATCTTACGAAGTTTGTAAATCACATCACCATAGAAGTCAGACTGTGATAGTCCTTGTCGCAGAAGAGTTCTTATATTAATTTTATATTTTAAAAGTAGATCAGGTTTACGATAATAAAATTTTGCAAAGTTTTTTCGAAGTTTATGGTAACTGTAGCCCTGCTGGAGTAGCTTTTTAGTTATACACATATTACGAATAAGTATAAAGGTTTGACACGAAAGCAAATCATTCTTATAGAGTTTCTGTAGTTAAATAGATGGTTCTTACTCGAAAGTAAAACTACGCACGCACGTTCGCTAGTACGTATTTTCGGACAAGTCCATGCATTTACGTGCATTCACAAACACACGTACGAGGGTGCTTCAAAATGTTCCGTCACTAGGCATATATCCTTTGAACTGGATATTACACTGAGATAAAGTAGTGTATTTATAGTACTACTGGGTTCGCTCTCTTAAATTCCACAACAAAAATGAAAAATGTCCGGTTATTTGTACACCTGAATTACCTCCCCAGACCACACCTTTTGGATACTGACATCTCTGAAAATGTCCTTGTTACAAAACGTTGTAAAAACTATTTGAATAATTCTATCCTTTTAAATTTTCTTGTACGTCATCTGTTGTTATTCGCCCATAATCCATGAAAATGATTGTCGAGCATTCGGAAAGGTTTTGCTGCAAACCAGATATGAGTGAATGCATATCCCTTAATTTTAGCATAAATAACACTGATTTTCTTCATTTTGTTTACGTAAATGTTATAATATTTTTTGAATGTCGTAAGTATTCTCATAGTATTAATATGTTTTCATATTTCTTTACAAATCCTAGTCCTTCAGTGTTTAAATTTCATATTCAACACATTATTGTAGAATTTTGTAGAATGTTTAGTGAAAATATAGATCATCCAAAAACGCTATTTCAGAAGACTGCCCTTCCATTTAATGTCCATTTATCATTACATTAATTTTACACGTTAGCTTAAAATGTTAATTTCTAAGACAATGCGTTTACATCTACCATGCTTAAATTCTAAATATTGTAATGCACAGATAAAACTTTTAATGTATGAGAAATTTCAAAGGTCTTCGACAAGTACTTAAAGGGAAACAGGCATTTAAAAAAGTAACAATTAACATACTTGAAAACACTCAGGACAAAAATGCCTCAGTATGTATAAGTGATGTGTATTAAATGTTCTATAACTTTCGTCACACAAAAGATACAGCATTCACTTTACCATCAATGGAATGGTATTGAAATTCACATTCATTTGGTATCAAACATCAACACTCGTAACGAGCACATAATTGTTAAAACGCGTTAGTGACAGAACTTATTGAATGACCCTCGTATGCACAGAAACTGAAAGAAAAAAGGGTAGACGAAAACGTGAGAGACCTCTGCAAGCTGTCTTGCGAACCAGTTCCTTTAACAAGCCTCCCTGAAGATCATTGAAGTTCTTTATGTGGAAGTAGTTCTCCTGCGAGGGTGGTGTGACCATATTCTTTAATTCTTCCTCGTTGATCTGCATTTAAGCAAAGAATACAAGTTACATATATACCCGAAATATAACATTCATATATTTAACCCTTACCGTGACATGTTTCTGATAAAGTGTATTTACGGATGTGCTATTTGTTCTTTCGCAATTAATACTTTAAATATGGGTATATGATTTTTATTTAAATATCTGAAGTTTTCTTACACCAGTTAAACTAGCCGGCATATACATCGTAAATGGCATATTGATAAATAAACACCATATTCTTATTTTCCCTCATATATGCAACGCTTTGTGGATAGCACTAGTATAGGGGTTATAGTATTTTGCCTTTATTCATTTTTGTAATTATTGTTTGTTTCAGTGCATCTTTTTGGTTGACTGTGGTCCTTGAATGCTGTTCAACTTTTATCTATTTATGGCTGTTTCATAGCAAATGCGTTTGGATGTCGTAATGTTGATGTAATCGTCATATGACTTTCATTTCATGTTAACAAAGAATTGCAGTTTAGTTGGGGAAGGAAAACATATGTAATTCAGGTCATTATTTCAATAAAAGACAATACATATGCGTATAAGGTCTAAACATTAACGTGTATTAAACGTGTTCCAAATTTCTCCTTTCATACTTTTGTTTAAAGAAGATTTAATTACACTTATTATTGATGGCTGATGCAGAAACTTGTCAATCCTGAGTTTCCCATCGAAAGCTGAGAGGGGTGGGGGCTTAGACAGTTGTCGGTAGGTGAATTCACGGCGGAGATTTCTTATTGCTACAGATAAGCAGTTTGATCAACTGGGTATCGGTATTTATAAGTCCCCTACCGGTCTACACCGGAGGTACTATAGGATTGCTCTCAGTCAGTCTTGGTTTAGTAAGGAATGCGATATTGGAATGAAACTTTATGAGTAGGTAGTTTATATGAAAAGGAAGTTTGGGATTGCATTTGGGGGTCAAGGTCAATGTCACTGACACTTAAAATAGAAAAACGAGTTTTCGCTAAATAAGTTCAGTCAGGAATGAGATATTATAATGAAACTTTATGTGTAGGTAGCTTATATAAAACGAAAGCTTGAGATTGCATGTGGGGTCACTGGGGTCAAGGTCAAGGTCACTGTTACTAAACAAAATAACAGTTTCCACTAAATAACTTCAGTTAGGAATGAGATATTGGAATGAAACTTTTATGGATAGGAAACTTATATGAAAAGGAAGCTTGGGATTGCATTTGGGGTCACTGGGGTCAAGGTCACTGTTACTAAAAATAGAAAAATGGTTTCCGCTCAGTAACTTCAGTTAGGAATGAGATATTTGAATGAAACTTTAGTCTCAATCAAACCGAGACTGCAATATTTCGTATGTGTCGTGCTCGGCCGTTTCCAAAGGTCCATTATCATACTTTTTTTATGGTTAGGTCGCTTAAATGAATAGGTAGTTTGAGATTGCATTTGAGGTCACTTGGGGTTAAAGATATGGTCACTGTTACTAAAATAGTAAAAACGGTTTACGCTCAGCAACTTCACTTGCGAATGAGATATTGGAATGAATCATTATGGGTAGGTAGCATATATAAAAAAGAAGCTTGGTATTGCATTAGGGTCACTGGAGTCAAGGTAAAGGTCACTGTTACTAAAAATAGAAAAATGCTTTCCGCTCAATAACTTCAGTTGGGAATGAGATATTCAAATGAAACTTTATGGATAGGTAGCTTATATGAAAATAAAGCGTGATATTGCATTTGTGGTCACTTGTGGTTAAGATCAAGGTCACTGTTACTAAAAATAGAAAAAACGGTTTACGCTCAGTAACTTCACTTAGGAATGAGATATTGGAATGAATCGTTATGGGTAGGTTGCATATATGAAAAGAAAGCTTGGTATTGCATTGGGTCACTGGTCAAGATCAAGGTCACTGTTACTTAAAATAGAAAAATGTTTTCCACTCAATACCTTCAGTTAGGAATGAGATATTGGAATGAAACTTTATGGTTAGGTAGCTTATATGAAAAGGAAGTTTGGTATTGCATTTGGGGGTAACTGGGGTCAAGGTTAAGATCACTGTTACTAAAATAGAAAAAACGGTTTACGCTCAGCAACTTCACTTGCGAATGAGATATTGGAATGAATCATTATGGGTAGGTAGCATATATAAAAAAGAAGCTTGGTATTGCATTAGGGTCACTGGAGTCAGGGTAAAGGTCACTGTTACTAAAAATAGAAAAATGCTTTCCGCTCAATAACTTCAGTTAGGAATGAGATATTGGAATGAAACTTTACGGGTAGGTAACTTATATGGAACGTTATGTTTAGTCTTATATGTTTCAGACAGTTAATTGGGCAGTATACTATTCTGAATTTAACACGCTACCTAATGCAGTAACGCATTACATTGCTGTTACATTACACTATGCATTTACATGTTCATGTGTGACTTTACCCAAGGAGAAAAATAATTATCCCCACACAAATTAAAATTATCACACAATGACCGTTAAGGGACATTGTATTGCATAGCAATACTGCTTCTTGTTTTATTGGGTATTTCATGATTTCAAATGAGTTAGGGTTAGAGGTAAAATAAAACCTTTGGAAACGGCTGAACACGATAAATACGAAATATTGCAGTCTCGGTTTGATTGATGAACGGTAGTGAAATATGCTTGCTACTGTTCACGCCCCCTAGCCCCGGGTTAAGCAGAACTCGATATTCAAAATGCGCGACATTGTTCTGGAGTGGCATTCCACTAATATTGTATACACACAATCTAATAAAATCAGCTTCTTTTACAATAGGCTTTATACAAAAGAGTATGATAATGGACCTTTGGAAACGGCCAGAACACGACACATACAAATCTCGGTTTGATTGAGACTGTTCATGAACGGTAGTGAATTTGCTAGCTACCGCTCACGCACTCTAGACCCGGGTTGAGCAGAACTCAATATTCATAAAATCAATAGTACATCATTTTAACCATCCCGAATATGACATGCATATGGCGACTGGGTGTGCCTTCAACAACCCAAATATTGCTCAATTTGAATTGGTTTATTTATCATTTGACAACTTCGATTACTTATTGGTACCCATTTTTTTAATTGGGTATTTTGGCATTTTAAATTACGTATTTAAGCAAATACCCTGCTTATCTTTAACTCTGCCGCTGCTCCCAACTAAATTCCATTTTGGTTATTTCGCCCATTGTTTAGGGCAAAGCCTTTTGTTAGAAACTGGGACCTTACGCTGCTGGCCAAGGAATGGTGTGAACATACCTCATAGAAGGTTCATTGTTCACCGTCATATGCATACCATCTTCGGGATGGCTGAAATGTTTGTGCTATAGACATTTTAAATATTGAGTTCTGCTCAACCCGGGGCTAGAGAGCGTGAACAGTAGCAAGCACTTTTTACAACCGTTCATGAACAGTCTCAATCAATACTCAATACTGCAATATCTTTTTGTAGTTATCGTATTCGGCGATTTCCAGATTTTTCCTTTCATACATTTTTTTATTTACACTGTCCCGTTTTATTAGGATGAAGTATGATAAGTGTGAGGTTCGGTGCACCCTAGTACCTGGTTTAAACCCCCAGCGTTTTTATTGTCACTGACCGTTCCAAGGTGGTAGCCATACTTTAACCCTTTTGTGTTTGTGATGTCTTATTTTGGCATTTTCTTTATTTTTTAAAGCTATTCTTTGTTTTCTTGTGTGTTTATGATTGCTACTTTTCCTGTTCGATTTTTAAATCTACTTGATCTATGTGAATTGTTCATACCTAAAAAGAAGACATTACGGAATACACCAAATAAACTTAAAGGATGTGGCATTATTTTGATAAATACGCTACTCACATTGCCGATTCCAATCGCTATAATTGTAATGCCTTCCTGCTTAGTAATATTTGCTTGCACCTGAGTTAGCTTTCGGATTGTCGACTCGCCGTCAGTGAGGAGAATGCAGATGTGAGGAACGTTAGGGCGAGCTCCGTTGCCCGGCGAAAACAACTCTTTCCGCATTGCCTCAATGCCGTCATGCGTATAGGTCGCTCTGCCGAAAGCATGCGTTATTCCGCGAACCTAAATGAAATACGATTAAAATACATTTTATGTAGATTGTATATATTCACTCACTCAAAATAATAGTTTTAATGTTATGTTTAATGGCGTTAAAGTAATAGAAAGAGTTATATAACTTATTAAACTTTACTGATATCTGTAGAAATTAATCAGATATCACACCCTTTTAGTGCTTTGGTGATTTAGTATATTGCTATTTATTTGTTTATGCCCCCAAATGATCGCACCGTCCGTCCGTTCTTCCGTTTGTTCGTCCTCCCGTTCAAAAAAATCATGTCTCTGCAATAACTTTGAAAAAAGCAAAGGGATTTCCATGAAAAAACACACAAATGTTAACCACAATAAAACAAGTATGTCGTGTGAAAGATCAAACGTCAAGGTCACACTTGGAAGCCAAAGGTAGAATGTGTCAAGATTTCAGTAAAACAAAACATTTTCAGGGGCGTTTGTCAGTTATAGGTGACATTTCTCATTGATATAATATTTTATCTAAGATATTTACTTTATTTCATCATGTATATATGTCTTTACATTTTTCATACCTACAATAAAACTTTGTATATAAAAACGGCATCATTTCCAATAAAGTCCATGTTGTCGCGCTCGTAACCATGAATGCGATTTTGAAAATCAGTAGTGTATGTTTAAAGCATTACACTCGTCAAAACAGAAACCACGATTCATACAACTTTAAATATACCAAACGTATGGTTACCTTCTTTATGATATCATCTTTGTTATCGTGGTCATTGAAATGAAATTCATTTACAACCTTGTTTGAAAACGTCAGTGCTGCTACCTACATGTTAAGAAAAGAAACGTAAATACAGTAAAACGAAATTTAAACCAATGTCACTACATATAAAATACATATGAACAGTATCAAACCACGAAAGTATAGGTCCGAGATTAAACTTAAAACTGACAGTTTTATAACTGATATGCATACTATAGTTTATTCGAGTGGCTTGACGTAAAAACAATCGTGATCAGTAAACAAAAACAAATATAAAGAATATAATGTAATGCCAAAACATTATGAAACAGTTGTAATACGCAATGCTGTGTTTACACAAAAGGGTGTATACAAATGTTTTCAAGTAATAAACTAAATTGCTTGCTATAAGTAGACATTTCCAGATTATTTAGTACTTTTTACATGATGTATCGGATAATTTTCATTTTATTAGCGTATATTTTTACATGTTAAATAGCACATATTTATTTATTTACGTTCTTTTCGCATGATTAATTCGAAATTTAATTGTCTATTTTTATTATATCTGTATTTGTATTTGAATAGAATCAATATTGATTTTACCTGTGTTTTATCTGTTCCAATATCGAATAAGTCGATGAGATTAGCCACAAAATCTATTTCTTTAGTGAAGTCCTCTTTCTTTATACTAACAGAGCTGTCGATGACGAACGCCACATCGGCGGGGGTTGTGCATGTCTCTGTGTTGAAAAGATAAGAATAAAACTCATACCCAACCTGCAAGTAATTTGCTTAATGCTCAATAAAACTAAATCGTTACAATATCTTGTATTAAATATTTAGTTCATGTTAAGTGTACTGTTAATATCTGTAACTTTAACACCAATTTACTGATGTTCCAACGAAAATGAAGTTTAAAGAAATATATCAGGCTTTGAAAAAAAGGGTGCGTGTTTTGGGTTTACTGTGTTGTATGAAAGCTGCATTTCCTGTTCGACTTTTATACTATTTCAATTCATGAAAACTATTAATTTCATATCAATACAAATGTGGAGTTGCTTTGTGCATTTCGAGGCTTTTGATTTGTATTATGTATAAATAATCATGTATGTGTTTTACTTATATTTCATATTAATTCTGCCTTATTTGTAAGAGAAAATAAAAGTCGAACAGGAAATGAAATATTCAAGGACCACAGTCAACCAAAAACACGCACATCAACTACATCAACTACAAAGATGAATAAAAGGCAACGTATGACATCACAAAAACAACAGGGTTGACAATAGAGCTACTGCATTGGAACGGTCAGTGGTAAAAAAAGTCAGTGGTAAAAAAGGCCGCTGCGGGTTTAAACCAGGTTCTAGGGTGCACTTAACCTCACTCTTACCCTATTGTCATCCCATAAAACGGGAGAGTGTAAATAAAGATATCCCAGTCATGTTATATTCTCTAACAAACAAGGCAGCATTAATAAGCAATATAAGTAAAACAAATAAATGAACATGCATATATAATATAAAAACAAAGGCATAGAAAGCCACAAAGCAAGTATTTGGCAGAATCCAGAGCAACAAGCGAACACACAGTAAGGGTAACGACAGTAAAAGAGTATGATAGTGACTTTGGAAACGGCCGAACACGATAAATATGAAATATTGCAGTCTCAATTTTCATAAAATCAATAGTACATCAGTTTAACCATCTCGAAGATGGCATGCATATTACGATGGACATGCCACATTTACTGCCATTATTCCATGTCCAGCGGCGTATGGTCCCAGTATCTAATACAATTCTATGCCCCGAAGAGCGAAATAAACAAAGTGGACTTTAGTTTGGAGCAGCGGTTATGAAGCCTGCGCATCTCAAGTAACAGTCAAAAGACTAAATTAAAAAGCAGACAACATATCCTATGGGTGGTTAAGCAATACCCATAGCCTTTGTCGGCCGGAGTAGTAGAAACACCGAATCAAAATGTAAGTATCACCGATATCTAAATATTAGTATTGCGCTCAGAGATCTCCAAAGATCGAATGAATAACAGTCCTGATTGCAAGCGCGGGGAGACGTTTTACTGCACAAGCAACGCCTGTTAAATGTTTGGAGATATTTGTAGTGGTGCTAGAACTAGAACTGGAAATAAAACGGGTTTTATATGGTTGTTTGTGTAATTTGGAAATCTAGTACACCGTTGGAAGTCTGTTTTGCTTTTCGTCTATTCCAGCCTGAAAATATTGCACTGTGTGATATGCGTCGAAGTAGCTGGAACTAAAACAAATTTATTCTGCTCAACCCGGGGCTAGGGGCGTGAACGGCAGCAAGCATATTTCTGTACCCTCCATGAACAGTCTCAGTCAAACCGAGACTGAAATATTTATTATTTATCGTGTTAGGCCGTTTCTAAAGGTCCACTCTCATACTCTTTTATTATGAAATTCCTGAAGTCCCGAAATAAACACCTATGTCTAGGGAGAAGTAGGGAGGGATAGCCGTATACAAGTTAATACGGGTATCTATGATATTAAAAATAGTATTTTTCCAAGTAGAAAGGGAGTTAGGGTCAGCATGTTCTCTACGACAGCATTTAATACTAAAATCCGAAATGGACTGGGCGATGTGACTCGACATGCATTAAAATCAATCACAGAAGGCAATCTTTACTTCGGACCTTTAGAAAAAAAATGCCGAATATGAATCCATAATATCAAAATTACCAGTAATGACATGACCGGCCGGATCATAGCAACATTTAGATGTTCTACACTCGCATTCCTTAGGAGTGTTATTTACTATATCAAGGTCAAACACTTTCTTGTTGTAGTTGAACATCATATTTCTAATTCTTTTTTTGTACTTTTTCGGAATTTTTTAAATATTTAGGAATCGATTATCTCGAAAAACCAATAGGATATTTTGTCTGCTTTTTAATTCATTTTTTTGACTGTTACTTGTGACGCTTAGGCTTCATAATCGTGGCTCCCAACTAAATTCCATTTTGTTTATTTCGTTCTTCGGGGCATAGAAACTCGTTAGATACTGGGACCATACGCGTGAACGGTAGCAAGCATATTTTCATAAACAGTCTCAATCAAACCGAGACTGCAATATTTCGTATTTATCGTGTTCTGCCGTTTTCCAAAGGTCCATTCTCATACTCTTTGGTATATCAATAAAATCACAGCCGTTATTAAGATAAAGATTGTAGAAAATGTCTGACGTGATCAGACTCTTTATTGTCAATATTGTGAATGCTTGTGTGCTACCTCGTCAATCAACTTAAGTGAAGAAATGGATAGAGAGGTGAGACAAGAAAGCATCGAGTGCTTTCCAGACTGTTTATACATATTATGTAAATCAGCGACTGACATAGTAATACGTGATTTCCGTTTGCTGTTACCATTACGTCTACAACCATGAGACCTAGATTTAAGCTTTCGATGGAAAATATAGCAAAAAATGTCAATATAAGAATCTTTTGAAATATTTCTTTGTTGATAAATAGTATCATTAAGGCCCAGTGGAAATGGTGTCTGCACGTTTTTCATCCACTTATGTTCTGCTCTATGTCTAGCTTTTATTTTAAAGTTTTTGGTTGCACATTATCATGAATTATCTACTCAAAAGGTTGAACAGTGACGTTACTAAAACTATGACCTGCTTGACGAACATGTTTGTACAGGTAATTCTTTAACATTTTATGATTGCCTGCATTATATTTATGCTCACGGAATCGAACTTTTAAGGAACGATCTGTTTGTCCAACATAAATGACGTGAGAAGAACGTAAACCAATATTTGAAGCTAGACATATATTAAATGTTCTACCATTAACAGTTGATTTAATGGTGGACTTGCACGATACATAATTGCAACAAATGTACCTCTTAGCATTGCACTTACTTATAGAAGGAAACACTCTGCGTCTAGATTGAATTAAACGATGTCTGAATGGAGACATAAAGTGATATGTTCTCAAAACAGGTGATCCAAGAGGTGTTAAAGAAACGTTTGAGCCGTTATTAAAAATCTTGGTAAATATTTTGGAAGGAACATGGAATGAGGTTGCTGAATGAAGATTAAAAAGGTATAAGACTTACAAATGGCTTAGATCTAGGAAATGTAGAGTTATTATGTGGAATTTGTATAGATGACGCAGAGTGTAACCGAAGAGGATAAATATTTATTTTAAGTGTTTTCGTTAAAAGTTCGTTAAAATACATGTATCTCACATATACATAGAGTTATAGTATTTTTACTAACTAATATAATCCCTTTTCTATTTATTTTTTACACAATAGACAAATGTTCTTCAACGTTGAATTGATAAAGCCATCACTTATCTTTTCACCTTTAGTTTTGATGAAAAGTTAACAACTCTCAATTAATACATTACTCATATTTAGTCATAGGATTAGGTACGTATACATTTACAAAACTATAACTTAACATGGCACAAAGGTAAGTACAACATTTAGCACACATATACGCATGCTGGAACTCATTTAATTACATACATTCAAAAACTCGACCTTGCAAAGAAAATGAAGAAAAATGTAGAAGAAAATAAATAGACCTTCTGGACAAGCTGCATGCCCAACTAGTTCCTGGAAAACGGCTGTCTGAAGATCATTAAAGTTTTTTATGTAGAAGAAGTTCGTATACGAAGGTGGTGTTACCATATCCTTTAGTTCATCTTCGTGTACCTGTATTTTAAAAAAAAAAAAATGTGTTCTGTAGGGAAAAAAGAGGGTCAACAGTATTCAGACGCAACAAGGAACAAGGTCCGCATTGTGACACACATTTAATCAGTCAAATAGTCAATAAACCGGATAATACACAACGTAAAGTTGTCGTTATTTACCGCCCAAATTGACAAGACAGTTTAAATAAAAGTTATTCGAAATAAAAACAATATGATTATATATAATAGCAAATAACACATTTGATTTGCTAACATGTTTGAACACAAAATTTACATTACTTCTGTGGAGATGGTTATAACAATGTGATCAAGTTTTATGCCAATGCATGCAGTAAACATCACAAAGAAAAAACGAAATAAAACAGTAAGAAAACGAAAAAAGGAGTTAACATGTCTTTACATGTGTTTATAATTCGTTTGCTGAGAACAAAGAAATGAAATGTGATTGTTTGTCGAACGGATGAAAATATTAGAAATGCCAGTTTTCATTTTCTATTTTATATTATGTATTTGTGTATTCTTTGGGTGCGTTTGATAGGGTCGTCGCACTAATAATTAAAAGAAAACATAGTCATATTGAAATCACGACATCCAAAGGCAAAGTACTACTGTTTAGTGGTTGAAACATACAATCAAAATTGGAAACGAACACATCATCGCTGTACGTATACTGTTCGACCAAAAGATAATAAAACGTCTTATTGATGCACACATCCTGTATACATCAGCTTATCAAACAAAGCACAGAGGGTAGGCGCTTGGGACATTTTCAGAAAATATCACTTTGATATAGGTAAATAATTTCGTTAGTGCAAGAGGATGCATTACTAAATACTACATTTGAAAGATATGAGCTGATTTAGATAAATATTCTACTTACATTGCCGATTCCAATCGCTATAATTCGTATGCCTGCCTGCTTAGCAATATTTGCTTGCTCCAGTGTTTTACTTTTCATTGTCGACTCCCCGTCAGTGAGGATAATGCAGATGTGAGGAACGTTAGGACGAGCTCCGTTGCCAGGGGCAAACAACTCTGTCCGCATACCCTGAATACCATCATGCGTATATGTCGCTGGACCATAAGCATGCTTTATTCCGCGAATCTAAGTATTATACGATTAAAGTACATTTTTTTATATACAATAGCTGGAAAGTTAACTCTAACAATACTGAAAGCAAGAGCAAACACGTGTGCATGAACTGTAATAGCATTCTGATAACGGTTTACACAATTTTCTGTTTGTTTATTTCGCCCATTGTTTTCTCGTTTATGGCAACGTGTTTTGTTAGAAACTGGGACCATACGCCGTTGGCCATGGAATGATGTGAAAATACCGCATTGAATGCTTTGAATGCATTGTATGCGCATTCCTGTTCACCGTCATATGCATATCATTTTCGGGATGGCTGAAATTATATAATATTGGCATTTTAAATATTGAGTTCTGCTCAAGCCGGGGCTAGAGGGCGTGAACGGTAGCAAGCACTTTTCACTAACTTTCATGAAAAGTCTCAGTCAAACCAAGACTGCAATATTTTTTTGTATTTATTGTATTCGACGATTTCTAAATTTCTTCTTTCATGCTTTTTATATATATCACAGTAGCGTTGCCTGTGCAGTATGGCGGCGGTAAAACGTTTCCCTGTGCTTGCAATAAGAACTGTTATTCATTCCAATCTTTGGAGCCCGATATTTACAGATATCGGTCGTACATTATCAAGTACTTTTCAATAGGTGGTTCCACTACTCCAGCCTTTAAAGGTTCTGAGTGTTGTTTAATCACAATAAGGATATGTTGCCTGCTTGTTAATTTAGTCGTTTAGGTGACGTTTGATGTTTGTCTGCACTCTTGTCTTGTCGTGCCCTGAATGGTTGTTCTGTTGTTGCTCTGGCTTCTGTCAAGTCATTGAGTCCCTTCTTTGTGGCTTTCTAGGCTATTGCTTTTTTTTGTATTGTATATATACTCGAGCATCTAAGTGTTTTACTTATATTGTGTTTGTGATGTCTTATTTGGCCTTTTATTCATTTTTAAAGTGGTTCTTCGTTTCCGTGTGTGTTTGTTTTGACTGTCGTCCTTGAATGCTACTGTTCCAGTTTGATTCCATTCTGCTTATTTCGCCCATTGTTTTCTCGTTTAGTTTAACGCGTTTTGTTAGAACTGGGACAATACGCCTTTAGTCATGGAATGGGGTGAAATACAGCATTGCAGGTTCCATGTTCACCGTCATATGCATACCATGTTCGTAAACTATTTGCATTTTAAATAATGAGTTCTGCTAAACCCGGGGCTAGAGGGCGTGAATGGTAGCAAGCACTTTTCACTACCGTTCGTGAACATTCTCAATCAAACCGAGATTGAATATTTTTTGTATTTATTGATTTCGACAATTTTCAAATTTCTCCTTTCATACGTTTTTTTCTATGTCAATGACAACAATTCTAAAGCACTATTTTTAAGATGATTAAAATGAACCAACTTTAAAGAAGTATAGAATCATGGCAGAGTGTTGGGTTAGGCAGAAGCCTTGCGTTTTTATACAAGGTCGCTGGATATACGTTTACATGCTATGTTTTAAAATCGGAAAAGTGTTGACAGACGTTAAACTATTTATTTAATCATGATTTTATAAACAGATATATACTAGCATTTTCCGAATGTATGAATTGATTTGTTTATATACTGTATATTAAAACTGGTATAGCTATATTTGATATTCCGTTTAAAATGGTATATCTAAGTTATTTCATTAAATATTATCTAGCATATTCCTACTCTAAAACATTGTATATAAAACGGGTTCTCACATACTTTCCGATACGATATGTATTTATCTTTTTCGTTAAATTAAAAGCAAATTAAAATCTGATTTTATCGATATTCAATGTATTAAAATCGTAATATCTACTTTGTGTATCTGTGTGTCTAAAACGCATCTTACCTTTTTTATGACATCACCTTTGTTATCGTGATCGTTGAAGTGAAATTCATTCACAACCTGGTTTGAAAACTTCAGTGCTGCTACCTACAGGTAAATAAAACATACAGTATATACAGACAGTACAATGCCATATTTACTACCCCAATCTAAAAACCATAGAACCTGGTTTAATCTCCCAGCGGCCTTTTTTGCCACTGACCGTACCAAGGCGGTAGCCTTATTGTCAACCATTGTGTTTGTGATGTCTTATCTTGCATTTTATTCGACTTGTAAGTGAGGAAGTGTCGATTCTTACGGATAGCGGGAGGTGTACAGTACTGGTTCTACCCAGGAAAAGCGGGTGGTCTGATTTCACCACAAAAAACAAATCGACCGACATATATAACCTTACAGGTGTTGAAAATGACGTAAAACACCATACATCACCATCATCTTTAAATATAGTTGTTCTTTTTCCTTTGTGTGTTTGTGGTTGATTGTCGCCCTTGAATGCCACTTTTCTTGTTCGATTTTTATATCTACTTTTAAATGGCGATAAAGTTAGCATTTTATGGTAATATTAAAGGTTTTGTTGTGCTCAACCCGGGGATATTTAGAGGACGTGAACGGTAGTAAGCACTTTTCACTGCCGTTCATGTCTCAATCAAACCGACACTGCAACACATATGTTTTGTATTTATCGTTTTCGACGTTTTCCAAATTTCTCCTTTCATACCTATTTTTTATCTGGTATATAAGGTGGTAACAATATATATAGTTATATAAATAAAATTTAGATACATACCTGTTCTGTGCATTAATAAAAAATGGAGTAACAGAGAGAGATAGTAAAAGGGCATATTGCTTGGACAATAGTGTTACTTTACCTGCGTTTTATTTGGTCCAATCTCGAACGAGTCGAGAAGCTTTTCCACAAACACTATCTGCTTGTTGAAGTCTTCTTCCCGTATACTAACAGAGCTGTCAATGACGAAGGCAACATCGGCTGGAGCAGCGCATTGTTTAACTCCTTTATTTTAAAAAAGGGAATATATTATATTGAACTGGTAATAATTTTTATTACTCAATACATCTAAATCATTACATTTTCTTGTTTCAAAAGCTTATGGTCATTGGTAGAGATAATGCTATCGACAGTAATACCAGTTCAGCTTATTTAAAAAATAAAGACAGTTATGTAAAGGGACACAAGGCAATTTTCATCATTCTTCAATTAATGATACAGTAAGACTCAGTTATAGCAACTCGGTTATATCGAATACCCGGTTATATCGAAGTTTTTTCTATTCCCCGGTCAGCTCCTTCTTTGCTTCATATACACAATTACGGATATAGCGAACTCGAATATAGAGAATTATCGGTTATAGCGAAGTAATTTTATATTCTTCATTCAAATAAACCAGTGTAAATTACCTTTTTTATCACGAATCGGCCAATTTTGTTTACAATAACGTCATTTTTCGCTATTTTCCGGCACGAAACGTAAGCCCGGAAAATGTTTTCACAACTTTGTTTTCAAAAGAAAGAAGTCATGCGGTGTTTGCAACATAATTAAAAGGTTTTAATGAACAGGTTGTTTGACAGATTGTTTGATATAAATTCCAAAGCGTGACCATCTATCAAGGATAGATAACTTTATTATACTCAGTTGGAAAACATTTTAAGAAATAGATCGCACGGTCTTATTGCATGTAGATAAAACGGATACGAATCTTCAAAAACGAAAGACGATACACTCAGTAATGTAATATTATACCGAACACAAACATTTATGTAACAGAAATAAATAAAAAAATGCAATAGATTTCTCAACATGGTTTAAAGTCCACTCTCATACTCATAAACTAGCTGCGATCAAATGGTTGGTGAACATCAGCTCAAATCAATATACTTCCTGTTTTGCAATGATGACTCATCACATGTTTATAGTAAACAAAAGCTACTTTGCTATAACGAATTCGTTATGTTATTGTACCGAATTCGTATTACAGACATAGCGAATCTCTGTTATAAATAAAAAAAAAGCAGGTCCCCATGAATTCGCAAGTTTTACTGTAGTAACTAACATAATATTATAAATCAAATTGTGTTTGCATATTACTAACTATTGAATATATTTCAACGATTATATACTCAGTTGCAAAATAAAGTGTACACTAAAGAAAAGAGTATGTTAATGGACCTTTGGAAACGGCCGAGCACGACACATACGAAATATTGCAGTCTCGGTTTGATTGAGACTGTTCATGAGCGGTAGTGAAATATGCTAGCTACCGCTCACGCCCTCTAGCCCCGGGTTGAGCGGAACTCAATATTCATAAAAATCAACAGTACAGAATTTAATCATCCCGAAGATGGCAAGCATATGGCGGTGGATATAGCAATATTTGTATCTTTATTTCATCCCTTATATCCAGCGGCGTATGGTCCCAGGATATAATACAATTGTATGCACCGAAGAGCGAAATAAACAAAAATGAATTTAGTTGGGAGCAGCGGTTATGAAGCCTGCGTATCACAAGTAACAGCCAAAATACTAAATTAAAAAACAGACAACATATCCTATGAGTGGTTAAAGAATACCCAGAGCCTTTTATCTGCCGGAGTAGTGGAACCACCGAATCAAAATTAAGTAAGAAAACAAAAGAAATTGAAAATGTACCACCGATCACTAAATATAAGTTTCGGGCTCTGTGATCTCCAAAGATAGAATGAATAACAGTACTGATTGCAAGCGCGGGTAGACGTTTTACTGCCGCCACACTGCACAAGCTAGGCCACTGTGCTATAAAAAAGAGTATGATAATGGACCTTTGGAAACGGCCGAGCACGACACATACGCAAAATTGGAGTCTCAGTTTAATTGAGACTTTTCATGAGTGGTAGTGAAATATGCTAGATACCACTCACGTCCTCTAGCCCCGGGTTGAGCAGAACTCAATATCCATAAAAATCAACAGTACAGAATTTTAACCATCCCGAAGATGGCAAGCATATGGCGGTGGATATAGGAATATTTGTATCTTTATTTCATCCCCTATATCCAGCGGCGTATGGTCCCAGAATCTAATAAAAGTGTATGCCCCGAACCTTAACCGTAACCCTTACCCTAACCTCTAATCAATAACAGTACTGACTGCAAGCGCGGGGAGATGTTTTACTGCCTCCACACTGCACAAGCTACGCCACTGTGCTATAAAAAAGAGTATGATAATGGACCTTTGGAAACGGCCGAGCTCGACACATACGCAATATTGCAGTCTCGGTTTGATTGACACTGTTCATGAGCGGTAGTGTAATATGCTAGCTACCACTCACGTCCTCTAACCCCGGGTTGAGCAGAACTCAATATCCATAAAAATCAACAGTACAGAATTTTAATCATTACGAAGATGGCAAGCGTATTGCGGTGGATATAGCAATATTTGTATCTTTATTTCATCCCCTATATCCAGCAGCGTATGGTCCCAGAATCTAATAAAAGTGTATGCCCCGAACACTAACCCTTACCCTAACCTCAATGCAACATGCCCCAATGTTAGATTGTATATTCTTTATTTTCACTCTCACCCTTCATCATCTTTGGTAAGAGGTTTTAGGTCAACTGTGTGGTTGCAAGGAAAATGCCATAATGAACTTTACCTACACTTTAATTATGAGTGATATTAACTTATTATCTGTAAACTGTCAAGGAAAAGGTCAGCTACTAAAACGTACAGATTTGTTTCATTACCTTAAAAGTAAAGATTGTCATATTTAGGCACACATTTCAGTCCTGGAAATGATGAAAAGTAAGAACTAGGTAAGGTTATGATTTTTATTTTAGTTCAAATAAGTCGAATGCAAGAGGAGTTGCGATTTTATTTAATAATAGTTTTGGATACAAGTTTCACAAGACAAAATCAGATGAAAAGGGTAATTAAATAATGTTAGATATAACGGTTGAAAATAACAGATTCACATTGATATCGATATATGGACTAAATACCGATGACCCCTATTTCTATAATAATATACCTTCTGCTATTGATGAAATGAATAATGAAAACTGTTTATGGTGCGGAGATTTTAATCTTGTACTAGATGCGGAATTAGATTAGTATAACTATACATATGTAAATAACAACAAATCCAGATATAAGGTACAAGAAATAATGTAAGATAAATATTTGATAGATCCTTTCAGGGAAAAAAATCCAGATCTTAATAGATATACTTGGAGATAAAGAAAACCATTGCAACAAGCTCGATTAGATTTTTTCTTGATAACAGAAAGTTTTCTTTCATCAATCAAACAATGCACTATTGATAATAGCTACAGATCTGATCACTCAGCAATTATATTAAGTTGTTTTTTTTGATGAATTTAAAAAAGGAAAACCTCTTTGGAAGCATAGCAACTCACTACTTATCTTAATTAATAATAAAATAACAACTGAAACAGATCAAATTGCAAAATGCCTTACCTATATACAATCATGATACTTTAGAAGATATACCAAACAGTGAAATACAATTTACTATTACTGTTCAACTGTTTCTCGAAACATTGTAAATGGAATTTCGGGGGAGTTCCATCTCTTATTCGTGTTATGTTAAAACGACAACTGATGAAAGGGAGAAAACTCTAACACAGAAAATAGCAAATATTGAACAGAAACTTACAACTGATAACATTGAAGATCTTGAAATTTTAAAGTCCGAACTGATCGAAATAAGAAAAAAACAAGGTTAAAGGATCAGTCATAAGGTCACAGACTACAAACATACAAGAAGGTGAAAAACCCACGCAATATGTTTGTGCTTTAGAATCACATAATTACTTAAGTAAGATAATAGCAAAACTGAAAAAAGATGATGGATCAATAATAGCGCACCAATATGAAATTCTCAAACATGGGAAAACTTCCATGTAACTTTTTAACATGAAAACCTAGCAACCATTTATTTTCCTTTTAAATAAATATATATTAGTTAAAACAAACTCATGCTGTGATGCTCCCACACCTCCCCGCTTTCGTTTTCTTCTCAATAACATCTCCTTATAGCTTAATTATATAGTGAACTTATATTTATTAATAACGCATACACATTTAAGTAGACTACCACTATATTATACCCTTGCCAGCAGACATATTTTTTAAAGCAAATGCAATAGAATACTATAAATAAATTTATTTATATTGTTAAATGCATGAAATATATCTGTTGAGTGTTCATGTGAATGATTTGTGTATGTGATAAGGAAATCTGTACTTATACGTTAAGGATACAGCTATATATATAGATATATATATAACTAGTGTACTGCTGATGAAGGCGTTAGCCGAAAGCGCTTGAGTTTTTGTAATCTGTAGCACTGTATAAATGTTTTTTTCCCCATCTATTAATTTATTCATACATTTTCGTATCCCTTCGGGGATCCAGTGCTTTTTGAAAGGTATTTTGTAGATGTATGTATTTTCTCACCCTTATAACTAGTACATTGTATACATAACATTGAATTGCTGTAAGGTGTGCAGAGGAATGGTCGTCCCCGATCCTCCGCTCACCACTAGACGGGGAGAATAAATGGGCTTCTATTCTTTGAAGCTGACAAAAAACAACAACAAAAAAAACTGTTAAAAAAAATAAATGGGAGAATAAATGGGCTTTCAGTTTTAGAAGCTTAAAAAACACCAAAAAAAACATAAAAAAACTCTGTTAGAAAAAATCATTTTGGTCAATTTTTACACTTACAATCATTTATCACAGTTACAAATGATCCATATTTGTGTCCAATGGACACTCTTGTTTAAAACTGTTTTAATGTAATATGTGATATTTAAATAGAGACACTATAAGCGCAGATTATAAGAAAGATTTAAAATGCCGGATACTATATGCCAAGTTAGATCTTGCATATTGATTAAATGATTGCATAACGCTTAAAACAAAGGAGTACAGACTTTATTTAAATACAACGCGTTAAATGTTTATTTAAGATATACATTTGCAGATTCACCTCAGCCCTTAGCGTTATTTCTGTTGTTTGTTTCATAGTGTGTTCTTGTAAAAGATTATACTATTTGTTTAAACAGTCAAGAAAGAAACAACGAGAAAAAACTTACCATATGTTAAATGTGCCTAAAAAGAGAAAAAGCAGATGAGTATACCGTTTTACATGAACGATGTGAATATTATTGAGAAAATAAAGAAGTAAATTATAATTATGTGTTAATAAAAGTAAAAGTGTGTATATAATATTCATGAACAGATTAGTAGCAAAAATAAAGCAACAACAATATAGCAAAATCAATTAAAAATAAACACGTTTAAAAACACAAAATATCAACATACCACCGAAAAAAGAATCACTAAGTGTGTAAAATGTATCATCCTACAATTCACATTTGTAATATGAGTCTGCTAATAATCATCCGAGTTATGTCAGCGGGATGTGGGATCCAGATCTTATATCGCGAACCATAATAGCACACTTACCTTAATTGGTATATTTTCATTTATTACTGCGTATTTTGCTGGTGAGAGCATAGCAATTTTCCATTTTGCAATTGGTTATAAGCGATATTGTCGTCACATTTTTTTCCAGCATGATTTTATCCGTTTTAAAATACAGTGATACATTGAAATTGATTGAATCATGTATCTTGCAGAAAGACGGTGGTTCTACTCAGATATCTTCACTTCTGCTAAAATATCTGAGATAATCAGGTATATGTATGGAGGTCTCCTTCCACTAATTAAACTGACCACCGTATATACAAATAGATAAAAATCGAACAAGAAAAGTAGCATTCAAGGACGACAGTCAACCTCAAACAAATTGCTGTTTTGAGAATAGGCGTAAAACACCATGAAAACAAATATTTATTATATTATATCTATAATTTTATCAGCTTATTATAGTCATACTTATTATTATGACAGTAGGGTAAGTGTGAGGTTTGAATCCACAGCGCCTTTTTTGCCACTGACCGTTCCAATAAATACTGATAAAGGTGATCCTTTGGGAGCAACAAACACATTTAAGGGAATAAAGCAGCAGACTAGGTTTAATATTTTGAATTTATTATCAACTTATGTTCCTCTACAAAAGTTGTTTAACTGGTCACTCTGGGTCAAGTTTGGCCCCTAACCTGGGGTCACAGTTTTCAATAGACATATATACTACAAAAGTTGTACAAATGAGGTTTCTACGCTTTTGTTTTTTTATTATATTTACACGAGCATATTTGTGTTTTGCTTATATTGCCTATTGATGCTGCCTTGTTGGTTAGAGATTAGATCATGTCGGGGATTTCTTTATTTACACTGTCCTGTTTTAATGTTATATCAGTAGGGTAAGTGTGAGGTTTGGTGCATCCTAGAACCGGTTTAAACCCCCAGTGGCCTACTTTGCCACTGACCGTTCCAAGGCGGTAGGCCTATTGTCAAGTATTTTGTGTTTGTGATGTCGTTTGCATATATTATTACTTTTGCCTTCTTGTTTGTGTGTTTGCGTATTTGTTTCTGTGACTGTCCTCCTTGAATGCTACTTTCCCTTTCCGATCTTTTTATATGTCTTAATTGAGTCTGTTCATGAGAAGTAATGAAAGAAGCAACACGTCTCATGCCCCTGAGCACCGGCTTTAGCAGGATACTACTTCAAAGTCACCGATATTGGACTCGTTGGTCCCAAAGGACCAGTAAAAATAACACTTTTGATTCGTAAGGCGGTAGCCCTATTGTCAACCCTTTTGTGTTTATGATGTCTTATTTTGCCTTTTATTCATTCATCTTTAAATTACTTCTTTGTTTCTATGTGTGTTTGTGCTTGACTGTCGTCCTTGAATGCTGCTTTTCCTGTTCGATTTTTATATCTATATTTATTATATTCATCATATAATAGTCATCGTATTGTATGCATCATTAATACATTCATCATATCTTAGCAATGCTCAAAATAACGTCATTGCATGTTTACTTCTTCATCAAGGTTTTTATTATCAATACGTAGATATTTCTCAAAATTATATCGCTGCAACGAAAACCTACTGGAGAAGTACAACACCAACCTAAAAACATTTCTACGACTAGGAATATCACAACCTTTATTTTATGGAGATGTGGTGTAAAAACTTTGGAAGTTAAAGGGATCTGACGGGTTTCCTGACCACTTTACAAAATTAATCTGGAAATTCGTCAGAAAAGGATACGACCCTTGAGTATTGCAACGCACTGCATTATTAGTGAGTGACCCCTTTACAGTCAGTTACTATGTTTTAATTTTTTAAAAAACTTCTCTGAAATTACAAAGGCTAAAGGTTTTATATTTTGAATTTATTATCAACTTATGTTCCTCTACAAAATTTGTTTAACTGGTGACCCTGGGGTCTAATTTGGCCCTTACCCTTGGGTCACAGTTTTCCATAGACATATATATACTATAATAGTTGTACAAATGAAGTTTAAAGGGTAAAATTGGCTGTGCCCCGGGGTTTCCTAAGTTTCCTAAGTTTTGCAACTTTACCTTATGTCGTACAAAGTTTTCAATCTAATAATCAATTGCACTGTTTGTTCATCTTTGCAAAACATTTCAGGTTCAAAACTCGGGGCCATTTGGACCTCTCGTTTTGATTGTGTCCTAATTATGTTTTCATATCTATATTTCTCTTTGGCTGCAACTGCTGGGGTTGTTTAGTACAATGCTGGATACATCGAAAGACTTTTCCAATTATACGTTTTATATATCTTTACAACTTTTTTAAGTTATTGTTGGTTAATTTCTCTGGCTGTGGACCTTATTGTTAGGGATTTCTTTTTGATGGGATGTACTTTCATTTACACTGCTTTGTCAATTTGAAAAGTGAAAAGTGGATCTCTTGGAAGCAACAAACACGAACAAGACGCCCCATTGGTGCTAAAATGTGACAAGTGACATTTTTCAAGTTTTGAGATAATCTTATTTGAAAGTTTCAATACATGTCATTTGCTCCTTTGAGGACCATTGCATTCAAAACCTGCAATACATGGACACAATTGTTAATTGAATGTGTACTATGAGTTTCAGAGCTCTTAACCCCATTGTTAAAGAAATGTGTATTTTGTACTTAGCACCTTTTTGCATAAGTTATGTTTTGTAAAATAATTGTACAAGAAGGTGTCAAGTCGCAAATAGCATTTTTTCTGCACACGCACGCTAGAAACCAATGATACAATTTAAAAACCAAGGAGTCAAATGACACTGGGCTACTTCTGGCATGAATCAATATTAAGATTGTCAACACATTGTGTCATATGGTTCATGTATTCCATACACATCTATGTCTGATACAGTCAATAACTTGAAGAAAGCTGAGATTTGCCTGTTGCAGTCTTCAGAAAAACGTTTTGCTAAGAATAAAACAAATTTACAATGTTATTTTATAATAATATTAAGGTATTTATTTCAGACATGTACATTTTCTTATTAATTTGACATTAAACAAATTGAACACACATTATACATGTTTCAAACATTCAATGATGATTACGCTTTTAAAAGTACATTGGCTGCTGGCTTTTATTTTACATTTATTCTATTGTGTACTCGTTATCCGAGTCAGGAATTGAATATTCTGAAAATCTTGCTTTTGTGCACAGTTTAACAAGGTCTTTATTTTTTTGATACTGATAATGGCTGTTTATTTTGTAACAACTGTCAAGATCAGCCGGCTATTCTGGTATCTGAGTTTTCCTTCGGGTGACTGCATGGTTTAGACTTGTTAAAATGTTTATCAAAAGAGGTTATGACCCTATCATATTATGGCTTAGACTTGTTAAAAGGTTTATCAAAAGAGGTTATGACCCTACCATTTTGCAACGTACTGCATGCTTGGTGGTGGACCCTTTTACATATCGCCATTATGCTGTCCACTTTAATTGTACGATGACCGGACAGACTGTGGACCCTATGATGACGCCTACCTAAAGCCCATTGGGACGGTGGCGTTTGATGTTTGTCTTTGATATTTCTTGTCGTGCCCTTAATGGTTTATTCTCTTGTTGCTCTGGTTTCTGCCAAGTCATTGAGTACCTTCATTGTGGCTTTCTAGGCTATTGTTTATTTTGTATTATATTTACACGAGCATATTTGTGTTTTACTTATATTGCCTATTGATGCTGCCTTGTTGGTTAGAGATTAGATCATGGCGGGGATTTCTTTATTTACACTGTCCTGTTTTAATGGGATGACAGTAGGGTAAGTGTGAGGTTTGACGCACCCTAGAACCGGTTTAAATCCCCAGTGGCCTTTGTTGCCACTGACCGTTCCAGTGGTAGCCCTATTGTCAATCCTTTTGTGTTTGTGATGTCGTTTGCATTTAATATTACTTTTGCCTTCTTGTTAGTCTGTTAGCGTGCTTGTTTCTGTGTTTTGTGGTAGACTGTCCTCCTTGAATGCTACTTTCCCTGTCCGATCTTTTTATATTTCTTTAATGAAATGTGACAATATCGATAACTATGAATATATCTTTGGAATCACGTCAACTATTTTTCGTTTGCGTATCACACGTTATTACAATCACATCGAAAGATAGATCCTGTAGTAAAAATATAGGCTCACTAAAAGTGGTGCGTTTCTTTTTCCTTTGATTGTTATGAATATATTGATTAAACGAGGTTGGTTCCATTTTCCCATGCATAAATAATGATGTTTTATTTGTTAATTTAATACTAAATAACTATTAGATACGTTAACATTATAAAGATAAAGGTTATACGACCGCAATAAAACAAAATAGCAGTATGTATCTGTTTATTGTATAATAATATACCATGATTTACGACACTTAGTCGAAGAATGTCAAATATAATCATGTGAAATAATACGTTGCCGTGAAATGTTGTTCGTCTGCTCAAACATAGTCTAACATTAATATAGACTTAATATAGACTGAGTGTCCTCAATTTAAAAACGTTCATGCATGGTGTTAATTTCATGAATTGTGGGTTTAAAATTCGACCTAAACTCGCATTTTAGACACAAATTAGGTTTATTATTTCAATTGCACGTTTGGCTGCTTTTAATTATAGAGAGAACAATATATCTAGTATATAATGTAAAGAATAGAATGCGTACAAGCATACTACATTTCAAACAGAGATAATTATTTCTTACCACAATTTACCAAATCTGATAGTATGCGATATGGTTAAACTTCCATGTAACTTGGAACTGCAACTTTTAAGTCACCTGGAAGGGAGTGCAATAAAAAAACAACATCAGATTAAAGTTTGCAATACATAAAATATATATCACCACCAGTGATAACATCAATCATGACTAGAATTTAAACAGACATTCCAGCAATTACAGACACGAGGAATTAGGATAAGCACAATTGCAGATAATTGCTGTTCTATTTGAAGAGTATATTCACGTTTAGCTTCCCTTTATGTATCTGGAAACAAATTGGAATTCGCCGAACACGATAACTATAAAAAAATATGTCAGTCTACGTTTTGATTGGTGCTGCAATTTCTATAGAACAAAAGCATAAAAGGACAGTTTTTCTCATCTTTTTAATTTTGGACACATCGATTAAGGTATCTATAAATAAAATCGAACAAGAGGATTAGAAGTTATCAATCATATTATGTATACATATTATTACACGCCATAGTCAATATAAAATGCCATGCCAATTGCAAAATGAGTAATGTCGTCTATCTGATGACATGCACGCAATGTCAAATACAGTACGTAGGTGAAACAAAACTACCTCTAAACCAAAGGATTAACCTACATAGATCTGACGTAAACACACGCAAACTCGCCAGGTCGCCAGTAGCAGAACATCTCTGCTCTACAGGGCATGTTTTCTCGGTTATATCCCTTTGCTTCATAGACCACAACCCTAATTGGTCAGATCACTATCAAAAATCACGCGAATCTTATTGGATCCGTCGACTCAACACATTTCAACCGTTTGGAATAAACAAAGGGGATGACATTCGCATCTCCAGTAACAATAATAAATAAAATTCCATGCCGGCTTATTTGTTGATTACTGTGAAATACTGCGATTGATATCAAAATGATTCACCTCATTTTTAATAATTGAATAAAAACGTATATTCTGGTTTATTCCTTTTATGAATAATTTGCATCTATGCTCTAGACAACTTAATTACAATATCAACGTGCTCGAGGTTTAATTTGTTTTAAGAATGTATATACGTTTGAGTTTTTACTAAATAAATTTACCTAACATTTCTATAAAGGATTTCAATTAAAGTCGTTTTAACAATTTCTTAATGCAACATTTGTCTTTAAATCAATTTATAGATAGTTGTTTAAATAATTACAGTTCATAAATGGAAAAATAGTCAATCATGTCGAAACACTGTAACGTTAGCGTACGTTATTTTAACGTCAACGTCAATTAAAAATGTCAGCATTTTTAAATTTAGAATGTCAACGTTTCATCTACGCAACGTCATAACTGACGACGTCATTTCCGTTTTTTGAAAGTAAACAACTTTGACGTTCACGACGTTTACTATCGGTCTGAATATTTGTTGCTTTCTTGGCGTGTATAGCGTTATGTAATCACGCTATTATTATTAATATATTGTAAATCTAAATGGGCCCCTTTTTGCGGGCATTCTCTTCCAGTATCAGAATATATTAATCATATCTTTATGATCATTTGTACATTTTAATCAAGATTGTTTTCATTCCAATCGTTTTTTAGATGATCATTTAGTATCCTTTCTGGATCCAGTGTTTGTGAAAGGTGTTTTATTCAATGTATGATTTTCTCTACTCTTTATATAGAGATTTTATGCGGGGCATTTATTGTGAACTGACCATAAGTCCTTGCATGTAACTGTAAGAATGAATTGCGTTTAGAGTGAAAATATCCACAAACTTTATTAGCTCCAAGATTAAATTCGATGTTCAGATCCCGGGTCGTGTGCTGGCAATGTCCCTGGTTTAATGCAATACCGAACCCTAATGGATACAAATCGAATAATATATATAACTAGACCTAAAGAACTTTTCAAATTAAATTCAACGAGGTATCGGACTTTATTCTAGGACTTCTGATTCCGGTACCATTAATTCCGGCAAATGGTACCTATTCATTTATTGCGTAAAAAATAGGGAAAAAAGGCAAGCGTCTGCTGGGGCATTTGTTCCTTCGATGCATTAAGTGTAACAATGTTTTTGTTTAGAATGAACAGACCTACAACATATACGAGTTTCAATAGTAAGTTCAGGTTCCGGCTCGGGATGGATAAAAAAATGTAAGTAGCCAGACCTAAAGAACTTTTAAGTTTAAGTTAACGAGTATCGGACTTGGTTCTAGGACTTCTGGTTCCGGTACATTTAATGCCGGTAAAAGGTACCTATGCAGAGAAATACAGAGAGAAACAATGAAATGCCTCCGCGTGGGCATTTATGAGGCATAATCGTACCTCTACTGTAAAGTAAAAGAATGTTGTTTTTTTAATGCAGAATGAACATATCTTTGAACTAGTCACTGGTTTCAGGCGTTATAAATATAGTAATAAGACATAACAAATGTTCGGTCAAGTAGATGTCTTAACTCTAAGCTGTCAATTATAGGATTAAAAAAAAGCATTAAATTCAGGTATGAAATTAACAAAAAAATTGCACTTACAAATTAATGTATGAATAAATTCAATAATGACTGGAGTTTTATACATGCGCTAATAATCTAAAACACTTACAGACGATACAAAATCTAATGCAACTGAAATTTGTTACTGGTTATTTATTTAGTATTTTAATGGTTTTACCACCAAATCTTGAGACAAATCTTCAGTAGGAAATACAAGTCATTAGAAATTGAAAAGGAAGCTAAAGATGTACTTACTCAAACAGCCTTATAAGTCCATATTTATATATACCCCAAAACAATACCTATAATTAAAAGAAAATAAACTATTATATACAAATACTCATAATATGTATGTGTGTGTGTATACCGTATATTGACACAAAACACAAAGGAGACATTGTTTATCAAAATTGGAATATTGGTAGAGAGGCCCCAAACCAATGCTCATATATGATGGTAAAGATGGAGCTATAGTATATCTTTTTTTGAAGTTATGCATGCATGGTTTGCACATATTAGTAGATTATAAATCAACATATTTTTAATAAATTTCTCTTAATTTATGCATGAATTGAAATATTGAAATATTGAAATTGAAAATAAAATAGATAGAGAGATACAGCGAGACACAGAGTACATTTCTTAGAGAGACATATAGAGTCAAAAAGAAGAGAAGGAAAGAAAGATAGAGAGAGAAAGAGAGGGGCAAAAAAGAAATAAAACAAGAGTGAGAGATGGAGGGAAAATAGCGAGAGAAGGGGAGAGAGAATGGGGAAGGAAGGAGGGCTGTGAGAGGAATTGAGAGAGTTTCTATATAGTCTTATAGACATAGGCGTAAGAGCCGGAGACCCCAAACACCAATATTACGGGGTGGGTCCCAATATTGATGTTTCACGAAACAAAACAATAATGCAACACAAAATGTATGAATTGGCAATCTGACTATTAAAATTCTGATTGATCAGAAATTGTATTCAGTCTGTGAAATCAAAAGTTCTTCCAGCTGAAAAAAATATATATATGAAGATGTCAGATTCTTCTGTATGACAGGGTAAGTGTTAACTAAAAACCGAAAGTTTTAGTATAACTATTAAAGGGACACTGTCCGTATGTAAGCAGTTATTGAGAATAACCAAATAACTGCCTGACTGCGCTCACTATAACTACCCGAGGGTGTAATTTTAGTTTGAGCTGCGTGTTCAAATGTACAAAGCGGCACTTTTGTTTGTACCCCGATTACATTCCATTAAACAATCTTGCATTTACTTAGTAAATATTCAAAACTGTCCAGTGTGTAATGTTTGTGAACGTAATTAGTGTGTGTTTTATAAGCTTAAAATTATGGACATTGTCCCTTTAAGTTTCAAATACTAGTTTTCCTAAGTTGACTTACTTAAATCTTTAATTTTCTTTAATCACGTTAAATTATTTGTAAAGTAATTTTAAATGAAAACAGGCCAGTAACCTGAAATTAAGCCTAGGCATATCCCTTATTTTGGTGTCCGGTTGCATTAATCTCCCTCTCCACCATGGATTTTGTTTTGATTTCCTTCAATGTGTTGCATTTCAAAAAGAGTCCTTGTATATTAAACTCGGCTCCCATTCATAAATATTCTGTAAAAAGTTTATTTCTATATGAAAATTTATATATACATGTCGTGAAATAATTGTCTATCGTATGGCTAAATGTCCCTGAAGGTTTTGTCGATATAACGTCGCTAACAATCGGTCAATTTGAAATTTTCTTGCTTTGCACGATAACCTCGTGGACGCTTTATCCGGTCAAGTTGACCTGTACCGATTACATATATAAACACATTTGTTGATACATGTATTAATTCAAAAGTGAAATAAGAAATATTCGCCATGCCTCGATTATCAAAAGCACAGAGAAACAGAGCTATTGGGATGTTACAAGGTGGTGTTTCCGCCGTTGACGTCAGTAGGACGTTCGGCTGCAATCGTCGGACAATTTTTGAACTGATGAGATGTTCTAGACTGACTGATGATGTTGACAGCTTATCACTATAATGTTTGTCCCCAGACTATACGTAACCGATCAGGCTACAAACCGTCCAATAAGATCGCGCCGCCCTTACACTGGTGGTATCATTACACGTCGCCATCGTTAGGCACGTTTACAATGGGCACGTTTGCATCGTCACTGGCGTCGTCGGGAGTGGAATATGGTTTTGTTTCCGGACGAGTCTCGTTTCAACTTTAGTAATGCCGATGGTCGACAGCGTGTATATCGCCGTAGAGGCGAAAGGTTTGCTCAGGTTTGCGTTATAGAGAGGGATATGTTTGGAGGAGGTGGGATAATGGTTTTGGAGGTATCATGGGGGAAGAAAGACAAAAGGCTCATCATTTTCCATGGTAACTTGAATGCACAGCGCTATATTAATGAAAGTGTTACCCCTGAAGCAATTCCATTGATGCAAAGACATGCCCCTGCTATTTTTTGTGACTTTAGCAACCCGCAATCATTAGGCTTCTGCCAACATTAATGTACTCCAGTGGACCACCATGTCTCCAGACATGAATCCTATTGAACACATATGGGATGAACTCTGAAAAAGTGTGCGCCGTGGCTATGTCTTGAACAACGTCAATGACTCAGTCGCTGCCCTTGTAAGGGAGTGGAATAATATCCCTAGCAATGCCATACAGAGGTACGTCAATTCCATGAGACGTCGTGTTGAAGCACTGGTTCACGCAAGAGGTGGAAAGAATCGATATTAGTCTGAAAAAAAACACATTAACATTTTTTCTCAAAACACGAGAATTTGTATTACGCCCCCTTAACAGCGGTTTATTTAAGGACAATGAAATAACTCTGAGATGAAAAAAATCACACTTTTATGCTGAGAGAAGATCAACTTTCAATTTCAAGTCATCAAAAATAATATGGATTTATCTAATTAGGAGAAATTTTCAAAAATAAGGAATGCGTAGTTTCTTTTTTGACTTGAGTAGTATATAGTTGTTTTATGTAATTATGTAAATTCTCAAAATTCAACCAAGGCAACTATCTGTGTGCCCCAGTGTAGCTACGGACCTGGAAAAGAAATATATTAAAAAGATACGATTTATATTCACGGTGGACAGACATAACGGACCCTGGCTGCTCAAAACATCGTTACCTTGATCCTGGTTGCTCATGTAAAGGACCCTGGCGGGTAAAAACACGTAAACTATTGGACGTGCTTTTAAAAGATATTTAATATTTCTTTCCAATAAGACACTTTTTAAAACATATCACACTCACGGAACAACACTAGATGGATGTGTGTGTCTGAATTCATGAAGAACGGGATATAAAAACAATGTTTTAGATGTGAAAGAACGCGCACTGTTTACACACCGACGCGTGAAAGTACGTCTAGTTCTAAGAAAGTTGTGTTTAAAAAACGGAGACTACTATTGGCATGTGCTATGTCTGGAATGATGTATGTTCATCCATAACATCCATTGGACGTATTTACAACATAATAATATTTACCGATTGCCAGAAGCGTTAATCAATACTGATAAAGGTGATCATTTGGAAGCAACAAACACAATTAAGTAAATAAAGCAGCAGCATTCTACTTCAAAGCCACATATATTGGTCTCGTTGGTTCAGTTGTTTGTGCATTGCAAAATAATGTATCCTCTTTGCTCATGGCACCGGATCCTGTTTGCTTCTGACACAGGATCCTAGCTGGTAGTTGAAAACATACATCTTAAAAAAAAAACTAGATATATTCCCCTGTTCGGAATATCTCGGTTTCATATCAGCGGTGAAAGATAAATCTGCGACATTTTCTATTGGTTGTGGTTTGTGCGGGGGTCAAATTATGGAAAAAACAATGTTCTGAGATATTTTAAAGATTTTCACATTTAACGAGTTTTTACCCTCCAAAAATCGGCGAGGAACTCGTACTCTTCAAAGGGGCTGGCGTGGTCTCGTTGATAGCACGTTGGATTTTACCTAGATGAAGCCTTATCAGGGAAAGTAGCATTCAAGGAGGACAGTCAACCACAAAACTTATCGGCGCATGTCAATTTCTTCTGTGTATTATTGAGTAAAACGTGTTCCCTTAGTCGCGTCCGTCGGAGTGGTGTGTACACCGGTTCTGTGTTTCGGAGTCTATCCTTGGAACAATTTGCTAAAATATATTCGTTAGTAATATTAGGGCAGCTTCTCGGATTTTTATGTGTCCTTCCTTTCTTTGGAGCGACCGGCTATAAATATTCAATATAATGTCTTGATGAACAGTTAAACAACAATCATGACTCCGATGAGGTTGCTCCACTGGAAATCCGCCCGCTAGTGCCTTAACAAACAAAAGTGGCAATATTCTCAATACAACTTTCTCTAAAATAATATTATATGTATAAAATAATGAAAACTTGCGCATTCAAATATTGATATAAAAGTTTACCATTGGTAAATGTCTATTTAAAACTTGTAATTGACATTTCCCGTAAGTATTCGGAGATTATAAACGGAAAGCTTAGCATTTCTATAGGAGGTGTTCAATATATTACTATACGCAATTATATTAATTTATGAATAAATGTGAATTAAGAGTTATTTTAAACAAAATATCTAAATAAAAAAACGTTTTCTTATTTGTTGCGTACAACAACGGTTACCTCTCTATACGACATGTCTGCCTACATTATGCCAACATTCATGTATATAGTCTACGTCATTAGTTGTTCACACTGCTGCATTTGTATTACTTGTATATTTAATTTTGTATTCATTGATGTATTTTGTTTTTAAATATCATTTATGATCAAACAAATGTTACCTGTCAGGGTCTTATTAACTAGAACGTTGCTAGTGTGGTCCGGGGAAAAAATCCATGAACTTGTTTTATTCCCAGAAACGCTGTTTATTTTGGGAGTATTTCCCACTATTTTATATCTTATATCTGACATGCTGATGATATAGTCTGACTTCTTATATCCTATAGCCTCTCGTTTTACGTTTGTTTGTTTGTTGTTTATTTTTTTTATTTTTTTTTTAATTTTCTGATTTTTGCAGACAATGTGTACACAGCTGCGTGCTTTAAGATAATGCCTCAGGGTCCGGTTGGGCAAGAACGTCATACGGTATCCCGACGCCATGACGTCATGGCGTCAGTGACGTCAAAATGGTCAGAAATTTGTTTTTTTCACTGATTGCATGTTTAAAGTTATTTTCGTGATAAATCAATCAGTGTCTTCATCTTCGACAACTCTGACAGTTGTGACGTCATGACGTCATTAAGACAGGAAAGCCCGTTTGATCAGGTTCTGATCAAAATTTAGTTATTATTATTATTATATATATATTTTTCTTACATATTTTTGTGTGGTTTTGGTCAATTTTTACACATGTTGCTATGTTACATCCATCTATCCATCCTATCCATCCCCACCCCATCATTACCACCACCTGAATGTGTTTTTTTTTTTTACATAATATTATGTCTGTGTTTTTTTTTATGAAATCTTCACCTATATAAATGATGCTCCCCCGACCCTACTCCCACCACCAACCCATTGGTTTATTGGTTTATGGGCTCCCCTCACATGGAGGAGAGGGGGCGGGTAATTGTTTTCATTTTATCATCCATTATTTAGATTTTTCATTTGAACGCAATCATTTGCATATAAAACAATTTAGATTAAATTCAGATACACAGATGAAATATCAATAAAAACATTGCCAGATATCCCTTCCCTCCCCGAGTTGCCTTTCGACCACACATTTCTTATAATGACAGCAATTTTGGATTAAAACTGGAAAAAAATCAATAACATTTCACACCCTGTCCCTAATTTTACTATAATTTGTATGAGATTTTAACAATAATTTTATATCGGCCCGAGTTTCTATACCCGCCGCGCCCACCAACCCCACCCCCGCATTGTTTTAGCCTTGTTTTCTGATGGTATATACTGGCTATATAATTTATTATTCTCTGAAAAATCGAATACTCGAGTGTGCTGTTCTCCGACAGCTCTTGTTAAAGTCATCAACTTTGTATCGACCGGTCAAGATTAAATTTGTTTCATCTTGTTAGGAATTATTCTGCATTTCTTGTACATAAACATATATTTCGAAGGATATGATATTCAAATGTTTTGTCGAATAAAGTTTTTTCTTATACATATGATAATGTATCTTTATTTTCGACCTTTTTGACACCAGTGTCCATTTTCCATCTGTTTGTACCAGCCCTGGTCCGTTGCAAGTGCAACCAGGATCAAGGTAACGCAGTTTTGAGCAGCCCGGGTCCGTTACGTCTATCCACTGTGATATTAGCCCAGGGTCCTTCGAGATTGAGCATATTAATGTACAGTAACTTAATAAGTACAACAGTGTTAATCGGCCTCCGTATCACATTAGTTAACGCGCTTAGTATGCTTTGCCCGTTGCGGACGGGGTTCTAGCCCGGGCCACAATACTTTTTAAAAACAATTGTTTTATGAATTTTCTTTTTTATGAAGAAGTAGTATTAAATGCCTTTTAGATTGATCAGATTTAAATATTAACAAACAATGCATAATAGCACACAAGCATGAACCAAGAAGCTCCGGAATTGAAAAGTGTAACTGAAGGATAGACGGATGTGCAACCTTCATGTGTATATCACCTCCCCACATCCTGAAAACTACGATTTGCGAGAAATAATATTGCTGGTCTTTTCAAACAAAAGAAAATTCCATATCTGTAACTTAATTTGAATAGTACCCTTCAAATATCTCATTGAAAACAATAATTTCTCCCTATCAAGAGTCAACACTTGAGCATGTATTCACTTTACATACTATTTGCTGCCGACGCTCCCTGTATATGTATACATGTATACTATGTGTGCGATTTAGAATTATTTCAAGGATGTTATAGGAAATAAGTATAAACAGTATATGGAACCTATGTGAAAAACGCTGGTAAGTGTTTATAATTATCTACATAGTAATGTATTTAAATTATGCCTTACGCATTTTACTTGTTCCCTTCCGTTCATCATTACACACATGTATATAAAAGAGAGTATGATAATGGACCTTTGGAAACGGCCGAGCACGACACATACGAAATATTGCAGTATCGGTTTGATTGAGACTGTTCATGAGCGGTAGTGAAATATGCTAGCTACCGCTCACGCCCTCTATCCCCAGGTTGACCAGAACTCAATATTCATAAAATCAATAGTACAAAAGTTTAAACATCCCAAAGATGGCATGCATTTGGCGATGGACATGGAGTATACTGCTTCCCCATGTCGTACGGCGTATGGTCCCAGTATCTAATAAAATTAAATGCCCCGAAGAGCCAAATAAACATAATGGAATTTAGTTGGGGGGCAGCAGTTGCTCGGGGAACGTTACAATATGTAAGTGGTCGAACACCGCTCAAAACCCACATACGGTTATGCATATGGTTAGGGAATTAAGAGTTGCCAACTGACAATTCATTTTCAATCTAAATATGCAGTTATCCTAAGTCTAAAACGCATATTATACATTAGTACATGGTCATTTAATGATTAAAGGCAAACCATTGTCAAATGTTCGTCTTCAAAAGTGAAAAAGGATTCAGCTGTGGCTCTTTATACCTGAATTTAGTTCATAGTTTATAATATCATGCTCAAATGCCAATGAAACAAACAGAATATGCTGACTTTTTATTTTGTTTGAAAAATATGCATACATAATTATGATCAGGGAAATAAAATGGGGAGATGAGCATCTCAAATTATGCGACGGATGAGTAGTATAGTGGTAACTCGCTGGACTCGCAATCCAGGGTCGTTGATCGTGAGTTCGATCCCTCACTTCTCCCGTCTTTCGGTTGAGACTTTGAACGGAGGTTCCGGTCTCAATATACCGTAAAACACACAAAAATCAGAAATATACACCTTTGGCACCTGTTTTATGAAACAATTTTTGGTATGGACTTTTTATTTGTTTAATGTAGCGCATTTTGTCGTACTACAATGCCCCACCTTTGATGTTAAATGTTTTAACTGGCAACAATACTATTGGTGACCATGATCTTTTCATTTTATGTTTTGAACATAAATTATGATAAGTTGTCGTTTAAATAATAATGACAATTAAGCTATATTCAGGCTTATAAATTAATAAACAAGCGCATCCAAAAGAGTATCAATGTTTAATAGGAATTATAGTAATGGTTGCATAAAAAATGTTATATTTTGCAAATGAAAGTGATTCTCTTTAAATCTATGTCTGAAATACAAATGTCAATTACAACAATCCTCTTTTCTAAATAAACGTGATTATGTCAATAAGTCTCATTTTTTCATCTGAACAGGAAATGTGTTGATTTGGACATACACGCGCCAATGATATTTAAAATGTTCTCATGTCTATTGCACTCGTCTGTTTGCAGTAAGTCTTGAATATATGACGCGCTTAGAACTGTTATCAGTAAAAACAACAACAACCTCTTGGGATGGGTTATGTCTGCACAATCTTATTATGTCAACGTTGTGGTTTGTTCGTTTGTATGAGGTTTAACGTCGCTTTCAACAAACCTCTTGGGATGAGCTATGTCTGCACAATCTATATTATGTTCACGTTGTGGTTTGTTCGTTTGGATGAGGTTTAACCTCGCTTTCAACAAACGGTGAGCTGAATGCCCATTTTATAGTCCTGACTCACTGGAATACCTCGCCACCGTAACCACTGGTGGCATTATTGGAAAGGGTCACACACAAAAAATAATATAAAACAATTCTAGTCTATATTATTGGTTTGAATAACACATACAAATATTATTTATTGATTTATTTTTGTGACCCTTACCGATACTGCCACCTGTGGCCGTAGACACATGGTATGATATCCCACTATCCTTTGATGTGCTGAACTCCGAACAATGGAAGGACATGCGAAGCGGATGTTCTAACATTAGTCGCTTCTGACAAGTTTGTCAAAATAGTAATATATGAAACTAATAATGGAAGGTAAAGTATGTTGTTCACGAAAGAATATGCCATCAGATACTTTTATATTATTCAAAAAACACAGTGTACAACATCAAATGCATAATTCCTGAAACTGTCCAGTGTGCTGTATATTTTTACATCAGACAGATCAGACCGAAATTGTTTTGAAATCCCACATTCGTAAAACAGATGATTACAACTAGATGGGTGCTCTCTGGAGCACGTGTGTCGCCTTATGGGGCCTTGTCAATTAAAAAAAATGTGATCTTCATTCTGACCTTGACCTTTATATTTTAGAATGGTTATGTCGAAGTTTGATGAAGAAATATAAAGAAATGAGAAAGTATAAGACAACGTTAAGTTTTCGTGACGGACGGACTGGCAGACTGACGACAAGGTGATCCCTATGTCTCGCTTTTTCAGGCGAAACAAACAATGGATATGTGACTTCTATATACATACGTAAAGTCCGGACAATATGACGCGGCGTATATGTATGAAGAAGATACGTCTATGGAAGTGCAGCTTATCACTGCAGCGGCCTTAACGTTCTTTATAAAATCAACACAGACGTGAAAACGACATAGTGACTTATAAGAGTCTCCATACGTTCAAACAAAAACTGACCCAAACTGCTTATATTATTTAAACAAACCGATTGCAATAATACCGTGCACAGTCGTTCATTATGCTTTTTCAACTGATAAATGTTGATGGGCGTGGCCTTTCTACCGGTGCGGCTTATTGTCCGGAATTACGGTACATATATAGAAAGAGAGAGGATACATGTGTTGTTTTGTCGTGAATAACAGACTTTAATTCATCGAAAAGTGAAAATATTTCGTCTTTTTTAAAAGAAAATGAAAATAGTTGTTCCGGAACAAGTGAAAAATAACAAGTGAAAGTATGGGGTATATTTCACTGGTAAAATCCAGTATTTCATTAGTTAACATAAAATACATATTGGATATCCATTGTAGCGGATAAAATCAAATTATATATAACATCGCATTTGTAAGTGTTTCCGATTATATTTAAATACACATGTTCCATTTACATTTTATAGTAAAATATCACAATATTTTCACTTAATGAAAAAACAACATAGTACGAGTTTTAATAACTTTATACAACATTTGAAAAGCTAAGCAATCTGATTGGATAGAAGATAAAGTGAAACACTAAAACAAAAGATCCTGACATCTACAACGGCGCGGAGTACCGGCAAACATACACTGTGGACGGGATATTATGCGCGCACATCGTCCTCTTCCATTGATAAATGGGCCGGTATCTGTACACCTGCCGTCGTAAGTCACCCGGCAAAAAAACCTTCTATAACACGCCACTTCGTCTACGTCACCAAGCATCATAACTGCTATCACCAACACGAGGCTGGTCCATGCCATGTTCATGTTTGCCCTTCCCAATTGAGTTTTGACCTACATAACAGTACGTGTAATAATTGTATATTTTAAATGGCATTGAATATAAACTGAGCATGTTTAACAATTACAATGGTAGTGAAACATTTAAAATATACATATACTTGAATACAGCGGTAACAAATTATATCACGGTTGAACATGTTAAACTTACTGACCATATTCATTCGGGGAAATCCCTCACAAAAAAAGGAAGATTTTCACTATCTATGCACTAGAATTATTACCCACATCATGAAAATACAGAAGAAAAGGTAGACATACCGGTATGTCATCGTTAGATCGTTAGAGGAATACCTACGAAATGAAATTCCTAGTTGTGGTTACCACTACTAGTTATAACAATGGATTTTAATCTCGAACTACAATTTTTCATTAACTTCAATTATTATTTACAAGTCTATAAAGCATTTCTTTTACAAACTAAAGTTGTTCCATATATCTCAAAATATGTATCTTCAACATAGGAATTTGTTTTATTAGTATGAATAAGTATGATCAGTAACTTTAAATGGTATTAAATATAAATCGTGCGTCTTTAACAAAATCATAATGATAGTGAAACATTAAAGGTGTATATATATACAGCGGTAACATGTTGTATAGCATGATTGAACATGTTAACATATTATCGTATCCATTGACAACATATACTTTTTAAAGGGACTGTAGTTGATTTTGATAGTGTTTCGTCTGTAAATAGAAATACAACTAAAATTGGTACATTGTGCTTCAGTATCTAATGATCACGCATTTGGCAGTAACATAGACCCCATGCTACTATCGGTTTAAGTATTGTTCATGAAATCGATTCTGCGGCGACTTTTTTTTTCTATTTTTTATATACATGTATATACATTTTATATAAAATGAGTTATTGGTGGTCTAATTCAGTTACAATCCGAAGACACTACACATGTGTATGTATAGCAATCGGACAATATTCAACCCTTTAATTGGTAAACAGTATTAATGACACAATTAATAGTATAGTACATTTCGTCTGTTACGGACAGTATAGATGAACAAGTCCGAATTCGACGAAAGACAGCGACGTGTATACAAAAATGACATCCGAGTGTGATTATCCGCAAACGGCGAACGTTCATTTCTTATTTAGTGTTCGACTAACTCTAATTAATTTAACGTTGTTTATTTTCAATAACTATGCTTACATATTCTATTAATTGTTGTAATTAACAGGAAGTTTATGCCTGTTTATATGCTTTATGACGGCATTAGTGATTTAAACAAGTAAAATGGTATTTATTACGTTGCCACTTTAAACGAATAAATAAATAAAACATGTTTATACTTACCAACACTTATCGCTACAGCACGCATTCAACAAAAAAGTGTATGTACTGTGTATCGAGTTTTGTTTATCCTCGCCGTTCGTTTAAAAACATATGGCGACATATGTACTGCGAATGTTTATTTAACTATAAGTACTTCATACGTAAACAAACTTGTCCAATCAATCATCGTCGTGATATTTATCATATTTTTATCCTATGACGTTAAGAGGAAAACATTTAATTCGTAATTAACAGACATAATGCAAACAAGATTGATGATGCATGCTGGTAGAAATACGAGTTTGTGGTTGTGGTGGTCATTTTTATTTCATTAATTGTTTGCCAGTCACCACATTCTGCCGTATTTATTCACTCCGTGATAGGTACGCGAGGATCGACATGAAACATCCATCCACGTACAGTAAAATACAGTAAAACACCTGTTTAAAGTTAAAAGCACGTTTCTGTAAATTAATATATTGTTACTGTATGCGTAAAGGCACAGGTTTTAACAATTATAAAAAATATATAAAATAATTTATTTTAGGTTTGTTTAAATCCACTAAATATATTTACTATAGGGCCTATGGTAAACTGAAGACATTTTGTGGGCCATAGAAAAATAATTAGACCAACGATTTTTGTCAAACGTACCCATGTTGAGCTGTATTATATTCTCTGCAGGAAAACACAAAAAATATCGTGTCATGTTGCTTATTAGAAATTCACCTGAGTGTAAACAAAGTGACCAGGGTCACGAACGAAGTTCACTCAGCCTCAGCACGAAAGCAACCACTTTGCATGAAAGAGTATGATAATGGACCTTTGGAAACGGCCGAACGCGACACATACAAAATATTGCAGTCTCGGTTTGATTGAGACTGTTCATGAACGGTAGTGAAATATTCTAGCTACCGCTCACGCCCTCTAGCCCCGGGTTGAGCAGAACTCAATATTCATCAAATCAATAGTACATAATTTTAACTATCACGAAGATGGCATGCATATGGCGGTGGAGATTTTCCTCCCCTATTTCCAGCGGCGTATGGTCCAAGTATCTAACAAAATACTATGACCCGAAGAGCAAAATAAATAAAATAGAATTTAGGTGGGAGCAGCGGTTATGAAGCCTGGATATCACAAGTAACAGCCAAAAGACTAAATTAAAAAGCAGACAACGTATCCTAAGATCAAAATTTCTGAATAAATGGTCTAAACTCATGTTTAATGGACTTACAGTGTTACCTGTATGCATACTCATTCATATATACTGGGAAAAGGAAAAGCAAAGCACTAAATGTGCCTTTTATGCATAAAATAATTTAGGATTATTTTACAGAGACCTACTTTTGACTCTCCCAGGCAAGGATTTCTGATATATTTAGTGGATTTAAACCTTTAATTGTTTAGGATAAAAAGAATAAAACCAGAAAGTACATTTATGTCAATAAGAATAAAATGTAATATAGATATGAGATATATATAACAATATACCTTTCAAAGCACTGGAACCGAGAGGGATGCAAACTTGACAGGAAAGTAGGTTTGCAGAGAGATATGTCAATAATTCAGTGCTAATAACAAATAGAATAAATACCCAAGCGCTTTCGATTATACGTCTTCATCAGGGGAGACAATACACACAATTACATGGGCATTACAATATACAATAAAACTGCAGTTATTAAGTCCAACTATGAAAAATAGATATTAAACTAAATGAAGAATATAGACGAGAATTTATACTAGTAACTATGAAATAAATCAGATATAAACCCTTTTTTAAGGGCTCATCAATCAGGGATTTATTACCACTGAAAATAACGTGTACTCGATGGTTACAAGATGTGACGTCAGTAAAAAAATGTCAATGTGAAACTCCAAGCAGCGAAGTAATACGGAAGATTTTAGAATTGCAAACCGACATTAAAAAATGTCGGTGTGAAACTCTAACAAGCGAAGTTTGACTGTTTACTGTAGTGTGAGTATAAAATAACTTGAGTAAAATCAATATAGATAAAATTAGCAGTCATTTCTGTTGATGCCATTGGGGTGGACAGTATTACATCTGCGTATCCAGTAATGTGTGCGTGTTTGCGTTGGTCATTTGTCCAATTGGGGTTATGGTCAATGCAACATAGTGTTAAATCCGTGAATGAGTGTAAATTAGAAATGTGTATGTGGTCTGCAACAGGTGAACGCGCGCATCGACGCGGAGTGCAATCAGAGCGATGTAAGTTCATGCGCAGGTGCATGGCGCGCAGGTTCATGGCTTGTTTGGTTTCGCCAACATATTGTTGACGACAGACAGTGCATGTAAACACATAAACAACATTTTCCGTTTTGCAGTTGCCGTCACATTTGATAATGCTTTTTGCGCCGGATTAGGCCAACAGATGTGATGTCAAAGTCTAAGATAGTTCTGTGTTTAATCCAATAAAATATCAATGCGCAGGATAAAAACTTTTAGGCGAGAAAGGGACAGGAACGGTAGCTCTGGAAAGACATTGGTAAAACAGTGTAGGACATTCGTAAACCACGTCGCTTTTTAGGCGCTGTTTTACATATTATATATATTAAGACCCGTTTTATTCACCAGGGTCCCATACTTAGGGACATAATGCTGGTAATAAAGGGGTTTGATTGGTACTAATTAGCACCATGCTGTGTTGAAATTCATTATTTATTGACACTCCGCCAACTAGGATGTTAAACCCCCTACTAACAAACAGACAAAGGTTAATGAATAGGCCCAAGGTTTATGTAATTATTGGACAATTAATTGGATTGCCATATACATATCGTGATGGACATACTTCACATACACACGGTTCAGAAGCTCTCTCACATGTATCATTTTATGAGTTATATATTAATATTACGTTACTGGTCCGTAAATGTTGGGATTTCGGAGTTTTCCCCGCTTATTTCTCTAAAACACATCCGACTTTAGCCAAACCTTTGGTCCATTATTCCACAGGAATTCGAATTTAATTCAATACAAATAAAAGAATAAGATATATGTTGAAAAAACAAACTCCCGGGAGAGAACTTTCTGGTATTGTGGATGTTTATTTATATATTTTAAAATAAAATATTGGGGGTGGGGGGGGGGAAGTATTGATGTAATTATGAATTCCTGTGATTATTCCATAATAAGGCTTACAGGTTTATGGATTTGTAAGTTTGGAGTAGCCTAGTTCATCGTTAGTATAAACTTGGAAATAAGATCGTTTATATAGTCACCTCAGGTATAACGGTTGGGCTTTAAAATATATCGCCTGGGAACTTATACATAACCCTAGCCGATCTTAACTATATTTTCTTAAGTGCTTATTTCCCTTGTCAAACATGAATAAAAACAAAAATAAAAATGGCTACCGAAAAGCAGACTCTGACCGGGTCGAGCCATGTGTGGTTTTAATGATTTAACAAAATCTACTGTTATATTTAAAAAGCTATGAAGCGGAGAAGAAAGTGATATAAATTATCTAGGGATATCGTGGTAAAATCTAGCCATTTTTATAAATTAAGTATTTAAAAACAGTGATGAGGCAATCGGATTGTTTATAACGCCATCTTTGAATCATATACTATCTGCATTAGCTGCATGTCAGTATATATCTTTTATTGCTAATTGCTTCTTGTAAGGGTTTATCATTTGCTTTGTAGTTTTGTTTCAAAAGAATCTTTGATATTGGCCCCCGAAAAAGTGAAATTGAGTGTCGTTATTGATTTTTTCTCTTCTAGAGAACTGCATTATACAAATACTGCAACTTATGATGTATAAGTCATGATAGATTCCTCTTTTTTAACGATATTGATCTTTACAGTATTTTAACACAGTTTCGATCGCATTGAGTCCTGTAATATAGTACAGAAGAATAATCTAAGATTTCAGTATTTAAGAAATATATAGATGCCGATATATTTAACTATACTAACTATACTAAATATAAATAATGTTTTTCTTTAATTTGTGACACAAGACCTGATCAGGCTATATCAACAGTCAACATGTGTTAAGATCATGGCTGCTACATAGGACAACTTCTAAAATGTATAGCAGTATTAAATGTAAATTGCAATATACAACTCTACTTACTGTTAGAATACAATAATAGAATTGTTAACAAATTATCTCAAAAATACAGTTAATCATTAAAATTAAAATCAAGATATGTCACTGCCGATATTAAACAGATGAAATGCTGTTGCAAGTCATTTTAGATTCTGAGTGATTTATATATATCATTGGTAACCATTACCTTTTCATTATATGTTTTGAACATAATATTATATTTTCAGTCATTTACATAATAATGACAATTATGATATATTCAGGCTTATAAATAAATAAACAAGCGCATCAAAATGAGTATTAATGTTTAATAGGTCTTAAAGTAATTTTTGCATAAAAATTGTTATGTTTTTGCACATGAAAGTGATTCTCTTTAATACTATGTCTGAAATACAAATGTTAATAACAACAATCCTCTCTTAGGAATAAACGTGTGATTGTGTCAATAAGTCTCGTTTTTCTGAACAGGAAATGTTTTGAATTAGACATACAAGCGCCAATGATATTTGAAATGTTCTCATTTATGCTACACTCGTCTGTTGGCAGTCGCCTTCAATCATAACGCGCTTAGAACTATTATCAATAAAAACAACAACAAACTCTTGGAATGGGCTATGACTGCACAATCTATATTATGACAACGTTGTGGTTTGTTCGTTTGGATGAGGTTTAGCGTCGCTTTCAATTATGTTTCAGTCACTATCGCTAAGGTAACTACAATGAACTCAATGCTCATTTTAAATTGCTGCCTCGCTGGAATATCACGCCGCCGTAGACACATGGCATGATACCCCACTCTCCTTTTATGTGCTGAACTCCAAGCAATGGAATGCAATCGAGGCGACGCTCCAACATTAGGCCACCGCTTCGGACACGTTTGTCAAAATACAAATGTTGGCACTACAGTAAAATGACATTGAATTGGTTCCAATATTACTTATGACATAATCATACTACCAGGATACTAGGAAGTTGAGGAAAGTCAGTCCTCTAGAGGTGGATAAGTTTCTGAATCCATACCTCATAGTGATATATGTTAAATATCATGATATGGAATTGAACAAACAACACATACACGTATGTACCATGCAGCAGTAGTAATTAACTCTATAAACAGCATGATTTCTGTTCTCAAGTAGTATATATAATATATTGAGCTCACTGTAGTTATAACAATAACAATTGTAGGAAACATCAAATATATCAACACCAGTTTATATGTATCATCGCCCACCAGTGTTCTGCTGTCTTCTAAAATTTCTTATATCGGTCTAAAATATAAAGAAAATGAAAGATCAGGAAATAGTTCAACATATAAGTATATACATATTCCAATCATCACATTATTATGATCCGGGGTAAGTGGAGAACAAAATAAGCTGACGAATATGTTTGCACATTTTGACATCTTACTAAGACGACAATTTGAAAATCGACGGAGAACGTGTGTTGTTGTTTTTGTTTCCGAAAAAATGTTAACCCCCACTTTCATGCCACCCAACTCCAGTTTCATAGCACCAACCCCATAATCGAAGGTTTGGTGTGTATTATTGATGATTTTATTACAACATAAACAGTCATACTACCTGCACAATATGACTGTTTAAGCATTAACCAACGTATATAATATAATTATTGTAAATAATTGAGTTTGTGCGGTTAATCAGCCGTCCTTGCCGGTTGTTAGTCGCCATTGGGTTCATTATCAACAAAGCAGAGATCACATGACCTCTTGCCTTCTATTGCAAACAAAGAAACATCAACAGAATTGAGAAGTTACAATTTTCATCAAATTCCCGGATTCTATTCCGTTTTTGGTTTATATGCGTTGTTGCATACGTTAATAAGGATAATAACGGGAAGTATTGTTCTGTTGTACAGTTCATTGCATGCTGTTTTGTGTGTAAAAAGTTTGTTGTGTTTGTTTTGCGATACACAATGCATATGGCGGACTGCCATGATACACAGGGACGCAGAATAACGGTATTCGGCCATAGTTTTGTTAAGCGCTTAAAATGCTTTGTAAATGATAAACCTGCAGTGTTTTCACTACGAACAAGGGATGTCACTGTGGATATTTATGGATTCGGTGGTCTTAAGTTAAGGAATGACAAACATAAACGGTTACACAAAGTTGACACATTGTTGGCTACCCAAAATAGTTCCGCAGTATTCGTGACTGTATGTTACGTCAGCTTAAGTGGTGAGTGTTGTTCAGGTTTTGTGTAAACACATAGTGATATATTATATTTGGCCGTGTTTAATTCTCATTTCTATGAACCAGTCTGTATTGTTATAACATGCATATAACGTGCCACGGTTTTTTTCTAGCAGCGTTAGGACACATACGCCTGTCGCCTGTATGCTGTGTGCACTGTTAATCATCGGCTGCTTCTCCTTTCACTACATCTGGCCGACACAGAGCAGATTATATCGGGGTCATGCAGACGCTTTCAGTTTGTTATCGGGGCCGCGCTCGGTACCGTTTAACAACAGTCACATTTGATGACTGATTTCATCACTTTATCGTGTGATACTGGCTAAACTTGAGCTTGCTCGGTGTAAATTAGACCCTGGTATATTTATGTTGTAAATGTCATATCTCTGCTGCAGTCCGTGTGTTATGATAGGGATTACCAGAATGGCTATTTGAAGTGTTCTGTGGTTTCACCTACATCTGAGATGGGTGCAATTAATGTATTTGGAATACACAGTTATCTATATGTACACTGTCAAGTCTTGCAGTGTCTGAGCATGTTGTTGGCATACAACATATATATGTTGGAAAGATGTTGGTATATGGCGAAATGCCGTATGTTTGTATTGTTGGTTACAATGTGTGTGTTGGTACAGGTATATATATCTATCTATATATATATTTATATATATATAAAAAAAATAAATAAAAAATAAAATGTGTTGGTATATGGTGAAATACCACATAGGTATACGGTTATATACCACATTTAAAAAAAATAAAAAAATGTGTTGGTATACGGTGAAATACCACATAGGTATATGGTTATATACCACATTTAAAAAAAAAAAAAAATGTGTGTTGGTGGTATATGATTAAATACCACATAGGTATATGGTTATATACCGCATTTAAAAAAAAAAAAGTGTTGGTATTTGGTGAAATACCACATAGGTATATGGTTATATACCACATTTAAAAAAAAAATAAAAAAAAAAATTGTTGGTATATGGTGAAATACCACATAGGTATATGGTTATATACCACATTTAAAAAAAAAAAAAAAAAAAATGTGTGTTGGTATTTGGTAAAATACCACATAGGTATATGGTTATATACCGCATTTAAAAAAAAAATGTGTTGGTATATGGTGAAATACCACAAAGGTATATGGTTATATACCACATTTAAAAAAAAATAAAAAATAAAATTGTTGGTATATGGTGAAATACCACATAGGTATATGGTTATATAACACATTTAAAAAAAAAAAAAAAAAAAATGTGTGTTGGTATTTGGTAAAATACCACATAGGTATATGGTTATTAACCGCATTTAAAAAAATAAAATAAAATGTGTCTTGGTATATGGTAAAATACACAAAAAAATGTGTTGGTATATGGTGAAATACCACATAGGTTTATGGTTATATACCGCATTAAAAAAAAATAAAAAAAATGTGATGGTATATGGTGAAATATGTATAATATTGCATTATTACATTAATATTTATATATGGTCAAATGCACTGCATTATATCTCATATTGGTAGACTCTATATTGAAAACAGGTACTAAACTAGTATCAGGGATCGGCTTACCTGACAGTAAGTGTGATGTATGCTTTGACTAAAAGTGACATTCTATTCACAGGACTGGCCAGGATGTCCAAACGACCCAGGAGGGGGAAGTCGGATGCCGGCAAAAAGTCACGGGTAGAGACAGGGGTGACACATAGACCGGTGGACACAATTAGTGTGAACGCGAGTAGTGTGGACACGAGTAATGTGGACAAGAATAGTGTGAACCCGGCTGTCCTTGATAGATGGACGAGTTCATAGATGCTATGCTGGTACGAATGCAGCAGCGGAATATGGTTGTGCCTAACGTAACGGCGCAATCTCGGGAGGTGGCACCACCTACACCATCGGCGACAAACCCATCACAGGTTGTTGCGGTATCACCAGCTCCTATCACTGTTTCACTGGCATCAGCGGCAATAGAACAGTTTAGTACTGGACACACACGAGGTGCTTTATTAAGCATTTCGAGTCACTTAAGTGAAAAAGCAATGTTGGACATTTGGGCGGACAAATATGTTGAATTGGCCTCCTTGCTACCTGGGTCTGTGCAGGAGAATTTTCATATTAACATTTTAGATGGGGGTTCACTACAAGTGAAAAGTTAACCTAAAGATAAGGTGTTAGACGTTAACGCATGGCTTAAGGCCTTTCATATTTTTATTGATGTGTATATTAAAAAACGTCCGCACGATATATCAGGTTTACTGGCACATGTCAACCCCATTAAGGAGTTGGAGCAAGGTTATGGCCAGAATGCATTTCTATTTTATGACAGAAAATTTAGGGAGCAAAGTCAGCTTCACGGCTTGGCTTGTGGGGTCATGCACCAGGACTTGTGGATGCGTGCCGCCACACTGCATTCGGGTCATCATCAGCGTTGAAGGTTGTCAGTGCTTCGTTAGCACATACTTCTAAAGCTTCTTACCTTCGTGTGTGGAAACAATTTGCAGATTATTGGGTTGAGAAACAAATGAATCCTTATCTCCCTATAAAATCTTATCATATAGTCAATTATCTGGCCTCTGTCTTTGACAAGGGATGTGCACCTAGTACCATTGCTACTCATGTATCCGCTATTGGTTTTGTACACAAAATGTTAGGCTTCTCAGATCCGATGGATACGTTTGTACTTAAAAAGTTTGTTAAAGGTGCTTTTAAGATCAGTGGGCAGACCGACTCTCGTCTCCCCATTACGATTTCAATTTTGCATCGGCTATTACAGGCGTTACCTATAGTGATACGGCGTCATTATGAACAAGTTTTGTTACGAGCTCTTTTTTCTACAGTTTATGGCCTATTCTTACGTCTGGTGGAAGTTTGCTTACAAACAGGGGGTGATTCCAGTAAGTTAATACAACGGAATGCTATTTCCTTTCAGACGGAGGGCACTAGTTTAACAGGAATGACTGTCATGTTGCATCATTTCAAACATACAAAACAGGTTAACCCTGTCTCGTGGTACATTGCACACAACTCTCTAAACCCCGATATGTGTCCAGTCCTAGCTATGTATAAGTATTTACAATTGTATTTACACAAGGCGGGTCCACTCTTTCAGTTCCAGGATGGTAGACATGTCTCATATGGTTATGCAGCTGAGAAACTCCATTCACTTGTAATTTTTCTTGGGTTAGATACAGCTAAATACAAACCACATTCATTCCGTTTAGGAGCTGCTACGGCAGCAGTTCAAATGGGATATTCTGATGATGTGGTGCGGAAGATGGGGCGATGGAATTCCGATGCTTTACAAAGTTATATCAGGTTGCCACAACAGCGTTTCTGAGAACGTGTCTGGTACACACATGTATGTCTGTATATGTCACTGGAGCGGAACTGGGGGCACAGTGTTAGACTGGTCCTTATTTTTGCTTATGCACATGTAGGGACTGTACTATTGGGTGCGGAGCCATTAGTTAAGGATTGCATGACGGACTCAGTGTTAGACTGGTCCCAAGTGTGAGTGGTTTACTCGTGTGCATACATCTTTTCATACTGTCATATCTTTCTACATTGACATATTTTATTATTATATATTTTCTTTCTTTTTTTTTTTTATCTCGAATGTCAGCGTAGGCTGGTTTCTAGAGATTGTAAGGTGCCTGTTGTGCATAGTTATCATTTATTAGTTGGTTGCATTATGCCTTACATCAGTATTTCTTTAGTGCATATCGCAGTTTTAAGGACTGCTTTTGGTGTTTTTGAGTATGTGACCATATGCATATTGTGTTAGACATGTATTATATGGATGTGTGTGTGTGTGTGTGTGTGTGTGTGTATGTGTATGTGTTTGGCAAAACATGAATACTGTTATATGCCATGGATTTTGATGTTTAAGAATCTAAATAGGTTGTAGAAACATGTTTTGCCTTGCAACTCATCAGTTTCAATATGTATATATCGATAGAGAGAAAGAACGAGTACTTGATATTGAAAATATTACATTCACATCAAGCCATGAAGATGTGGAAAACAGTGCAGGATAAGTTCAGATTGCTCATTGTATTTATATTGTTGTTCGACAATTGGTAACATCACACACATCACTATTGTCAGATATTTCTATTGCTTTGCAAAATTAAGTATCCAACTGCATCATCTTTGGGTGGGCTGTAGAGTGGCGGATAGTTACCCACCTTTTACTGTGGGAATGTTTGATTTAATTACACAAATGTATTATTGAACATTTTCTAACTAGTCATGTTATGTAAGACTGTTAGTTAACTAGTCATGTATATAGCATTCTAATATAATGTAATCACACATATATTACATTATAGTCATTTTATGGTAAAATAAAATGACATGTTCGCATAACATGGTATTTGTATGTTTTTTGGTTCCCATCAGCAAAACAAGCTGCATATTGATGTGGTTGGATACTTGTGAGTGCTGCATTAAGCAAGCACAAAATATAATTATTGTAAATAAATGAGTTTGTGCGGTTAATCAGCCGTCCTTGCCGGTTGTTAGTCGCCATTGGGTTCATTATCAACAAAGCAGAGATCACATGACCTCTTGCCTTCTATTGCAAACAAAGAAACATCAACAGAATTGAGAAGTTTCAATTTTCATCAACCCACCACCATCCCCATTTCGCCGCCTGTATTGAAAATATATACATTCAGATCTGGCGTTAGGGCAGCTTTATACATATATGTTTTTAATGCAAGGACGGCCGATAAGTCACTAATCGATTCTTTTATCATAAAAGTTGTATATTCTATGTCACTGTGTGGGCGGATAGTTACCCACCTTTTACTGTGGGAATGTTTGATTTAATTACACAAATGTATTATTGAACATTTTCTAACTAGTCATGTTATGTAAGACTGTTAGTTAACTAGTCATGTATATAGCATTCTAATATAATGTAATCACATATATATTACATAATAGTCATTTTATGGTAAAATAAAATGACATGTTCGCATAACATGGTATTTGTATGTTTTTTGGTTCCCATCAGCAAAACAAGCTGCATATTGATGTGGTTGGATACTTGTGAGTGCTGCATTAAGCAAGCACAAAATATAATATCATCAGGTTTGTTTATACTCCATTCCCTCGGCTCCTTTATATAACTGCCCTTTCTAACGGAGCTAGTACAAATGCATCATCACCGATCACGATGTTGTCACGTAGTGTCTCCATATAATGGAGCTATTTAAAGAGGCTGTTGGTGAGCTGAAAATAAAAATCTGCAAGCTCCATGGGGTTTTCTGTATATTACGAGTTACATCGTTTCAACTAAAACGTGTGTGTATCCGTATTTTAAAAATGGGGAGTTTCTTTGAGACATTGCGATTTTAGTTCTTATTTTATTTGGGCGCTCTAACATATATTAGAAATTTCATTGGACTTGATGATGTTTAGAAATGTATGTGTCAACTTGAAAAGTACGGTATCAGTTTCACATGATTTAAGTGCGACATACTTCGGGTTACAACATCGGCATCGCCGATAGGACCTTTAACATAAAAAACAGTCTTCTTACTGTTAATGTTCTTTCAAATTCATCATCTTTGACATTATATGAAAACGTATTCCCAGATCTTCAATCTTGAGTATTAATTCGGGATGTGCATTCACTTGGTCTATGTACTCTTCATTCTGTCTAATAAAGGCAGCGATGCCTGGAGCGTCTTGGCGTCCACAGATGATCAATCTGGCAAAAAAAATCTTCTGGCGGTGTTTGCGGATTGGCGTAACGAAGATATACTAAAAGCACCTCGTATTCTGTTGAACAGTGATGTATTCTCTGCAACTTCTAATTTCTTGTCAACTTTATTTATAATTTTATTAAATATTTTCTTGAAAAATATGACAGCTTTTGTAAATGTTCTTTCTGTTGGATCAGCTAGATATGTTGTGACATGAACGTCATAAAAACGACGTCAAAATGCATTCAAGTTATGATGTCATTTCTCGTATTTGCAATGTGATTTATCGAGATTTTATACTTGAACGCTATGTTTGTATTCTGATATTATCAATAATTCAAATAGATTAACACTATTACTGCTGTTTTAAATATAATTTAGAAATTGAAACGTATTTAGATTTTATAGTCGAAAACGGTTTATTATAGCATTAAGTAGATTTAATTTATCATCAAGTGTGTATGTATTACTAAGTTATATTTTGTAATGTTGGGAATATCACACACGTCAGATGTTCATATTTGGGCCGCGAAACGTGATTTATTTAAATGGTCGTTTATTGAACAAACATACATGTACACTGTTATTGCCATATGAAAAAATCATTCTCCTTGATTTTACATAAAAATATTTTTTTATTCAACTGCACACGGCTTTGATCACTACTGCTCTGAAACAACTTAATATAAGATGTCTAGTTGCAAATAAGAAAACTTGGATCATATTTGCATTTCATTTCAATACAAGTTGCAGATACTGAGTATGACCTACAATTCAAGGTACAGTGACTTTATTTAATTCTAATCTTGTTTGTGGCGAAATCGGAACATTTCTGCGGATAACTTATTTATACTACAGATAATTAATCACGGGCGCATTATGTACCGTCTGCGGTACAGGAGCTCATGGCGAATATATTTTATGAATATACCTCGTTAATATAGAGTATATATACTCAATACAACGTCTATTTATAAATAGTCGTAATGAAAGCCTGTGGTTTGCAGTGCTTTTGTTTGTATTTGAATACATTTAATATATCAAGAAAAGTTAGTGCTACGGCATCCGTTACAGGAGTTATTAAATTGGCGTCTCTAGTTGTTAGCATTGCAATATAAACACCAGAAATAAACAAAGTTACAATTAGACAAGTTCTTTCTGTTTATATATATATATGGTCCTTGTGGCACCTCCCGCTGTAAGACATGCACAATGATGACTTTGACATCATATCTGTTGGCCAAATCCGGCCAAAAAAGTATTAACAATTGTGTCGGCAACTGCAAAACGGAAAATGTTGTTTATGTGTTTACATGCACTGTCTGTCATAAACAATATGTTGGCGAAACCAAACAAGCCATGAACCTGCGCATGAACTTACATCGCTCTGATTGCAAAACGCGTCGATGCGCGCGTTCACCAGTTGCTGACCACATACACATGTCAAATTTACACTCTTACACGGATTTAACACTATGTTGCATTGACCATAACCCCAATTGGACAAATGACCAACGCAAACACGCAAAACTTACTGGATACGCAGATTTTATACTGTCCATCCAAATGGCATCAACACAAATGACTGCTAATTGTATCTATATTGATTTTACTCAAGCTATTTTATACTCACACTACGGTAAGCAGTCACACTTCATTTTTTAATGTCGGTGTGAAATTCTAAACTCGTCCGTATTACTTCGCTGCTTGGAGTTTCACATTGACATTTTTTTACTGACGTCACATCTTGTATCTCGACAAAATTTAACCATCGAGTACACGTTATTTTCAGTGGTAATAAATCCCTGATTGATGAGCCCTTAAAAAAGGGGTTTATATCTGATTTATTTCATAGTTACTAGTATAAATTCTCGTCTATATTCTTCATTTAGTTTAATATCCATTTTTCATATTTGCAATTTTATTGTATATTGTAATGCCCATGTAATTGTGTGTATTGCCCCCTGATGAAGACGTATAGTCGAAAGCGCATGGGTATTTGTTCAATTTGTTATTAGCACTGTATTATTGACATATCTCTCTACAAGCCTACTTTCCTGTCAATTTTGCATCCTTCTCGGAACCAATGCTCTGAAAGGTACATTGTTATATATATGATTCTATCTCTCTCATATCTATATTAAATTTTATTCTTATTGACATAAAGGTATTTTCTGGTATAATTCCTTATTTTCCTAAACAATTAAAGGTTTAAATCCAATAAATATATCAGAAATCCTTCCCTGGTACAGTCAAAAGTAGGTCTCTATAAAAAAATCCTAATTTGTAGCATGGTCGGTGACATTTCCTTTGATGAATGCAGAGCATTAAATCGTTTAATTTAGGTTAACTAAAGGGTCGTGGCTTTACCGTACTACAACTACCGGATATTGGAATTTAGAGTACGGTCACTATGACGTCACAGTGTTACTCAGTACACCATGCTACAAATAAGATAGAGTCTGTCTCAGCTCGTTAGTTATTTAAACACCTCGATGGGCTACACCCATCTCGGTGTTTAAATAAGCCAACTCGCTGAGACCAGACTCTATCTATTACTTATTTTATGCATAAAAAGCACATTTAGTGCTTTGCTTTTCCTTTTTCCAGTATATATGAATGAATATGCATATAGGTAACATTGTAAGTCCATTAAACATGAGTTTAGACCATTTATTCAGAAATTTTGATCTTAGGATACGTTGTCAGCTTTCTAATTTAGTCTTTTGGCTGTTACTTGTGATATGCAGGCTTCATAACCGCTGCTCCGAACTAAATTCCATTTTGTTTATTTTGCTCTTCGGGGCATATTATTTTGTTAGATAATGGGACCACACCCCGCTGGACATAGGGGAGGAAAATCTCTATGTCCACCGCCATATGGATGCCATCTTCGTGATGGTTACAATTATGTACTTTTGACTTCACTAGCGTTCGTTTAGTGCAGTGTGGCGGCTGTAAAACGTCTCCCCGTGCTACGAATCAGTAGTGTTTTTTTTTACTGGTCCTTTGGGACCAACCAGCCCAATATAGGTGGCGTTAAAGTAGAATACCGTTTAAGCCGGTGCTAGGGGGCGTGAGAAGTGTTGCTTCTTTCATTACTTCTCATGAACAGACTCAATAAAACCGAGTATGCTGCTTTATTCTCTGAATTGTGTGTGTTGCTCTCAAAGGATCACCTTTATCAGTATTTATTTACATGCACACTAGCGTTCGTTTAGTTCAGTGTGGCGGCTGTAAAAAGTCTCCCCGTGCTATGAATCAGTAGTGTTGTTTTTTACTGGTCCTTTGGTTGGGACCAACGAGTCCAATATAGGTGGCGTTAAAGTAGAATACCGCTTAAGCCGGTGCTAGGGGGCGTGAGAAGTGTTGCTTCTTTCATTACTTCTCATTCACAGACTCAATAAAACCGAGTCTGCTGCTTTATTCTCTGAATTGTGTTTGTTGCTCTCAAAGGATCACCTTTATCAGTATTTATTAATATTGAGTTCTGCTCTACCGGGGCTAGAGGGCGTGAGCGGTAGCTAGCATATTTCACTACCGTTCATGAAGTCTCAATCAAACCGAGACTGCAATATTTTGTATGTGTCGTGTTCGGCCGTTTCCAAAGGTCCATTATCATACTCTTCCATGCAAAGTGGTTGCTTTTCGTGCTGAGGCTGAGTAAACTTCGGTCGTGACCCTGGTCACTTTGTTTACACTCAGGTGAATTTCTAATAAGCAACATGACACGATATTTTTTGTGTTTTCCTACAGAGAATATAATACAGCTCAACATGGGTAAGTTTGACAAAGTTGGTCTAGTTATTTTTCTATGACCCACAAAATGTCTTCAATTTACCATAAGCCCTATAGTAAATATATTCAGTGGATTTAAACAAACCTAAAATAAATAATTTTATATATTTTTTATAATTGTTGAAACCTTTGCCTTTACGCAAACAGTAACAATATATTAATTTACAGAAACATGATTTTAACTTTAAACAGGTGTGTGTTCATTTATACTGTATTGTACGGTACGTGGATGGATGTTCCATGTCGATCCTCGCAAAACTCGATTCACAGTACATACACTATTTTGTTGAACGCGTACTGTAGCGATAAGTGTTGGTAAGTATAACCATGTTTTATTTATTTATTCGTTTAAAGTGACTAACAACGTAATACATACCATTTTACTTGTTTAAATCACTAATGCCTTCATAAAGCATATAAACAAGTATAACTATCCTGTTAAATACAACAATTAATAAAACAGGTGAGCATAGTTATTGAAAATAAACCACACTAAATTAATTAGAATTAGTCGAACACTAAATAAGAAATGAACTTTTGTCGTTTGCGGATAATCACACTCGGGCGTCTTTTTTGTATACATGTCGCTGTCTTTCGACGAATTCGGACTTGTTGGGCTATACAGACGAAATGTACTACATTATTAATTGTGTAATCAATACTGTTTACAAATTAAAGGGTTGAATATGGTCAGATTGCTATAAATAAACAAGTGTAGTGTCTTCGGAATGTAATTGAATTAGACCACCAATAACTCATTCTATATACAATGTATCCACATGTATATAAAAATGAATTATTGGTGGTCAACTGAAGTAGACCACCAATAACTCATTTTATATACAATGTATTTACATGTATATAAAAAATGAGTTATTGGTGGTCAAATTCAGTTACATTCCAAAGACAATACAAATGTGTTTTTTAAAGGGCAAACATACATTGTTAGTTATTTTATATTGATTTATAATATTGTTTACAATTGTGTTTCTTTAGTCTAATACTTTGGATATCGATTGTAATTATATATGTGACATACATATATCTAAATGTTGAGTTTCTTTGAAATGTCAAATTAGAAGAGTATATTACTAATATGAAATATGATAAAGTGACTGTAGACGATCTGGAACAATACTGAGAGTCTATCCAAGTACAAATAAAACCATCATAATGGGTTGGCGATCTGAAGTAATACTGAGAGTTTATCCAAGTACAAATAAAACCATCATAATGGGTTGGCGATCGGAAGTAATACTGAGAGTCTATCCAAGTACAAATAAAACCATAATAATGGGTTGGCGATCGGAAGTAATACTGAGAGTCTATCCAAGTACAAATAAAACCAACATAATGGGTTGGCGATCTGAAGTAATACTGAGAGTCTATCGAAGTACAAATAAAACCATCATAATGGGTTGGCGATCTGAAGTAATACTGAGAGTTTATCCAAGTACAAATAAAACCATCATAATGGGTTGGCGATCGGAAGTAATACTGAGAGTCTATCCAAGTACAAATAAAACCATCATAATGGGTTGGCGATCTGAAGTAATACTGAGAGTCTATCCAAGTACAAATAAAACCATCATATAGGGTTGGCGATCTGAAGTAATACTGAGAGTCTATCCAAGTACAAATAAAACCATCATAATGGGTTGGCGATCGGAAGTAATACTGAGAGTCTATCGAAGTACAAATAAAAGGGTTGCAGTAACGTAAGCAAATTCATTTGAGCTGACTTCCTGCTCTGTCCGATTTAATTATTGTTTATAACAATAATTGGTCTGCACGAACGGCGCATATTTCGTTGTGTAAATTATAATTCATAAGATGCTGTAAGTCTGCGATAAGTTGTATTTGTCAGGTTTGTATACTTTATCATTGAATTATATATACAACAGTAATCAATATGAACCGCATATGAATTACTATTTAGAATAACAACAAAAAGTCGGCGCAGAATCGACGAGATTTCCTGAACAAATTGTGTCATAAACAATACTTAAACCGATAGTAGCATGGGGTCATTTTTACTGCCAAATGACGAAACACTATGAAAATCGACTACAGTCCCTTTAAAAAGTATATGTTGTCAATGGATACGATAATATATTAACATGTTCAATCATGCTATATAACATGTTACCGCTGTATATATTTACACCTTTAATGTTTCACTATCATTATGATTTTGTTAAAGACGCACGATTTATATTTAATACCATTTAAAGCTACTAATCATACATAGTCATACTAATAAAACAAATGCCTATTTTGAAGATACATATTTTGAGATATATGGAACAACTTTAGTTTGTTAGATAAAGTCTATATAGACTTGTAATTAATAACTGAAGTTAATGAAAAATTGTAGTTCTAGATTAAAATCCATTGTTATAACTAGTAGTGGTAACCACAACTAGGAATTTCATTTCGTAGGTATTCCCCTAACGATATCTTCCAAATTAATAATTCTAGTACATAGAGAGAGACAATCTTTCTCTTTTGTGTGTGGGGTTTCCCCGAAAGAATATGGTCAGTAAATTTAACATGTTCAACCGTGATATAATGTGTTACCGCTGTATTAAAGTATAGTTACCGCTGTATTAAAGTATATGTATATTTTTAATGTTTCACTACCATTGTAATTGTTAAACACCCTCATCCATTTAAAATGTACAATTATTACACGTAATTGTATGTAGGCCAATACTCAATTGGGAAGGGCAAACATGAACATGGCATGGACCAGCCTCGTGTTGGTGATAGCAGTTATGATTCTTGGTGACGTAGACGAAGTGACGTGTTATAGAAGAGGTTTTTTTTCAGGTGACCTACAACGGCAATGTAAAAGTACGACGCGCGCGCCAAATATCCCGTCCGCAGTGTATGTTTTCCGGTTCTCCGCGCCGTTGTAGATGTCAGGATCTTTTGTTTTAGTGATTTGCTTTATCTTCTATCCAATCAGATTGCGTAGATTTTCAAATGTTGTATAAAGTTATTAAAACTGGTACTATGTCGCTTTTTATTAAGTGAAAATATTGTGATATTTTGCTATAACATGTAAATGGAAAATGTATAATTAAATATAATCGGAAACACTTACAAAGCAATGCGATGGTATATGGAATTTGCTTTTATCCGCTACAATGGATATCCAATATTTATTTTATGTTAACTAATGAAATACTGGATTTTACCAGTGAAATAAACTCCATATTGTCACTTGTTTTTTTTCACTTGTTTATTTTCACTCTTGATGCCGGAACAATTTTTTCATTTTCAATGAGAAAAGGTGAAGTTTTTCTCACTTTTAGATGAATTAAAGTCTGTTATTCACGACAAATCAACACATACATCCTCTCTCTTTCTATATATATTCCGTAATTCCGGACAATAAGCCGCACCGGTAGAAAGGCCACGCCCATAAACATTTATAAGTTAAAACAACATAATGACCGACTGTGCACGTTATTACTGCAATAGGTTTGTTTAAATAATGTAGACAGTTTGGTTCATTTTTTGTTTGAAAGTATGGAGACTCTAATAAGTCACTGTGTCGTTTTCACGGCTGTGTTGATTTTATGATGAACGGATATGCCGCTTCAGTGATAAGTTCCATAGACTTGTGCTCGGACGTTTCCAAAGTCCATTATCATACTTTTTTTATAGCACAGTGGCGTTGCTTGTGCAGTGTGGCGTCTCCCCGCACTTGCAATCAGTACTATTATTCATTCGATCTTTGGAGATCACTGAGCCCGATACTTATATTTAGTTATCGGTTGTACATTTTCATTTTCTTTTGTTTTCTTACTTAATTTTGATTCGGTGGTTCCACTACTCCGGCCGATAAAAGGCTCTGGGTATTGTTTAACAACTTATAGGATATGTTGTCTCCTTTTAATTTAGTCTTGTGGCTATTACTTGTGATACGCAGGCTTCATAACCGCTGCTCCCAACTAAATTCCATTATGTTTATTTCGCTTTTCGGGACATTTCATTTTATTACACACTGGGACCATACGCCGTACGACATGGGAAGCGTATAACTCCATTTCCACCGCCGTATGCATGCAATCTTCGGGATAGGTATAATTGTGTACTATTGATTTTGTGAATATTGAGTTCTGCTCAACCCGGGGCTAGAGGGCGTGAGCGGTAGCTAGCATATTTCACTACCGCTCATGAACAGTGTCAATCAAACCGAGACTGCAATAGTTCGTATGTGTTGTACTCGGCCGTTTCCAACGGTCCATTATCATACTTTTTTTTTATCTTCTTTATACATATACGCCGCGTCATATTGTCCGGAATTTACGGTACATGTATATAGAAGTCACTCACATCCATTTTTTGTGACATAGGGATCACCTTGTCGTCAGTCCGTCCGTCACGAAAACTTAACGTAAAACTTAGCGTTGGCTTATACTTTCTCATTTCTTAATATTTCTTCATCAAACTTTCCAAATATACTCATCATGACAACATCGACATGACCATTCTAAAATATAAAGGTCAAGGTCACACTGAAGATCACCTTTTTTTTTTAATTGACAAGGCCCCATAAGGCGACACACGTGCTCAAGAGAGCACCCATCTAGTTTTAATCATCTGTTTTACGAATGTGGGATTTCAAAACAATTTCGGACAGATCTGTCTGATGTAAAAAATATACAGCACGTTGGACAGTTTCAGGAATTATGCATTTGATGTTGTACACAGTCTTATTTTAATAAGAAAAAGTATCCGATGGCATGTTCTTTCATGAACTACATACCTAACCTTTCATTATTAATTCCATATATTACGTATAATCTGTCTATAAAACTGAAAATATATTGCTAATAAAAGCTTCAAAAATATTACCATCCTTGTCCTGTTTTTGGTACAAGGCCATTTTACGATTAAAGCAATGGATATGTGATTTTTCTAATGTGTTCTATATTTCCATATGCATGTATTTGATATAATAGTACTGGAACTACTATAACTAACTCGTCGACGCCATTTCCCTTTCTTATTTTTTGATGATTAACATTCTTCCATTTGAATTTAAATTTCGACAAACTTGTCTGAAGCGACTATGTCCTTCCATTTTTTAGAGTTCAGCACATAAAATGAAAGTGGGGTAGCATACCATGGGCCTACGGCCACAGGTGGCAGTATCGGTAAGGGTCACAAATATAAATAAATAAATAAATAATAATTGTATGTGTAATCCAAACCAATAATATAGAATAGGATTTATTCTTATTTTTTTTGTCTGTGACCCTTACCGATACTGCAACCTGTGTCTACGGCGGCGAGGTATTCCAGTGAGGCAGCACTATACAATGGGCATTGAGCTCACCGTTTGTTGAAAGCGACGTTAAACCTCATCCAAACGAACAAACTACAACGTTGACATAATATAGATTGTGCAGACATAGCCCATTCCAAGAGGTTGTTGTTGTTTTAACTGATAATAATAAGTTTGTCATGATTCAAGAGTTACTGCAAACTGACGAGTGCAAAAGATATGAGAACATTTCAAATATCATTGGCGCGTGTATGTCCGAATCAACACATTTCCTGTTCTGATGAAATATGAGACTTATTGACACAATCACGTTTATTTAAAAGGGAGGATTGTTGTAATTAACATTTGTATTTCAGACATAGTTTTAAAGAGAATCACTTTCATTTGAAAAAACATAACAATTTCTATGCAAACATTACGTTAATACCTATTAAAAATTGATACTCATTCGGATGAGCTTGTTATTTATTTATAAGCCTGAATATAGCATAATTGTCATTATTACATGTGTTACTATATATAGTAACAAAAACGGCCTGTTTTTCATGTAATACAGGCATTGTCTCTGCGGTCATATTAGATAAGCGCGTGAAACGGCGGGCCAAAAATTCATATGAAGTGCCAAAAAACCCATATGGCGGGCCGAAAATTCATATTAAATCTAGACTGCGTTACATACATTTATGATTTATCATTAAATTATAGATATATTTTTAATAATCGACCACAAACCAGTCATATCGTGCATCGGCACGTGCATCCAACGACAACTGCGACGGTTGAAAATGGCAGCCAGAATGCTCGCTACCCGGAGTACACGCAGGAGATCGTTAGTACCCAAACAAATATCAGGACGGACATTAAATAATGAAATTGTGAAAAACAAGAACGACTCGGTCTAAATCACCCTACAATATGACGTGAAAAAAATGTGTGTGACTGGCTCGGAGATGTTGAAAATATTTTTGCCGATTGTATGATAGATTTACTGTAACCTATTAAATTATACAGTACATGTACATTATCAACTCGTTGTTTTTGATAGAAATGTCTTCAACAACCTATTATAATATATACTGTTTAGGGATCAGTTTCCGTCCAAACCCAGTTTCCGTCATTCATTCTCATTTAAAAACTGTTTTTACAATGCAAATTGCTAACGCGATGTTACTTATCGACAGACGTTTAGCACAGACGATTGGAGACAGAAACAACCAAAAAGTAAAGAAGCGGTACAAAAACGAAAGTGGCCCCCGACCGGTACTGCCGTTCGAGTCTCAATTACATGTTAAATAAAAGGCATGCAGGAAACAATACATACTGTACTGTACTGTATGTGGAATAAAAAATAATCTCCTACCTTTTTATCCTTAAATTATATTTGCGAAACCAAATGACATTTGAAATTTCCTTTCTTCTACAAGCTCAAACGTAAACACAAAAACTGACAAAGTCAATGACGTGGAATAAAACGTCACTGGCAAACACAACGTCGCCATTATGACGATTTTGTTACAAAGATTACGTCAGAAACTTTTCTGTGTAATTTTAATTCATGGGGTTGAATTGATGTTTTGGAAACAAGGTACTGAATTGCCGATTTTAAATGTCATATTCTATTAACGTCATACGTTTGTTTTATTATTGTAAAATCAATGAATAAAAATGGATCTAAATAAAGTCATATTTAAAAAAAAAATGTACACAAGTAGATAAAAGGTATTTAAAATGACTTTGCGCAATTTAGATCTAATAATTTATCCAAAATAATAGTGTTTTGGTTACACATGTAATAAACAGGTTATTAACTGGGGTAGGTGTGCCTCTTTGTGACATTGGCCCTCGACAGCCATATGAAGCCCTCGAGCTAAAGCTCTCGGGCCTCATATGGCTATCTCGGGCCAATATCACAAAGAGGCACACCTACCCCAGTTAATAACCTCTATTTATAATTTAAATGACAACATATCATAATTTATGTTCAACATATAAAATGAAAAGATAATGGTCACCAATAGTAGTGTTACCAATTAAAACCAAAAACATCAAAGGTGGGGCATTGTAGTACGACAAACTAGCGCTTCCTTAAACAAATAACAATTCCATAACAATTTTTTTTCATAAAACAGGTGTCAAATGTGAATATTTCTGATTTTTGTGTGTTTTACGGTATATTGAGACCGGAACCTCGGTTCAAAGTCTCAACCGAAAGCCTGGAGAAGTGAGGGATCGAACTCACGATCAACGACCCTGGATTGCAGTCCAGCGAGTTACCACTATACTACTCATCCGTCGCATAATTTGAGATGCTCATCTCTCAACTTTTAATTTCCTGATCATAATTATGTATGCATATTTTTCTAACAAACTAAAAAGTCAGCATACTCTGTTTTTGAGCATGATATTATAAACTATAAACTAAATTCAGGTATAAAGAGTCACAGGTGAATCCTTTTTTTAATGACGAAAATTTGGCAATGGTTTGCCTTTAATCATTAAATGACCATGTACTAATGTATAATATGCGACAAGGACTATCAAAACCTGACTTCTATGGTAATGTGATTTACAAACTTCGTCAGAATATTGGTCATAATCACTTTCATACTATCTTTGTTAAACTTGTTAAAAGGTTTATCAAAAGAGGTTATGACCCTATCATTTTGCAACGTACTGCATGTTTGGTGGTGAACCCTTTTACAGTGCGCCACTACGCTTTCCTCTCTAACTGTACGATGACCGGACAGGCTGTGGACCCTATGATGACGCCTACCTAAAGCCCATTAGGACGGTATCGTTTGATGTTTGTCTGCGGTCTTGTCTTGTCGTGCCCTCAATGGATTATTCTCTTGTTGCTCTGGCTTCTGCCAAGTCATCGAGTACTTTCATTGTGGCTTTCTAGGCTTTTTTTGTATTTATATATACACGAGCATCTAGGTATTTTACTTATATTGCCTTTTAACGCTGCCTTGTCGGTTAGAGAATATTTCATGGCGGGGATATCTTTATTTGCACTGTCCCGTTTAATTGGGATGACAATAGGGTAAGCGTGAGGTTTGGTGCACCCTAGAACCTGGTTTAAACCCCCAGTGGTCTTTTTGGCCACTGATCGTTCCAAGGCGGAAGCCCTATTGTCAACCCTTTTGTGTTTGTGATGTCGTTTGCATTTTTTATTACTTTTGCTTTCTCGTTTGTCTGTTTGCGTGTTTTTTTTTTGTGTTTTGTGGTTGACTGTCGTCACTGAATGCTGAATTTTTTTTAGACTTAGAATAATTGCATACTTAGAGTGCAAATGAATTGTCAGTTGGCAACTCTTAATTTCCTAACCATATGCATAACCGTATGTGGGTTTTAAGCGGTGTTTGACCACTTAAATATTGTAAACTTAAAAACGGTATAAAGAGTTACATGTTTGTCATGTTTCATATCTAAAGAGTGTACATCAGGCTTTTCATGGAGGTCTGTAAATATTTACAAATAATGCTATATTTGTGTTGAAAATAACCCAAACATAATGAATGCACATTAAAAAGACCCCTTATTCACAAGGAAATACTTTCTGCACAGTGATATACGTTACTCACTAGGGTTAATTTAAGCATTTTGCTCCTGATTTGAGTCAAGATTAGTTGTAAATATCCACTTTAGACCTGAAATGCACGGCGTCAACACCATATTTAATTGATATGCTATTTATTTTATGAATTAGAACCTTTTTAACGCATGTACCCCTTTAATGGCTATAATTTGGGAATAGTGTGCCTTTAAAAGTTTCCGGTTTCCGAAGCGTCAATTGGATTGGTTATTACTACACCCCATTGTGTTTGATAATGATTGTGTTATAATCCTCGTAGGGCTGCAAATAGCATCATAAATTGATCGGGTGCCCTAACCATCATGCTGGTTCGAAGGTTTGAAATACTGGCATTCGTGAAATACTAGGAAAGTTCAAACATGTGTTTCTGTAATATAAGAGCCATTATTTATTGACTGGTCTGGTAGTGGATCAAAGGGCTTGTTTGTGAATCCATCTACCCCAGGCCTGTCTAGAGCATTTGCTTTAAGCGGGCTGCCAATACATTGTTTTGCATTTATTGACATTTTGGAATTTTTGCTTGCACGTTCCTTCCGTTGTTATTGTGTGCTTATGGAAAACATAGCTGCACCAAACATTACAGTGCACACATGCTTGCAATGAGCCTGTGGCCCCTTCATCACGTTATCGTATGTTAATTCCGTTAGCTAAGCCAATTTAAGGGAAACAACTCATTTGATGAACTACTTTCAAGGGAAGTCACTCGTCCCACGACGTTAAGTGAGCGAGATGCTGCGATTGAGCACGCACCTGTTGGCTCGAGTATTTTATCGAATAGACATGTACTTATTATTAGCCATATTTGAGGAAGAATTATTGCTTGACAATTTAAATATATTTACCACCGCTTTCGGTGCCTATTTATGAACTCACTAGTTATATTATTTTGCCATAAACTGTTTTTCAACGCTCGAAGATTCGTTTCTTTGTCACGTGTACTAGTCTCATTTATTTGACGTCTTTGGTAGCGCATAAAATACACGTCTACGAACGGCAAGAGGATTTTGGATATGTGCCATCCTCCGTCTAACGTTAGGGTGCATCTATAAACGTCCGTATGTAAAAAAAAAAAAAGCACCAAAGACGTCAAATAAATGAGACTACCATCAAACTACGACAAGGATTTGTTCAAAGACTTGTCCATAGATACTTGATCCACAATGCTGTCCACTCAGCTATGATGGATCACCAATTATGGTGCATTTAATTCAAATGTTTATAGTAAGAAAACCACAAGATGTGCACAATAGTGGACTAGGAAACATATTTTAAATTTGGGGTTTGATTCGATTCACTGCAGTGCCTTTTAAATGTGAAACCTTTTTTAAAAGACAAGCTAAACGTCTTGTCGATTCTAGATTGACAGCAGCAACAGGTGTGCACACCAGATGTCGTGCTTGTCGATTCTAGATTGACAGCAGCAACAGGTGTGCACAACAGATGTCGTGCGTTCAATCAAGGCCTGGTAATACTGAATACTTTATAAAAATGATAGTAGCTCCTTTGCTTCAAATGCTCTGCATATAAAGAGAATTTCCAGTTGTTGCTTTTTGTTTGTATGGTGTTTTACGTCATTTTCAACACGTAAGGTTATTTATGACGGTCAATTTTTTTGTGGTGGAGGCAGACCACCCACTTTTCCTGGGTAGAACCAGTACTGTACACCTCCCGCCATCAGTAAGAATCGACACTTCCTCACTTTTAAGTCGAGTTCCCAGTAGGATTCGAACCCGCAGCGGTGAGAGAGAGAATTTCTAGGACTGGTCAGCCCAGTTTTGGTATAATGTGACTGGATGGGGCTTCATGTAATTTTCTACGGTATGGAGTTCCAATTTTACAGCACTATAAAGCTCACGACTAGAAGTAAGACACCGTCCTGATCTGATAACATCATTATGTTATTTAGAGACGCACAAGAGAGCAGGGTCAAATCACGCGTACCATTTTACATTCAAATGTTTTTTATGGTTCTTAACGGAGGATAGACTACACTTCTTTACGTAAAATAAGTCCCGTGAAGTGGCAAAGGAAGGGTATCTTTCGCAAGATATTTATTATAACCCGTAGAACTATCACTACATGATGAATACCATTTACTGTTTTAATTTCTATATAACATGTATCTTGAACGCAAGTGGAGATTTTATTGCATAACAATATTTCTTACAAATGGCAGGAGGTATACAGTACTGGTTCTAAATGGCAGGAGGTATACAGTACTGGTTCTAAATGGCAGGAGGTATACAGTACTGATTTTACCCAGGAATAATGGGGCGGTCTGCCAGTCTACGCGAAAACATTTTCAAGTCCACATGACATTCGGTTAAATGTCAAGATAAAACGCCATAAAATGCTTGGTCAATTGTACACAGACAAGGCCATCCTTAAAAAAAGGTTGATTTACTTTGCTATTTTATGTACATTTTGTTTTTTAGGATCGCGCCGACAAGCACATCAAAAACCATACTGGGTCCCACAAAATAAACCATCCAAAACTAGGCGTGCATTCACAGTGTTATTTAGCAGCTTGCATTTACATATAAACGTTCGTTCTCTTTTAATTTTACTGTAAAGTGTTCTGATGACATATAGACTGACTTGTTATTAATGAACTAAAGGCAGAAAAAGATTATACATGTGCAATAATTCATAGAAAAATAAGAATATGAAAAGGAAATCAAATGTTAGAAACTTAATATTGAAAGTGATCTTTCTTCTTCAGTTCAATGCGACAAATTCGTGTGACCTCTCATGTCAGTACGAAAGCAGAAATGCATATTTAAATCGTCCAAAAAATGTGTAAATTCAAACTGACCAATTTTAATCAAGGAAACACTTATCAACAAATATGGCTTGAATTGAATGATGTTTAACGGCTCATCAACACAGTATAGGTTATTTAGAGCCGCCCCAGAGAGAGGGGAAGGATACATAGGAATCCGGGAACCTGCCCTAAACACGGCTTTAAATTACAAGCAATAAAACGTTATTTATTTTATGTTTTAGATTATAAAAATGGCCTGACACTTGGGCTGACTAAGGGGTATTTTCCGCCATGTCCGATGGACAGAAGTTTTTTGCTGAGACTGGGCTGTCGCTACCAAAAGCCTTAATTATTTATTTTTAAACATAGACTCCTAAACGGCCTAACATGTGCTAAAATGACACAAAACCCACATTTCCAACAATCCACTGAATAACGAAAAATATTTAATGATTGCACTATGTTCCTTTAAGATATATTTTTTTTACTTTAATATAATATGAATTTATGTTCAATATATTATGCTTTAATTATCATTAAATACAATTTAATAATACATTACAAGAATGCAAAAACAATTTCCTTTAAACTATTCCCATTTTGATTTGCAAATATAAAAGTTACATACTGTACATGTAGAACAAGAAGCACCGCCCGTCTGTGAAGACACTCAACTTTCGAGGCCTCGTCTATTTATTGGGAAACTCAGATGAAAGGCATAATTCTACTTAATTGCTGAACAGAATAATGGGACTTGTATCTGAGTTCTTCAAATGAAAATGTGGTGTCATTGAATTTTTTCAGGGGATTTTAGGATATAATGAAAACATTTAATTTAAAAGACTAAGTTGACAAGCTTATTCATAATTTTTCATTGCAGAGATGTTGAGATTTTATCTTATTTTCAGTAGGTGATCAAATTTGTGTTACTTGGTTTTTATCCTTAGGTTCTATAGTAAAATAAAAATATTTGACCAAGTAAAAAGATGATAATTTTCAAGGTTTTGATTTTGAAAGATATGTATGTTGAATCAGTTTGCATGAATGTGCATGAAATATGCAGGGTTTTAAAAGAATCACATTGTAGATACCTTAATTTTAAAAGTAAACTTGGTTGGACATCAAGGATAAAGACCGAGTTTATCACCTACCAGACCTACCTAATTACCTACCAGAATGAATTAGGTAGATCTTATTTCTGGTCACTGATTGGTCAGTTTTATTGATGATGCTCTATCAAAATTATGAATAAATAAAACCTTTACCAATTGTGTGTACATGTATGTATAAAAGGGGCCATACTTTTGTTAAAATAAAAGCAAGAGGTCTAGATCCTGGCTCTATGATGTTGTCTAATGATGCCTAATACAGAGTACGTGTTTAAAAAATTATATAAAATAGTTTTCGAGATAAAAGCTTACATACAAAACTTTAACCAAATTGTCCAAGTATAAACTCATAAAAGGGGCCATAACATTAAAATAAAAGCATGAGTTATAGAACCTGTCTCTATGATGTCGTTAGTTAGACAACATCATATACATGTATAAAGTTTCAATCCATTATGTAAAGTAGTTTCGGATTTGCAAGCTTACATACAAAACTTTAACCGACGCAGACGACGATTATGACAAAGTGATGACAATTATAGCTTTCTTTTTCAAAGAAAAAGTCAACAAACAACATCGTCACATCATGAACTTGGGGAGTGTTAAAAAGTAAGAAGATTGCGGTGTGTCCTTTTAACTTACATCATGTACATGTAAGATTTATAAAATACAACTAAATAAAACAGAAAAACATATCCGTAATTTTGTCTCCTAAATCATATTAAAAGGCCAAATCTCACTCCTAGATATCACAAAGGTGGTTTTAAAACGTGACTAAGCTTTCATTTATATTAAAACTGACCAAGTTTGGTTGAGATACTAATGGAAGTGCTAGAGTGATGCCGACAAAAAAATCTTACCATGATGCAAGCCCGAATTACCAATTTTCCTACAATTTATTTATAGAATTTATGAAATATAACTATACACAAATCTGGTTCAAAATAGTCAGTTATATGTAAACAGAATGAATGCAACAGATGGAAGTTAATTGGTCGGTCTGTTTTTTGTTTCTTTCACTCAGACGGAGGTGTGTTTTTCCTCTTGAATACTTTGAATCAACTTATTCGTAAAGAAATATATTTGCCTCCAAAGTTACCATAGTTAATAAACTTGGTAATAACATGGTCGATAAAGTCCAATCCGTAAAACTGCCACGAGCCCGATAATTGTAAGAATGGTTTCGTTTCAGAATTAAGCATCCATTTTCATTGCTGCAGTAGAACTCAGGATCCTCATCACTCTAATACTCTACATCTAGAACAATGAATTTCAATCACTTTTTCTTTGTTATATTGCAGTTTTAACTAATCCATTATGGTTTCTATGTGAAGAATCTCCTTCCAATTTAGGCCTCAATTTACTGGGTGATTTGAGCAAAGTAGTCATCTATCAACTCTATCAACTGACTTTGCCTTCACCGCACTTCAAAGCAAATGTTCAAGTCGCCGTTATTTCCAGGGTTTCAGTTATCCATAATAATATCTGAATTATAAGTAGCTGGCATGTGAATGCATATATGAGTGTACATGCCGATTAAAATTTAGACCATACATATTATATAATAACTCCAATATTTGTCTCTGCCATTTCAGAACAGAGACTTTTTTGTTTGACTTTCTTGCTTATTTGGCTGGTCAACTTTGAACCGTATGTTTGAACACTTTGAATGCTATTAGACTGCTTTTATGCATAATGCTTGGTTCCTTTTTTAAATAAAAACTTTAACTCTGCTGAAGTGCTTACAGCCTCAGGCAGTGTTATTTTATTAAGTGTTTGATTCCTGGACCAGTTCCGCCTGCATGCTTCAGAACTAAATCTGCGTTGAGGCTACCCTCTGTCTTCTCTAATAACTTGACAAGTCCAGACAGAACAACAATCACACGATAATGCCTTTGTCTCTGAAAGAGATGAAAGAAATATTTAAAGAAAATGTAGTGCCACAGCCAAACAAGCTCTGTTACTGAGAGTTCTGAAAAACCTGGAAAAAGGTGAAAGAATTATCAAAATCGGATGATAAACAAAAAAGATTGACCATTTAAAGGTTAACTAAAGCGAATATGGGAGCAGCCATTTTTAGAACTATGACGTCATAGTTCCATATTGCCATATATGGAATATTGATAAATATCATTTAAAATGAAGAAAATCACTGCAAATGAATGATTTTTTTTACTGGTCATATAAAGCATTATTGCCATTAAGGCCTAAAAAAAAAACATGTGTGTTTCTGGTTTCACCCTGTCAAAAAGTTAGAGTAGGTAGGTAGGAAAAAGTGTTTTTTTTAGATATTTTTTTTATATTTATTGTTCGCATATATTATGCCATTTTTGTACTAAGGCAACTTTTTGATAACCTTTGCAATCCAGATTAGATGCTTAACAACTCTGGCTAATAAAATTATCATTTGAATAAAAAAAAAAAAAAATCCGCTAAAAATATTTAGGGTCGGCGGTGATAAAGTAGGGTCGGTCGGGAAACCGGAAACACACGTTTTTTTATTAGGCCTAAGTATTTCATATTTTTCATACAGTTGCTGTCACTTTTTCCCTATAAATCAGTAAATTTTCATATTTATAAATATTCCATATATGGTCATTTAGAACCGTGATGTCATAGCTCTCAAAATGGCCACTCCCATATCCGTTTCAACAGAAAATTCAAATGATCATATCTTCTTAGTTTATTATCCGATTTTGATAATTCTTTCACCTTTATTCAATTTTTTCAGAACTCTCAATTATAAAGATGTTTGGCTGAGGCGCTACATTCCCTTTAATTTATACAATTATTCTTATTCTGCAGTAGTGTGTGTGTGTGCCTGTACCTAACCCCCTAGTTTTTAGGCTTCCAATTTAATACATTATATAAATTGAACTGGAGTTTAACAGCTTTGGTCATATGGCGACTTTTCCAGCTTTCATTAATGGAGGAAGACCAAAGGTCAAAGGTGCCCCTCCAGTTACGGGCACCGCAGAAGAACCAATGATGTTCCGCAAGCCGGCTGTATATCTTCCTCACATAAAGATTCCTAGGCCCATGAGGGATCGAGCTTATACAGCAGTGTGGGGCAAATGATTTCAAGTCAAGAAACTACCCACTCGACCAAGGACTCCCCCCTACTTACTTGTCGGTTTCGACTTGACCCACTAGCCCAACGCCCGGGGCTAGTAAACTGTCATTCGGGCTACTGAATTTTAATTTAAGTAGTAGGCCTAAAGAAAAATGTATGGGTTTTCTTTGAGTATATAAAAATTCGGGCAAGTGACATAAATTAATTCAAAGACTGGATATGTACATGTAGCTGCAGCTCTAAAATGTTGACGATTAACCGTATACCCCGTTTAAATGCTTTCAATCCCGTACTAATGAAAATGAACTCATCAGTGCTATATATTAGGAGTTACAGTTGAGTTACAGCTGTAAGCCTAGCATCAATTGTAAAGGGGAACATTAAACAAATATATATATTGAAATCTTGAAGTCTCAAAATTGCATCAATTTTAAAGGGGAACATTAAAAAATATATATATTGAAATCTTGAAGTCTCAAAATCACAAGGGCAAAAAAAAAGTCACACATTTTAATACCGGGTATAATATATCCAACCGTTTTACCGTTCCTATGAAATTATTATTTAAATGTGTGACTTTTGTTTTCTACCTTGTGACTTTAATTTAACAATATACACCAGGAATTTTGAGAAAGTCGATTTTTGCAATTCATAATTATTAATTAAATAGTTAGCAATAAAATGTAATACCCATTTTAATCTACTGCTGCATTTTCATTGATCGCCTTTATATATATATATATATATATACACACATGTTTATCTAGATGAAAATGGAGAGGGAGTCTGGAATGTTCATTCTTGTTGGCGCCATATAACCTTTTTTTGAGTTGGAATGCCATAAAACTCCAATTCAATTTAAACAATTTCAATTTGCTTATAAAAATAATAAAAATTACTTCTTATGATTTTATTCAAGTTGTATATCTCCTTATAATTTAATATGTACAATAATAAAGAGTACGTGGTCATCATTGGAGCTGGAAAAAACAACAAAGTTTTTTGTAAACCCAAGTTTATAAAATACACGAACAATCCTAGTTAAATTACAGCGCATTGGTAAATCCCAGTTAAATTTTAGCTCATTAAATTAGTGATGATTGTAGTTTCTGCTTGTGCTTTGGCTCAAATATTTGGAAACATGCACTTGGCCAGGGCTGTCTTTTGGGCCGTTATTCGGCCCCAGTCCCCCACCTGAAAAGTATCTTTTTTTTCCCCACCTCAGTGTCCAAATTCCCCCCTTGAAAAAAAAAAGTGTTAATTGTGCTCCTGTTGAAGAAAGTAGAGCAAAGTAAATGACATAACTGTCATTGGTACTTTTTGAACATAGTCTAACTCTTACAGCTAGTCAACATACATATTTTTTAAGTCTGTTTTGAACCCATTTATTGTTAAATGTATATTGGTTGGCATAAGTCCTTGCTTTATTTGTCTATTTAGTGTTATATATCTATTTAATCAGCATGATTTCATTTTATATTGATGATATCATAATGTGTTATGGATGTTTGAACTTTCATGCAAAATTCTCCCTTTTACTGAAATTCACGCGAAAATTCCCCCTTCTGAGGGACCCGGACCCATTCCCCCATGGTAGAAAGACAGCCCTGTTGGCAATGGCAAAATTACTGAAATGAATGTAAAAGCATTTTGTAACATTGAATGAGAATAAAACGTGAAACTGACAAGTCATGGTATTTGCTATTGGTCAAAATGTAATGAATGAGCCTCAAACTGACTCCTTATTTACCACAATCTCATTAAATTCAGACTCTTTATCGCGCTATGATACTCTACATTACAAGGATCTAAGAACTCTCCATTGGAGGTCACGTCAGATTGACCTTACAATTAGCCAATCAGATTTCAGCCTACAAAATTGTTCAGTATAGAACGATGTGGAGCAGTCTATGCTCGGTATTGAAAGAGACGATGTCCGTACTTACTTAGCTTATAATCACCAAATAATTAACATGTCGCCAGTTGTCAATCATTTATCCATTTCAACCAATCAAACCAGAATGATACTTCCGACAAACAACAGCACGTATATAAAGCACGTTCAACTATGTTATATAAACTATTGTCAATATACTCCGACATCAACAAAGGGGCGGAGATATCTAAGTACTGGCGACATGTCAATTGCGTTGACAAACATAATACACCAACCATTATTGAATATTAACTGAAAAAAAGATTGTTGACGGAATTTAAGTGGTACAAAAAAAATTACCGATTCGTGGGATTGAACCCACACTAAAATGACACCGCGGGTCATCAGTCGGTGGAATATATATTTTCAAAACACACATGGCAGCGCCAATGATTTTCTTTGTATCTTGATATGAAATGTGCCATTTAGTGCATTTCTTTTAATTCATCGCGCAATGGGGATTATCCACAGCAACACATGAAGACGTTATCTTTATTCGGATAAACATGTAGATCTACATGTACGACAGTGGATTTTCGTTCACTCCAAAGTTATCTGAGATGCATATGAAACACACGATTTCATTGGTTGAATTTAGTTGATCTTATCATGAATATTGATTAGATGAAAGGTCGATCTGACGTGACCTACGTGTACAAGGGAGTGGTCAGATCCTATAGTGGAGAGTATCAAAGCGTAATTAAATTAGGTCATGATTTTATTTACCATGAAATCCATTCTGCACAGTAACATGAAGCCATATAAATCTAGCATTATAATATACACCATGGTTTACTAAAACCATTTTAAACCCGATTTCATGAAAAAACATTTCTGAAAAATTACTTGATTTATGACCATCAATCACCCTGTGATGGGATGTGATTACATAACATAATCTATACCAGAGATAAGCAAGCATTGAAGTGACAAGGGTTTTATTGCACCACACTCCCTCCAGGCAAGATTTGATTACATAATCAGTTCTGACATGTAAGACACAGGCTCTGTGTACATTATGAACTACTAGGTGCCATTAGCAGGCATAATTTTGTGTTTAGTAAACAGTTAAAGAAAAAACAGTTTTTATTTACACACTTGCAGCATACATAAATACCCAAATATAAATACCAGAGAGCTCTAAGATAAGAATTTTAATATTATTCTTTTTATTACCATTTTTTATATATATATAATTATTATAAAATTTTTTTACTCCAATAATTTTTTTCTGATCAATATGTTATTACCCTTCATTTGTTTACATATTGCTTTTTTGCTTTTGTTACTCAGAATTATTCTAAAGTTTATGGTTTCAACTAAATTGTCAAATTTTGTGTTTGCGTATGTTTGTGTTTTCTTTTTTACTTTACAACACAAACAAACAATTGACTCAAAAAAACACGTCTTTATTCATGGAAAGATAACTCGTAATTTTATTTGCGCTGTGATCGATATTGATACATTTTCCATCCGAGAACGGCGTTACGCTTTTACCTGACGGTATGTTTTCGTATTAACTGAACGGATATAAATACATGGACAAGATTGCAGTACCTATTAATTATACATTATTTCAACACAGTTAAACTGAGTTTAACATAAACATCAAACCTTTCTATAATTTAAAATGCTTGCTTGACAATTTTGTCACGCATAGATTTTTTCTGAATATGTTCAAATAGTAAATAAACCTATTCTACATCTACACACCAGTGACAAGCAGTCTTCAAATTAACCCATTAGCCCCAAGTCCGGGGCTGAGTAAACTGTCATTCGGGCTAGTGATTTATTTAAATTTATATAGTCGGGCTTAAGGAAAATGTACGGGTTTTCATGGAGTATATATAAGAATTCGGGCTAGTGACATGAACATTTTAATTCAAAGACTAGACAAGTACGGACCAGTTTGACAATAGAACCATGAATTCTGAATACGGCGATTGGCAAAAGTTTAAACGCTATGTATTTATGTTTCGCTACGCACTGAAATTTGTGTTTTTCTCACATTTGTTTACTTTTTTAATACGCGCAGAACAAAAACTTCTGCATTTTTTGGCTCATATATATCTGTACATTACGCAGATACGCAGCTTATCCTAAGAGCTCTGAATACCATATTTCTAAAATGCTCTAAAAGCACAACCTTTCTTTTGTGGTAAAAAAATAAATGTATCAGTGTATTTTGTTAACAATCTTTCAGTCATATCACCAGTGTGTAATTATAATTACATCATGCTGGGAAGACTTGTCCTTACTTACTCTTATAATGCTGAACGTCAAGACTCAAGTAATAGTTGAACTGAATTGAATTGGGGTTTCAAGGCGCACCAACACATGAAAAGGTTATATGGCGCCTAAAAGGCATGAACATGCCAGGCTCATCTTCCATGTACATCGAGATAAAATATGGAAAATGGGCCTAGAACTTTCTCACCCTGAACACCAGTTGCATATATATATGAAGTATGACTTGGGCGAGGATTGAACCCACAACCTCATGCATGCGAGGCGTACATTCTACCACTATGCCACCGTGGTGGTTTCCTAAGAAAGTGACCGTTAAACTTGTTACACACACATTTGCTTTTTTTCAAGAAGTCAAGCTAAACCACATTTGTATGTCACTTTAGTTTAAAGGGACACATGGCAATCTTGATTTAAAAACTTGCAGTATAATCCCCACAATTTTTTCTACATAATTTTCATTTGTTTAATCATTAATATTAAAAATATAGAACGGTAAATTCAGTTCTAAATTGCACTTTTCATCATGTTCATAGTGAAGTGTCATTTTATTGACTATAAAATAAAAAAATAAACCTGTAAGTCATCAAGTTTTAAAGGCACAGTTCAACAAAACCACTTTAATACGTAAAAAAAACACCAAATAATGCATTTTTCTGGGCTGTCAGGCCTTTTTCTACTATTCTCATTGGTCCGACTATCGGACCCATTCCCAATGCCAAATACAGTTGTTTTTTCCCAATTCTGAAATAAAATTCCCCTTCCTAGTCCACAGGACGAGGACGAATTTAAGAAGGAATTAAATATTACAAAATCAAATTTACAGTATGTGCGAGAAACGTAAGAAAAACAGCTGAAATATTACCAGGACGCTCCAAAATTGAAACCGGAAATAATAAATATCAACAGTCATGACGTCACGCGGTTTAGTCTAATATATTTCCCAATCACGGAACGCGTTCGTTTTGGGGTTGTTTATAATAACAGGACGTGGAACTACAACGTTTTGTGAATAAATTCAAGCTATTGATGTTTATTTAACGTTGATGATTAACAGTGAACACTGTTATATTTTTTGGATTAATTTTTATGTGTTATATAGAAATAAAGAACACGGTTGTAGTTTCAATGCTTTATTGCAAAATATTTACAAAGTCAGGTCAAATATAGAAATGTTTACAAGGAAATACTATAAAAATAACAATATTTAAATCATGTATCATGTATTGAAACCAGGCAATTAAAACAACCTGATATTTATGTACAACTAACTTATGAAAATTCCCAATTTGAGGCGTAAAGCGATTAAATTTCTTCCCAATTGGGCAAAATTTACGGCATAAATTTTCCCAGGGTCTTTTTTACCAAAATGGGCGGAAAAAGGCCTGGCTGCTTTTATAGCCATTCATGATTGGGCTATATTCCCAATGCCAAAACATATATTTTCCCCAATTTTGAGACAAAAGTTTCCAATTGAAAAAAAAGGGTTAGTGTGACAAGTACTGAGAATAAAACTTTTTTAAAATTCCCAATTGTAACGGTATGGGTTATCTCCCCTAAGTATAGAAAAAACCCTGTAATGGCAAAATTACACAACAAAACCGTTCCTCAAAACTCTATCCAGCTGTTCAGGTCATATATAACAATCATCAGTCAATATATATGTGCCAAATAAAAGTATATGATTTTCATGGGTTCTTAAAATAAGCGTGATTGAATATGCATAAAACTTAGTTTGACGGTCCAGTTTTGGGTTTTTAGTCAAAGTTTACATAGTTTGGATTCTCAAAATTGTAAGTTATATATATATATATATATATACAAAACATATTATATAAATCGCCATCAGTAGCTTTAGAAATGGCGTACATATTGTAATGTAAGATTTGACTGATGTTGACGAGATAGCTACTTTAAACTAGAGCTACAAATTAATGACATCATTTATTTTGAACTAAGTTGAAACCGTAATGCATGATTTACAAATTGCAATACGGGTCTGGAGGCTATATTGTAACAATACTGCAGTGCTCCAGATAAGCTTTCATGAAAAATTTACATTTACTAATGCGTATTCTTAATACAAGTTTTGAAAAAAACATTAATGTAAAATGTTTACCCTTAGTTGTTACCAAAAAACATAACATATTTCCTCGTCTGCTTTATATATATATATTCATTAAAGCTGTCTGTCTTTTTTAAATGGCATTAATTTGTGTCAAACAGCCGACTTCTTTTTTTTCCTTGCAAGCATCGACTAGTAATTGCTAGAGGTCACTTGATTGTCATTCAATACCTAACATCAGTAAGTATTGAGTATGATTGGATGCATTCGATTATTCTACTGAAGTTTCAAGTGTGTATGCAGGTATTTGGTTCTGGATACTTAAAGACGATTTTTTAATGCATTCTTGTACTCATTTATTTTATTTTTAATGTTTTTGATAGTGATGTACCGTACCGATTAATCGATTGAAACCGATCATCAGTTTTAATACTTAGGCATTTGATTATGATGATCGATTATGAAAGTATATAAACGACCAACGGCTAAATGTAAAATTTCACTTTGATTAATTTTAAAATATGCAGGAAACAACAGATTGAAAATAAACCTGTTAAAATGAGCATGTACACAAATAAACACATTTTAAATTTTATATTTGAGTTAGAATTACTTCACTGATTAAAAGAAAATTACAATGGCATTATAAAATAGACAGGAATGAATACATTCAAAAACTTGTTTTAAGTTCAAGGCCTGAAATACAGATTTAAACTTTATGCTGACTAGCCGATTATAACCAATGATTGATCGGTTACATCCAACCAATTGTAACCTGGATGATCGATTGTAAATTTCACATTGCACATCACTAGTTTTTGATGATTTGTTTGTTTGTATGATGTTTTACGTCATATTCAACACATGTAAGGTTATTTATGACAGTTGATTTATTTGTGGTGAAGGCATATCACCCACTTTTTTTGGGGTAGAACTACGCACCACCCGCCATCCATAAGAGAGTTTTTGATGAAAAATATTCGTAATTACGCATACGCGTCTTATCTGGACTAGGCTAGCGCTAGGAATTTAAAGCTTTTAGCCCTAAAAAATTCTTTAGCCAGACTTTTGCCGAGATATTTTGTAACTTTAATTGAAGGCGCTAAAACCGTGTTTGCATACACATCAAAAGTAAGTTATAAGAGTATGCTTTAAACAAACCGTGTCACACTTCGTGCACTTGCTGTTTTGATCATATATTATGGCCATAAGAGGGCGCCACATTATTTGATATTTACCCAGCTCAGTAACGCAATTAAATATATGGATATTGTGTGCGTGAGGTGGGGACATAAACAAGTTGATTGACAGCGAGAGGCGGACCAGTGGGCGGCATCTATCGCACACAATTTGACAACGGTTTTCAATAAACACTGCGATAATTATTTAGTTAACTCCATTAGGGACGAATTTCAATCTGGTGGGTGTGTATGTAACCGGGTACAGGTATATGGTGAAATATCGATTCCTAACCGTATGTCCTCGATAGCTCAGTGGTAAGAGTGCTGGTATGGTAAAACAGATACCCTGGGTTCGAGTCCCGGTTGAGGAATGATTTTTTCACCACCTGTTATATATGGATTCGCCAGATCGCCAAAGTCTGGTGCATTTGCTATGTATTTCGAAAGATTTTCATTCGACAGTTCGGGTTTCGTTTTGCCTATGGTGATTTGGCGAATGGTTAATGCGAGCCTAGGTGGAGTACTGCCAATACGTGTACATAGGCAATGGAAAATAACTTATTTCAAAGATGATTTTTAGAACTCACTGTTAACTGAATTAAAATTCCCTTTACATAACTGAATTAAAATTCCCTTTACATTTACATGTGACTTGCTACAATCTGACTCACTTGTCCTAGATAATCGGAGATTCTACATGTTGAGCTCTGACAACAGACTGCATGAAAGTTGGTTGAGAGAGAGGGCAGGGTACATGGTCATGACATTTCATTCCTGTCAAGTTTATATAGTTTTTACAAAGTGTTCACTTTGATGTACATTTTTATATGTGAAAAGAGTCTTTATATGTGAAAAGAGAAATTGTGTCATTACGCATCGCTACAGTTAAAAAAACAAAACATCCTCACTTTTTGAAGGACGTTTCCTAAAGGCATTTTTTTACAACGGATTATTCTAAATGTAGTACATGTTATAAAATACAACACTAACCATTCTGGGGTTTTACTATCATAAACACCGTCGCCACCGTTCAACTTCAACGCATCAAGTTCTAACGTCATGAACTTGATGAAGGATTGAATGCGCCGGGCAAAACTTCATCAGAAATCCTCAAAAGTACTTTTCCTGGAAACTCCGTCTCAGCTTACTAACTAAGTAGTGCATCATCCATTGCCCCAACTCTCTAGAGAAATGTTAACACATCCAATAATTGTTCTGGCCATGTTATTAAATCCAGTTTATTTGATTTCTGAATGAAAATCCCGAACAAAAGAATGGCCGCCATGTTGTTCTTCTTTCATTTATGTCGATTTATACGCGTGATGCGGTTATATGTATCCTATAAGGGATACAATTATTTTGCTTAAAAACTACCATATACTATTTATACTTGACCAGTGTTGTGCAATAACATCAATTTGTTAATAAATCGACAACTGTAAAGCATATTTCTTGTCAGGGAGCAAAAGAAAACAGTAATCACGATGGGACTATTTTCGCGGAAGCCGCATCACAACATACCCCTTCAAACCCTTAACTTTAGAGTGAAACCGCGGGTCAGACCGGTTAGGATAATTAATAGGTCGCAAACGTAATGTTTCCAGCTGCACATTCACATTACATTACGTGGACACGGTCTTATCTTTAAGACCCCAAGGTCGCATCTTTGCCTATATGGCGAAGCGGGGTACCTTGGGGTCATCATTATAGTCGGTCAAATCTAGCTCAAATTGCTTCATTTTGTGTTTTTATCGCAATATAATGGTTATCAAATCTATAATGAAACGTTTCTTTTTTTTTTTATACTTAAAATGTGTGTTTAATCGATAAAATATCAGTCGGTACGAACGCAGCATCGGTGCGAATTTGTAAGCTCCGCCTACTTTGTGACATAACATATTCAAAGCCGTACAATATACACATAATAAATAAATCTTCACTAATCATACTTATTCGATATTATACTTATAATTAAATATAATATTTGTTAAAGACGTATTTTAAACTTATCTTTTATTGATATTAAAAGGAAAATATGTAAATATTTTATTAACTACAAATAATAACATAGATTCTGCAACGCGTATTTATACACGAAGTAAACACGACACATTCGCGCGCCATTTTATTATTTTCAGTCCAGACTCCTTCGCGTATAGCTAAATTAATTAATTAATTAGCCGGAAAGTTGACGGCGCGCCGGGCCTTGGAAAGAGCGCATGTAACAGAGATTCGCCAGGATGGAGCGAGAATTCATTTTCTGCAGTGGTCGAAACTCCACGACCGGTTGGAAGCAGTAATTGTTCGAGGGGACTTCGACATTGATCAGGAACTTAACCAAGGTAAGCCAAATATTATGTTCCCTTCATCCCTCTTAGAGAGTTCCAGCGGATATATCCGTACAGTAACCTATAACCACAGGAATTCGAAATTATATGTTGTGTATGAATAAAAAGCACGACAACACGTATTTTAAACTCAGATATAAGGTATAATAAAACGATGGGTGGGGTACATATTTGTATTTTTTTCATCATTTTATTCCTACACAACATACAATATCGAATTCCTGTGCTATTACTTACAAGGCCGGAATTTTGCTGCCTCTTCCCCGCAACACCCCACCCCCATGTTGTTTTTTTCTCCCGGTAGAGCTTTTCTTCAGATCACCCCACCCCAGCTACCCACCCAGTTCCTAAATGTGATGAGACCGTGATCATCTTCCAAAATGTTAACAACTGCAGTATTTTACATTTAAAATTTAAATCGGTTGATGGTCCTATGCTCAGGTGAAAAGGGCTACAGGAGTGGCTGACCCTGCAAGCTATAGAGACCCTCAGATAAAGTCCCGGTTGGTGTACAATATTTTTACCACCTGTTCTATTTTGCACAGCCCTCATAAAAGTAATAAAATTGAGCTCATACGTTGATAATCCGAGCCTTCTCTGACCTTACCAGCCCTTTTTACGTTTTTGATATTTCATCCGGCTGTGAAAAGCTACAAAAGAAGAAAAGGGGGCTTCTAGGGTCAGAGAAGGCTCGCCCTTAGCAAAAATATAGGCTTCTGGCGTATATTTGCTGCGGCACACTTTTACAAATGAGGTCTGCGGCAAAGTTGCAGCAAACACATTTGCAAATCAGCTTCTGGCGATGTTCAGCGCAACTTTGCCGCAGACCTCATTTGCATGGTAAAAGTGTACCGCAACTTTGCAGCCAATTTCATTTGCATAACACTTTTAGCTATAATTGTCTGGTGATGTTTTGGCAATGTTTGCTACAACTTTGCCGCAGAACTCATTTACATCTAGTAGAAGTGTGCGGCAACTTTGCAGCAAACTTCATTTGCATAAAATGTTTCTCTACAACTGCAATGTTCTAGCTATATGGCGATGCTTGTGCTGATGTTTGCTGCAAAGTTGCGGCAATGTTCGCCAATACATCGCAGCAAACTTTTTCAAAATAAATAAAGGACTAAAATTATAAAAAAGAACAATGGTGCGCCGTTTAAAAAATAAATATTATGCAGAATTCATACTGTAAATTAAAATTCTGGAATACAAATTTATCCTATTCCGTAACTTACAAAGTTGACAAAGCCATACAATAATAAATTACATCCATACATGTGTAAAATGCAAATGCTCATTTTCGTGGAAATGTCAACTAACTTTCATTCAAATATTACTCTAATTTACATGGGAATGTCAAATGTTGTCTTTTTCCACATTACTCCTATTTTCATGGAAATGTCGAGCGCTGTCATTTCTGCATTACTCTCATTTTCATGGAGATGTTGACCGCTGTCATTTCTGCATTACTCCCATTTTCTTAGAGATATCGAGCTCTGTCATTCCTGCATTACTCCCATTTTCTTAGAGATGTCGAGCTCTGTCATTCCTGCATTACTCTCATTTTCATAGAGATGTCGAGCGCTGCCATTTCTGCATTACTCCTATTTTCATAGATATGTCGAGTGCTGTAATTTCTGCATTACTCCCAGTCTCATGGAGATATCGAGCACTGTAATATCTGCATTACTCCTATTTTCATAGAGATGTCAAGCGCTGTCATTTCTGCATTACTTCAATTCCATGGAGATGTCGAGCACTGTAATTTCTGCATTACTCCTATTTTCATAGAGATGTTGAGTGCTGTAATTTCTGCATTACTCCTATTTTCATAAAGTTGTCGAGTGCTGTAATTTCTGCCTTACTCCCATTTTCATAGTGATGTCGAGCGCTGTCATTTCTGCATTACTCCCATTTTCATAGAGATGTTGAGCGCTGTCATTTCTGCATTACGCCCATTTTCATCGAGATGTCGAGCGCTGTCATTTCTGTATTACTTCCATTTTTATGGAGATGTCGAGCACTGTCATTTCTGCATTTCTGGATATCTTAGAATAAGCACCAGACCCTAGACAGACACACATTGTGACAAACGTAAATATATACACATTTACCTCTGGAGGTCAGGGGTTTTGAAGATGAAAAACTTGCTATTTTGCGACATATAAAAATAAAACAGTTAATATAAACTTACAATATACAGGTGTGGAACATCCTCTTCAGAATATTCACTCAAACGAAACTCATTCATAATCCATTGTTTTAAACTGACACAATTTCATTGAAAAATAGTGCACATAACACACCTGTCTGTACAACTACATGATAACTGGCTATATTTATGCAAAAAGACCACAAATTCATGAACACAATGTCATGTGTTTCTAATAGTATAACCTCTGCATGATACTGCTTCAGATCAAAGGAAATGATAATACCTGGTAATAATAATTAACAGACCCAGTGAGCAATTTTATGATCCAGCATTTCTTTTTCACTCTATCATAAATTGGGTGTTTCTACATGACTGTACCCTGTCTTTGGCACATGTATATTTAGGCATTAAACAGACCTGTTGGCAAGGCTTATGTAAACTTCAAAATTCAAAAATACATTTTAAAAGTTTGTGATGATGTTACGGCGTGCAATAAAAAAATTAATCAGAATGGTAGAGTTTGTAGCGATGTTGTGGCGAACAAAAAAACCTGCAAGTAAGTTTGTGGTGATGTTATGGTGAACGTTCCAAATAAATAAAAGTTTGTCGCGAACTTCTGGCAAACATATATAGGTTTTGGCGAGTTTGCGGCAAATTCACCGAAGATTACCATGGTGTTTGCGGCAACATTACCGCTAGTGGCGAACAATTAATATACACTCAGTACATTTGAAAATGCATGTATCTTTTTGCTGATGAAATTTATTATGATTCCATAAAGCTACAACAACACAATTTTGTAGTATTCATATATCAAAGTTACCCATTTCATAAACCAAAGTTACAAAGTACAGCAGGTATCACTCGCAATTATCTCGTCCAGAACAATATTCATGTGCTCGATTGGCCATCATTATCTCCGGATATGTCGCCAATCGAGCATGTCTGGGATATGTTAAAAGGCGCATGTATGGGCGTGTTCACCCTCTGCAAAATATTGTTGATCTCCATCGTGCGTTAGTGGAAGAGTGAAGGAATATTCCTCAAAGGTCAATAGCCACACAAATTGCATCAATGCGACGAAGGTGCCAGGCATTGTTAAACGCTCGAGGTTAACTTTGTGACTTATGGTTTTTGAAGTCGGTAACTTTGAATAAGTAAAAATACATGAATTTTCTGTACGATATTGATAAAATTTGGCAAATTAATAAAATAAAGATGATATATTTATGAATACTACAAAATTTTGTTGTTGTAGCTTTATGGGATCATAATAAATTTCATCAGCAAAAAGATGTGCGTTTTCAAATGTACTGAGTGTAAGTTCTGGCGAACAAAATTGTTCGATGCAAGCTTGTACCAACCTTGCAGCAAACCTTCTCATTCGGTAAGGGCGGATTAATACGTTGACAAATCTTCGAAAGTAAATTTGTTCATTTATTATTAAGGTAGTTTTTTTTTCTGCGAATTTTCTGCGAATTTCATCTAGCTAAGAGTCTTGGACTAGCATCGTATTATGGTAACTTTATATAGTTTCACTGATATTGTTAAGTGTGCGACACTATTAGGCGGCGAAGATGTAATCTGGTGCAGGTATTGGAGTTGTGGTGGCCGAGTGGTTAGCATACTTGCCTCTTGACCCAGAGGTCCAGTGTTCGATTCCCGATGGGGTCAGGTCTCAAGATTTTCAAAATGCAGACGTCGGGAACTTACACGGGCAAGGTACTGTCAAATATGCCACCATTCGGAGGGGATGTAAAGCCGTTGGTCCCGTGTGCAGGGAGAGCCATAACCTGTTCACGTTAAAGATCTCACTGAACTTCTATGTTAATCAGTGATTCAAACAGCCCATAATACCCTTCCTCGGAAAACGAGGCTGCCGTAAAAATCAGAAATTGATTGTGTGCAGTATCGGTAGAAAGAAACTTCAAACATAAATGATAGCCTACCATATGTCTTTGATTGTTTAAGCGAACGGCAAAGGCTTTTTACCTTATTCAACAGAAGCTTGATTTTTTTTCCCCTCCATGTGGCAGACATTTTCCCATTCAGATAACAGCAGTACCTCAAAATTCGAGAAAAGGCATTAATTCTGTGACATGGTTTTGTCTATTGAGTCGGTTATTAGCAGTCGGTGATTAGGCATAAAAGAAAAAAGTGTTTGTTACGGCTAACCCGATCGACCCTATTAATAAGCCGCTGACCCTAACTTTTTTTATTGCCAAAAAAATAATTTAAATCATAAACATGATAAATAATACTAAAAAGTTGAACCCATGAACCAAGGTTTCTTATGGAGATAAAAAAAATATTCCTCCAGTGAGATTTGAACTCACAACCTCTGGGGTTTTCAGTGTACATTACCAAATATTGAAAAAGTGCCATAATCATGTATTATCGAGGTATTTATGCCTTCCCCAGTACTTTTTGTCTTACATAAAGTGTTTTCATTAGCAAAAATAAGGTCCTTAATAATAAAAAATAAAAAAGTTTTGCATACCTAAATGTACCTACCCTATTTTTTTTTGAAGCCTTTAATAGCGGAAACAAACCATTTTTTTTTTGGCCTTATAGAAAATAATGGATGAAATACAGAAAATATAAATAAAGCCTACTATTGCCATTTTTACATGATTTAAGTCAGAATGAGAAATAATCATGTTTTCTCCCAAAATGGACAGGCCTGGGCTGCTTTGTCGAAAAAAAGAGTTAAAGTCCCAAAGGCACCATGGTTTCACCACCTGTTATTTTTGGTGCCCTGCCTCGTTTGTTTAGCATGATTAAAGGCCAGATAACTGACTTTGACTGAACTGTATTTCCAAAGATTCAGGGGAAAATTAATATCGAGTTGGTGTTTACAGAATTTAGTAACTCTGAAACCAACATCTTTGGCAGACTTTGGTATCATGAAATTGGTAAAATCCCACACTCCTTGCCAGACTTTGGCATCATTTGGTAGATTATAATACATACATGTATTACAGTAACCAGTTACAGGTCTCGCTAAACGGATATTTCCCTTGCCAGTCACGGTAGGAACTTTCAGGCGCTTAAAAAAAAAATCTGTGTTTTTCAGTTCTTGTTTATTTCTTAATAAAAAAATAAAAAGTTTTGCCTACCTACCCTATTTTTTTTTGAAGCCGTTAGCGGAAACATACCATTTTTTTTTTTGGCCTTATAGAAAATAATGGATGAAATACACATGGCAAATAGTTTCTATTTTTTTGTTGCAGGTGACAAGAACGGGAAAAGTTCATGATTTCATACAGGTTTGGATATGCCTGAATGTTTCTGAGCCGAGATCTGAAAGTCTTAATACCTTTGAAAATGAAAGTGAAATGAAGACATTCAAGAGGGTCTCTTCAAACTATTGATATTTAAAAAAGCAAATTGGTCAACCCCGTGTTTTTTGCTGGATAATAAGAATAACGGACGTCAAGTTTCACAAAGAAAGTATTTTTAAGAAAATTCAGGAAGTTCTACTGTGATCAAGAGTGTTGCTTGTACATATATGTACATGTAGAGCAATGTAAAATTAACTGTGTTGTGAGACTTAACTCTACAACAAGAAGCACCTTGGATGGAGTTATGCATAAGAAGTGTGGTTACTCTCAATATGGGAGACAATCCATTTGAACGTTCCGCACACATCATGTCATGGCAACATATATTTATGTAAAGAGTGTCTCGGATTACCTCGGAACCTTCATGTGAGCTGCCTTTGTAATAATAGTTTGTGTCTGAGATATGACCAGCTGAGCTTGGAACCACATCCAACAAACTGAGAGAGAAACAGATGTCTCCACACCACACCGAAATCTATACATGGGACCTGGACAGTATCTAGACTGCATGCATGAGGAAATTATAAGTACTGTTGCTGTAATCAATTAATGTATCACATTAGAATCGTACCACGCCCACTTCAAATATACAGCATTGATTCGTAATAACTAAGGACACCATTAAACAATTGTTTATTTGCAGTTTCCGACTCATGGATTTTAGGGTCGGGTCGGTAGGTAGGGATATATGCCCATCAGAGGCATGCAAATACATGTATCGTGTGCTTCACTAGTATTATCCATAGATTTTTTTAAATGGATTAGTTAAATATTAACAGAACATTGATCAAATGTTCATTTATGGACACATGATTCGAAACAGACTTGGTAACTATCGAACAGTGCAAGACGCTAAATTTTTCGAAGTAATGTTTCAAATGACAAAATCGTTTGGTAAAGATTTTTAGATATGAACATCAAATCAAGTCCATACAATCTACACTCTTTTTATATAACATCTAAAACATATAAATTGAATATTCGCACATCATCATTAGAAATATTTGAAAATATGTAGACGCTTTCAATTTACTATAGCAGCAGAGATTATTTCCAAGCGTCCAATATATCAGAGCATTATGAAACTTCCCAAAATAATTGAAACAACCAACAATATTTGTGATGAACACATTATGGGCGGGGTGAAACTTGAAAAAATTGTTAGGGTCGGCGGATTTGCCGTGGGTCGGTCGCAAACTGCAAACAATCTTTTAATTTAGGCCTAATCGTAATTAAATCTATTAGTTTTCACTCTTCAATAATGTCGGTCGCATACAGCCTCACATAATGATAATGTAACCTTGCGTTCAGTAATTTATTTGTCACTTTGTCAAAAAAGACAAATGTCAGTCAGGGCTGTACAAATAATATTTTTAGCCACTAGTCCGGGACTAGTCCCCCTGTCAAAAGTGATTAGTCGCAAAAAAATTGTGACTTGTAAATCCCAAAAAATGGACACAAGTCCTGAATTCTTTCGATTTCTCAATATGTTAAAACTGCATCTTGCATACTCATTACAATTCATTATACACAGCAAAGGAAACAATCCTTATTTACTCTTCAGACAAATAATGTTTGTTTCAGTGGTATAGATGGGTGAAACAGTAGCAACAGTAATAATCACATCTGCATTTTTAGCTCGACTATTCGAAGAATAAGAGAGCTTATGTAATCACCCCGGGGTCGGCGTCAGCGTTGGCGTCGGCGTCCCACATCAAGGTTTGCGTGTAAGCTGTGTTTACAAGTCATATAGACTTACATTTCTTATCCTACCACAACCATATTTGTTCATGGGCTTCCTTGTAGCATTATCTTAAGGGCTGTATAAGCAATTTTGGTTCCTGTAACCCATGGGCTCCCATGGAACACAAATTATGATAGCCAATAAAATGTGCCCCATTTCACATCAAATTTTGCGTGTAAGCTGTGTTTACAAGTCTATATCTCTTACAATTCTTACCCTAGCGCAACCAAATTTGGCCATTAGCTTTCTTATAGCATTATCGTAAGGGCTGCATAAGTAATTTTGGTTCCTGTAACCCCTGGGCTCCCATGGAACCCAAAAGCTGATAGCCCTTAAAATATGTCTGTTTCACATCAAATTTTGCGTGTAAGCTGTGTTTACAGGTCTGTATCTCTTACAGTTTTGTCCTAGCTGAACTAAATTTTGGAATTGGTTTCCTTATAGTATGTTGTAAAGGGTTGGATAAGTAATTTTGTCTTCTGTAAATTCTGGGCTCCCATGGAACCCAAATTGTGATGGCCCATAAAATGTGCAATAAATGCAGAATTAGGTTTGCATGTAAGCATGTATATATCTATAATTTTGGTTTGGGATTTGTTATAGCATTATGCATCTTATTACTTCACCAATATTGGGTCATGGGCTACCTCCCCCGCATCTACCCCCGCGCCCACTCCCCTCCACACCTTTTTTTTTTTTTTAACTTATTTCTGTGTTGTTTTAGTCAATTCTTACACATATATGTTGCAACACTCCCTGCCACCACCACCCCACCCCCACCCCTCTCACCCCATCACCCCCCCAACCACCCAACCCCGCCCCAGACTTGAAACTTTTTCTTTTTTTTTACATATTTCTGTGAGCTTTTGTCAATTCTTACACATATATGTTGCAACCGTCCTCCACCCCACCCCCCTCCCCCGCCTCTCACCCTATCACCCAACCCACCACGCCCCACACTTGAATTTTTTTTTTTTTTTTTTCAAAAATATTTCTGTGTTGTTTTAGTCAATTCTTACACATATATGTTGCAACCCTCCCTGCCCCCACCACCCCACCCCCTCCCCCACGCGTCACACTTGAATTTTTTATTTTTTTTACATATTTCCTTGTTGTTTTAGTCAATTCTTACACACATATGTTGCCCCCACCCCCAAACCCCCAACGCACTCCCGCCTCTCATCCAATCACCCCCACCCCCACTCTGCCCCAGACTTGATTTTTTTTTTTTTTTTACATATTTCTTTGTTGTTTTAGTCAATTTTTACACATATATGTTGCCCCATCCACCCCTCCCAACCCAACCCACTCCTGCCTCTCACCCTCACCCCGCTCCACACACCCCCACCCCACCCCACCCCACCCCCACTTGAAACTATTATATATTTTTTTTATATATTTCTGTATTGCTTTTGTCAATTCATACACATATATGTTGCAACCGCCCCCACCCCTCCCACCCCATCACCCCCCATACCCCCACCCGCACTTGAAAATATATATATATATTTTTTTTACATATTTCTGTGTTGCTTTTGTCAATTCTAACACATATATGTTGCCCCCCACCACCACCTACACCACCCCCACCCCCACACTTGGAACTTTTTTTTTTTTTACACCGCACCCCACTCAAAACTCATTTTTGCATATTTCTGTGTAGTTTTGGTCAATTCTTACACATAGTTATGTTTTGCTCCCAACCCCACCCCACATTGTTGTAGCCTTGTTTTCTGATGGTATATACTAGCTATACATTTATTATTCTCCGAAAAATCGATTAGTCGAGCTGCGCTGTTCTCCGACAGCTCTTGTTAAATTTCAATATTGATATTGAGTTTCATATTACAGTTCAGATAATCATTTAATGGAGAGAAAAAATAGTTATAACTTTATATAGGACTACGGTAAGGGGCTACAGATGAGATTCTTACATTTTACCTAAGGTCAAACAAAAAATACCTGTGTTTCTGGTGTCAAGAATGTCGGTTGCATATGTACAACCTCATGTAATATTTAAATCTTTAAATAAAATAATTTATATTTTTCAAAAATGTCTGTTGAGTACGCTCGTCTACTCTTATCGTTTCTTGAAGTTTTGTAAAAGCGTTTTGTTTTGTAATTTTGTGACTATTATACTGAATTTAGTTAATTTCAGATCAATATATTATTATTAAAGTATAAATTCTCAGTGTTGAATTTACTTGACTTGGTTTGACTATTCACTTGACTAGACTTGATCAAGTTGATTTGACTGATTCAACCGCAAACCCTAGGCTACATTTAACTTGTTTATGATTTGACTCACAACAACTTGACTTGACTTATACTTGACTTGAACTTGAAATTGACTTAGGCTTGACATGAACTTTACCCGTATGTGTAAAACTGTTAAATTGTATTGAAATTAACTACCAATATACTTAGTAAATTGTATATGGATACGTTTTCACTTTGGTCTTGACTTGACTTGACCAGGCAGGGCTGTCGTTTGGCTGTTTTGGAGGCTGTTATTCGGCCCCAGTCCCCCACCTGAAAAGTATCTTTTTTTCCCCCACCTCAGTGTCAAAATTCCTCCCTTGAAATTTTTTTTTTTTTTTTTTTAAATAAACTGAAAGACAGAAGGCTAGAATTTTAAGTAGAACAAAGTAAATGACATAACTGTCATTGGTACTTTTTGAACATAGTCTAACTCTTACAGCTAGTCAACATACATATTTTTCAAGTCTGTTTTGAACCCATTTATTGTTAAATGTATATTGGTTGGCATAAACAACAATAAAATTGTGTTATTGTATGCTTAAGTCCTTGCTTTATTTGTCTATTTAGTGTTATATATCTATTTAATCGGCATGATTTCATTTTATATTGATGATATCATAATGTGTCATTTATGTTTGAACTTCCATGCAAAATTCCCCCTTTTACTGAAATTGACGCGAAAATTCCCCCCTTTGAGGGACCCGGACCCATTACCCCATGGTAGAAAGACAGCCCTGCCAGGGCCTTCCCAAGAATTTTTTAAGAGATAGTGGCATTTAGCGTGAGTGGAAGTGGGTGAGGGATGGGGCTCCCTCCTGCATGTCGATTTTTTTTCATGTTTTGAAGTAAAATATGGCTTTTGGCGATACACCTGGCTCATTTAAAACATGTTTTAAATATATCTTATCAGTCTGCCATAGGTAGTACATGTATGAAAATATCTTTTTTAGAATTAGTTGATACACAAAACTTTATACATTGTTTATACATAGTTTCCTTTGCTGTTGCAGATTTTTTTTTATCTTGTAAACACTTCATAATCATTATATATGTGGTGAAGTTTTTAAAGCAAGAGTAATTAAGTTATTTTTAAGTCAATAACGTTTAAAAAAACAACAACTTCAAAACACGCGGTGTCGTGTGTTTTTTAAGCATATGAAATAAGGACTATCCGGATTTACATCAACTTTTTACGCTGACATGTCTTACAATATCTTAATGTCGGTCCTGTTTCCTGCTCCAGCTTGTTACCGCTTTCGAAAAAAAAGAGTAGGAAACGATTATGAGTTTATTTAAATGTTATAAATTAGCTGTCTTTATTCATAATCGTTTTAGTTGCAAACACGGAAGCAAATTCAAAACCGGAAGTAAACTAACTTTATAATCTGCAACCCCGAGATTATTATAATTGTATGTGATTATCGAATAATTTGCGATTGTGAGATTATTTTCTCATCGTTACGTATTTAAAATCGCGATAAAATGGATGGAGGCAAGTTAATTCAATGCTACAATAAAATGTAACATAAGTAAATTATTTTCACAACTGATGACGTAACAAGTTTACAGGTCATATACGCATGGTTGAATTCTAGAATTAGACCCTTATCGCGGAGGTAATAAACACCTGCCCCTCTAATCCTTATGAAAGCACTCCAATCAGGAGCTAAGGGCGTATGCTTGTCAGGAGTTTATGCCTCAATGCGTTATTTGGTCAGATATGTCATTAATTAACACTGGGAAATGAATGTTTTGACCCACTTTTAAGGGATCACGGCATGTCTGTTTCAAAAGTTAAGGGATCTCTACGCCATAAATGGCTGGGCAAGGTCCTGCTTGACTATTGTTTGACTCGACTAGACTATAATTAACTAGACTTGGCTACACAGAATCAGCTGCTGAAACTTGTTTATGACTTGACTCATCGTGACATGACTTGACTTACACACTTTAAATATGAAACACATTTTAGGTAAAGAAAACATAACGCTCAATATAGAAATAACAATACTGATATTTATTTTACTTAAGAATGAGTTATTAAAGATATAAAGATACACCTTTGTCGTCTCTATGCAATCCTATATATTTGCAAATTGCCTAGATCTCAATTTGTCTAATCCAGGCATTGTCATCTTTACGCTATAATTTCACAACCAGTCGCCCGATGTGGTCAAATGAGGCCATTTCATGTAGGGCTTTGACGTAAGTTTCTTCAGAAAAGATTTTCGTCACATGTCGCGGAACTTTTTTCCTTCAAGGTCTCGCTAAACAGTTATTTCCGTTGCCAGTCCTGGTAGGAACTTTCTGGCGCTTGAAAAAAGGGTCTGTGTTTTACGGTTCTTGTTTTGTTTCAATATGTGCAAATAGTTTCTCTTTTTTGTTGCAGGTGACAAGGATAGGTCAAGTTCATGATTTCATATAGGTTTGGATATGCCTGAATGTTTCTGAGCCCAGATCTGAGAGTCTTAATACCGGGTAGTGATAATCTGAGAGTCTAATGCCGGGTAGTGATACACATGAAAGTGAAATGGACAAATTCAAGAGGGTCTCTTCAAACTATTGATATTTAAAAAAGCAAATTGCTCAACGGTGAACCCCGTGTTTTTTGCTGGATAATTCGTGTTTTTTGCTGGATAATTCGAGCAACAGATGTTAAGTTTCACAAAGAAAGTATTTTCAAGAAAATTCAGGAAGTTCTACAGTGGTCCAGAGACCAGAGTGGTCCTTGTACATATGTAGGGTAATGTAATATTAACTGTGTTGGGAGACGTTACATGTACATGATGGACATTTGATGGGCAATTGTGTGTTCTCGATAGCTCGGTAGAGTGCTAGCCGTGTAAGCTGGAGACCCTGGGTTTCGGGTAGGCTTATGGGTCCAGCCCTCTACCAACTGAGCTATCAAGGAAACGTGGTTGGCTGTCTGATTTTTCAACATTTATCTGTATTTGGTTAAATAAAGATAATGCCTGTTTCACCAGTTTTGATTGAATTGCTGCATGACGTACCAATTCAAATTATATCTCATAAAAATCTTGATCATTGTCCGTAACTTTTAGCTTATATAACACAAAATAATATCGTTGATAAACATCACACACCTACCAGTATTGAATATCTACTACGTAGAAACTAGAATGTTTAATGGCTAAAGTAGTAGTAAATTCAGATGGTATATATTTCAGACAAAGTTCGTTTTGAAACAGATAAAGTACCAAGTTCCAATATTATAGTGTCTCATGTGGGTTGTTGTTAAAGGGACACTGTCCGTAAGTAAGCAGATATTGAGCATAACCAAATAACTGTCTGACTTTTATTCAGTGAATTGTATGCATGAAAACAAAAGAAGTACATGTCTGTAGTACATGTAATACATTCGTGAGTAGTTTTTTTTTAAATTATTATTTGTAAATAAAGTGGGACCCACAAGATTTACCTTTTCTGCGATCACGTGACTTCCATTAGCACACTAGGTTTTCGCCATAGTGTGTATTGCATATATATGTATTATGGGGGTTCTGGACCACAACTAAACTACCCCAAATAATCTAAAATCACCACACAAAAATTTTCAGTTTACTGAAAATTAAGTCAATTTAACTGGTTATTTAGCATGTCCCAGGCGCTAAATAACCAAAGATTTTGAGATTGAATTGTGAAAATGTTTTAAATTTGGATGTTTAAATTTTATTGCAAAATAGAGGTTAAACTATAAATACTCAATATGTCTAAATTTAAAACATTCTTTATTATAATCCTTATAATACCAATATTCGTTATATTTTCTAAGTGTTGAAGCACCGCATTTACAACAAATTTGAAATTGGGCAGTAGTACCCAATCCACAATTTAAACAAGGTAGAATTTTACAAGTTTTCATTCTATTTTTATGAACTTTACAATATTTCGAATTTTTAACAGGTTTTTTGGTACAAATACCGTTGGAACTGATCTTTAGGAACTGACACGGAATCATTGCTTTATATTTATAGTAATAATTTTTATATTAAATAAAAATAGTTTTAGGTATAAAGAAAAGAGAAAAAATGTCTGACATGAAAGATACTATAAATAATTTATTATCCCTGTATAATACAGGTATAATAGATAAGGAATCACTAAATATGTCATTGAAATCATTAGGAGGTCAACCAACCAAAATTGAGGAAGAAATTGCATCACTTAGGAAACAATTGGAATTACTTGAGGAAGAAAATAAAGTCTTGAAAACAAGGGCAACTACAAGCCAAACTTTTGAAGATAAAAAGATAGAACCAACTAGTAAATCTTTTGAAAGTTTTAAGAAAAGAAGAAAGCTTAAAAAACTTAAGAAAAGACAGGCTAAAAAAGAATTAAGTCAAGATGACAAATACAAAAAACAAATGGCTAAAGTAATCCAAGAGCTGCAAGAAAAGCAAAAAGAAGAAAAAGAAGAAGACAAATTAAAACTAGTTGACAATCCAAAATGCGGATATTTTAGAGCATACGAAATATCTGTAAATAAATACAAAGATCCTCAAAAAGTATTTAGTGATAAAAAATCTATTATTACAAAACAAATTATCAAAGAGCTGATAAAAACTAAAGGATTAAAGTTTCAATTAGCTCTTACTATAGATTTATTTAAAGATGATGGTTCTACCAAAAAATACACCACTGCAGTATTACACGGTGAACAAAATGCCATTTTGAGCTCTGAAAAAATAAGCGAGTTTTATGACAATTCATCTGCATTTATACAAGAGAGTCTTGAAAGATTTACAAATACTGCATCCGGATTAGAAGTTGATCACTGTGTTAAGCTTTATTTGAATATTGCAAAGTATGAACCATTAAAAGGTTCTTCATATATTCCACTGCCTGTAGAATTAGCTAACAAAAAAGCAATAATAAACGTAAAAAATAACGATAATCAATGTTTGTTTCATGCTATAAATTCTGCACTAAATCCTGCCGCAGATCACACCGATAGGTTGTCAAAATACCCAAGTATAGATTTTCTAAAAAAAGATAAAATTTACTTTCCCACTCCAATTTCACAAATTTCAAAAGTAGAAAAACTAAACGATATTGCTATTAATGTTTACGGATACACCATATCAGAAAAAAGTAAAAAAGTAAATATTTTTCCATATAAAATATCAGAACAACCCAAAGACATTAACAGGATTAATCTACTTTTGATATCTGATGAAAATGTTACAAACAGTCACTACGGCTGGATTAAAGACTTAAATAAACTGCTTTACGACCAAAACAAACATAAATGCAAAACTTATTTCTGTGATCGTTGCCTTTATGGATTTTCAAATGAAGACTTACTAACAAACCACAAAGAAGACCGTGATGGTATTAATAAAAAATCTTGCAAAATTGAAATGCCAGAAAATGGTAAAAATACTGTAAAATTTAAAAATTACCAAAATAAAATGCATGTTCCTTATGTAATATATGCTGATTTTGAAAGCATAATTAAACCACAATTAAAACAATTTGGAAAAAAATCAGAAATTCAAAATGTGCACGAAGCTTGTGGATTTGGATACCAAGTTGTCAGATATGACAACAAAGCTAATGATTCAGTTATTTACAGAGGTGAAGATGCTGTTGAAGTGTTTTTAAATCGCATAGAATGTGAGAAGAGCAACATTAATAATATATTTGCTCACCCGAAACCATTAATAATGACTCAACAAAATGAAGCAGATTATGAAAAAGCTACACAATGTTGGATATGTGATAATGAAATAGGCAGAAAATCTGGTAAAAACTGTAAAGTAAGAGATCACTGCCATTTTACTGGAGAATACAGAGGTGCAGCACATAAAAACTGTAACTTAAAACTAAAAATAAAACCTGGCAAAACTTCAATTCCTGTCATATTTCACAACCTCAAGGGATATGATAGTCATTTGATTATGCAAAAAATACATAAAATGAAAGGTAATATAACATGTATTCCAAATAATGCTGAAAAATACATATCATTTAGTGTTGGCCAGCTTACATTTTTAGACAGTTTCCAATTTATGGCTTCGTCTTTGGAAAAATTGGTTAAAGCAACAGACAAATCTGATTTCAAAATTACAAAAGACCAATTTAAAGAACAAACGGATTTACTTTTACGAAAAGGTGTTTATCCATATGAATATTTTGATAACATGGATAAATTTAATGAAACCAAATTACCACCGATTGAATCATTTTACAGTAAACTTACAGATGATGGTATTACTCAAAAAGATTACGACCATGCCCAAGAAGTATGGGAAAAATTAAAATGTAAAACTCTTGGAGATTATCATGATTTATATTTAAAAACTGATGTAACTTTGTTGGCTGATGTATTCCAAACTTTCAGAAAAACATGCATGAAATCATATAAACTCGATGCTTTACATTACTACACAGCACCTGGATTATCTTGGGATGCTTTACTTAAATTTTCAAAAATAGAACTAGAACTTCTTACAGATATGAATATGCACTTATTTATAGAAAAAGGTATGCGTGGTGGAATTAGCATGGTATCAAAAAGACATGCAAAAGCAAACAATCCTCATATATTTGATTATAACCCAGATGGAGAAAAAAACTTTTTAATGTATTTTGATGCAAACAACTTATATGGGTGGGCAATGAGCTAGCCGCTTCCATATTCCGGATTTAAATGGGTTGACTTAAAAACATTACAAGAGCTAAGAAAAGATAAAGGATATTTTCTTTAAGTAGATTTAAAACATCCTAAAGAACTACATGATAGTCACAATGATAATCCACTTGCCCCTGAAAAATTAAAAGTAAAAAAAGAATGGTTATCTGAGTACCAAACAAATTTATTAGAAAATAACGTTATGACAGAACAACTAGTACCAAATCTTATGGACAAAACAAAATATGTATTACATTATAAAAATTTACAGTTGTATTTATCATTAGGCATGGAATTAACAAAAATTTACAGGGTGCTAGAATTTAATGAAAAACCTTGGATGGCATCATACATAAATTTAAACACAGAACTTAGGAAAAAAGCTAAATCACAGTTTGAAAAAGATTTTTACAAGCTTATGAACAACTCAGTATTTGGAAAAACAATGGAAAATTTAAGAAAGCGAACTGACATAAAATTAGTAAAAACTGACGGCTCTAATAATGAAAAAATAAGAAAAATAATAGCCAAACCAAACTTTAACAGACGTGTAAAATTTTCAGATGAATTATCGGCAATACATGTAAACAAAACAAATTAAAATTAACCAAGCCAATTTATGTTGGAATGTCAGTATTAGATTTATCAAAATATATGATGTATGATTGGTATTATAATACTTTGAAAAAAAGGTATGGAGATAACTGTACTTTATTATACACAGATACTGACAGCTTGCTTGTAGACATCAGAACAGATGATGCATACAAAGACATGGCTGAAATGAAAGATGAGTATGACTTGAGTGATTATCCTCAAGATCACCCAATGCATGATGATACAAACAAAAAAGTATTGGGTAAAATGAAAGACGAATGTGCTGGTGTTGCTATAGCTGAGTATGTTGGATTAAGACCCAAGCTATATTCTATTTTGAGAGCGGATGAACAACTTATTAAAAAAGCAAAGGGTGTAAAAACTTATGTAGTCAAAAAACAAATAAATTTTGAAAACTACAAGGATGCACTATTTAACAAGAAAAAATATAACCATGAAATGAATATGATGCGATCAATAAAACATCAAATATATGGCATAACAGTAAACAAAGTTACATTATCACCATTTTACTCAAAAAGATACATCCGAGAAGATGGAATTACAACTGATGCTCATGGTTTCTACAAAAACTTATGAATTTTGGTATCAGCAGGAACAATAAGTAGTTCTTCTTTGACAAATTCTCTCTGTGGCGCTGGTGCTTTCAAATAATAAACTCTTATACCTTGCGTCACCATATAACTTGTAATCTTGTGAATATCTACACTCCACATTGGATCAGTTGCTCTGCGTCTTCCACCTTCTTGTTCCCCGGGTTGATATAAATATCTTACACTTGCATTCATACAGATAGGATCATCTTTTAATATTTTTGTTTCAACAGGAGGAGGCTTTTTTGTCTCCGAATTTATGGCTTTAACAACTTCTGGTAATCTCTTTACCCATTCTCTATTACGTTTTTGCGAATCTATTTCCTTAGCATACTGATAGCCAAACAATCTTTCAGCTAATGTTCTGTTAAATCTTTCCACTAAAGCTTGGTCTCTGTATTTCTGTTCTGCCCCGTCTGATATTTACTTTGTGTTTTGACATCAACTGTGATACTGCACCCATAAATTCTCTGCCTGGATCCACTTGTAATAACTTTGGATATTTTAGATGTCGACTGTATATATTTTCAAATGCTTTAGCAACTTCTTTACTATCCTTGGAAGTCAGTGGCTCTGCTTCTTTGTATCTACTTGCAATATCAACCACAGTTAACGCATATTTATATGTCTTGCGTCCACGACCAATCCCAAAAGTATCATGCGGTAAAAATAACAAATCAGCTTGATGCACTCCATTCTTAGTAGAAACATCAAACCTGGGTCTAACTATTTTCTTTGGCGCAGGTAAATAAATCTGCCACACAGCTTGTTTTTTTAAAAATTCTAATGCCTTTTTTTCACTGACACCAGCCTCTTTTGCTAATTTTTTAACTGCTGTGTATCCTCTCCAAAATCCTTTTGGGCTGTAATAAATCTTTTCCATTTTTTTCTACTAAAGAATAAACTTTATATAACTATAAAGAAAAAATGGATATCACAACTGCACAATTTGATGAACTGCTTGAAGAGCAATATCAAAATAGCACAAAGAAATGGACAGACTTGGAACTAAATAAAATATACACTATTACAGATACGAAAATAGTAGAAACTGAATATGGTCCATCCATGGTATTGACATTATCAGACAACGGTGAAGTATGGGCGCCTGATCATCTCAAAAATAAATTAGAGAAGAGTGCTAAACCACCATATTATATTCGACCACTTGGATTGAAACCATGTAAGAACAACAAAAAAAATAGGTATCACGCATATGACTTAGACTTTTCAAAGGTTATTTCAAAGTAAACATATTTAGTTATTTCAAAGAAGTCCAAAGTAATTATAGTTTTAAACTATTTTTTTTTTAATGAAATCAATTTATACGCCACAAATCCAGTTGCAGCCATGCCCACCACAATAAACGTAATTTCTCTATTCTGTTGATCCGGAGATGGTGTATAAAAATCACTCAGCTTGGGCTCCGGTTCCAAAAGCAAATGTTTGCCAGTTGTATAATAATACTGTTTCATAGCCTGATCCACATCATCAAAAGTCTGCTCTGCATGATGTTCTTTTTGTAGTTGTTTATTAATAAAATCTAATCTCTCTGTTCTTTTTTTATTCCACTCCACTTGTGCTGCGTTTAATTTTTCTACGGCTTTGTCATGCCTTTGTCTTTCCTCATCTGAATGACTTCCCATTTTTGAAAAGAAATAATTTGAACCGCTAAACGCCAATGCATTTGTTAATGCGCCACATATCATCATTGCTACTGCACTTGCCATTTTTTTATATATATATTTTTTAAAATTGTTTCATAATATCCGCAGGAATAATACCTTGCTTAATCAACATATCCTTTGTAGCCATTGCTAACATTATATCCACAGACAGCATCCCAAAATCTGTCATATTAAAATCCACTTTAGGTGCTGGTCTTTTTAGTATTTTTCTACCAATTTCAGAATATCCAACAGTTAGAAGTGTTTCCACTCCAGCGTGATACATCATATTTACAATTTGTTTTCCGTCAATACTTGCTGCCATTTTTTTTATATGATTATTTTTTTAAAATAAATTATTAAAAATCAAACGGGTCTTTTGGTGCAACATGAACAGGTTGCACAGTTACAGGTTGTGTAGCAGATTTCTTGTTATAAATATACAAACCCAACCCAGCAATGCCTAATAAAACCAGACACGGTGGAATATAATTTTTGTATACGTTTATTTTGATTTTTTCTGGTTCTTCTTCACCTATTGTTATTTTTGTTATTTGATTTGCAGCATTTTGATTTGCATCCTGAAGCAAACGCTTTGCCTTTTTTGCCGCTGCTCCTTTTTTTCCAGCTTCTATTCTTTTTGGATTTTTTACTTTTTGTTGTTCAACAGGTTGTGTAACAACAGGTATAACTTCACTCTCTTGGTTCTCCATTTATATTATCTGTATTTTTATTTTTATTAAAATCAATATGTCTAACAGTTGTCAGTATTGCTGTAAATGGTGCTAAGCACATTCCATACCTGTAATACAACTCACAACAAGCGCTTGTCAAAGCATGATTAATAAATGGGTCTTCCTCCAAATCTTCTATTAGCTTTGGTGGACTGGTTACATTAAAATATTTTGATACTCCCATTACATACAAGTTAATAAAAGAATTGCCTAAAGTTTTAGTCATGCTTGCCCCAAGCCGTGCTTCATATCTGCAATACAGTTTGTTAATTTCATCCGGGGGCATGCCATCTATGTTTGTGAGTTGTATGTCTTTACCCAAATATTGACGGCTACCACCGCCAGCCACTATGGCTGATAATCTTTCTTTTTTTGTTTCTTGTTGCTTTGATTCATCTGGTTCCGTCTGTTCCGATATATTTTGTAATAGTTCTTCCGCATTCATTTTTATATTATTAATCTTATTTTTTATCTTGAAATAAATATAAAATACAAAACAACTAGCTGCGATATTCATGCAACTAGTAATTGTTAGTATTGTTAATAGCATTGTTATTAACATTGCTATTTTTTCTATTAACATTATTAATTTGCTGCAAGCATTGCTATTAACATTGCTACTTTGCTATGAGCAATGCTATTAGCAATACTATATTCATGGTCAGTATTGCTATTAACATTGCTACTTTGCTGTTAGTATTACTATTAGCAACAGTTGTAAAAAAATATTTTTTGTAATAATAAAAAAAAATATTATATAAGAAAAAATGGATTTGAAAATAACAGACGGTGAGAATAGTGATTATAACAAAAATAAAATAGCACTGGATGTTATGACAAGAGATGACGTAAAATGTTGTATATGTGTTTCAGAAAGTGATTTTTTACAAACGTACGAAAAAGGTGCACAGGAAACGCCTGTAATTTCTGTGACAAAGGACGGCGTAGAATATTTTATATGTGAGCCAAGAGGGTATGTTTTACAAGCCCCGGAAAACATGAGTAGTGCTGTTGTACCGATATTGGTTAATGCATTGAGTTTATGGTTTGTATGGGAAACTCTAGTTTGTATTTTTAAAAAAAAATATTCAACCCAATAACCAGTTGGTTGGTCAGTCCTCAAAATTAACTTGGAATATTTAGTCTTAGCTAAAGCTTTTCTTATTCTGGTTCTCTCTTCCAGCGTTGGAATAACATCATTCTCTCTCAAACAATTTTCATAACTATCTCTGTCCTTAGTGTAAAATATACACAACCATTTTGCTTGCTCTCTCAAATCTTTCAATACAGAATTATATCTCTGTGAAATGACCCACACTGATTGTTTAGCGTGACGACCAGAGAATGCCAACTCTGACAACATATCTTTTTTCTTTGTTAATTCTTTTGTGGCTGAGCAATCGTCAATAATGTATAATGTGGGCTGGCCAGCATATTGTTTGAAAAAGAAACGCAACAGTTCTTGTAACATTTCTTTACCGTTGCTCACGGGATTGACAATTATTATTTTTTTATCTTTAGGGTTTTTCACATCTCCTATCCAGGATCTATTTTTATAAGCCTCGTTCCACTCTATGGTTGGACACAATATAATTGTATGTTTAAAAACTCCAACATACTCTTGTTCAAGTATGTCAAGAACAAACTCTGTTTTACCACAGCCTGTCTGACCACAAATAATGGCACTGTGTGAATATTTAGGATATTTTTGTTGCAAACTAGTATCCTGCTTCTTTGAATCTTCCATCTTCAAAATTGATTTGCGCATCTTGTATTATATATATATAAATATTTAAAGTTTGATCTGCATCTGCTTTTTTATTTATTAATATCGTTATACCTTCACTACCGTTTTCTATTCTTCTTCCACTGCCGTGTAATAAATTGTCCTCACATGTTCTAAGGTCAAGCCACAAAGCATATGATTTTGTCAAATAAGTCTCAAGAGAAACACTGGTAAAGTTTAAGTCTCTTGCTACTATTTCTGTCTCTTTGTTTCTTGTTGATGTTAAAGCAAAAAATTTGTTGATTTCATCCCAATGTTGATATGCCTTCATGCCCTGACTATACAACTGATTTGGTACTCCCTCTATTGTCATTTCAACCTTTTCAATCTTTGGGTTGTAATAGGTTTCCGTGTCTGTTCTTTCTGGGTCTTCAAACAACATTAAAATAGCTTTCATGCTCCGTGCTGGTACATTAATGTTGATGTTCCAAAGAGTATCAGATTTGTTTGCTATTATTTTTCTATGTCGCAAGATACGATCATACATAAATGACATCTTACCATTGATTTGCTGTCTTATTTGTCTGGATAATTCAACATCACTAACCGTATCAAATTCCAAGCAGATATTTTTTATTACATAAGATGCATCAGCATCAGCGCTTTTGATAACTTTGTTATAATCGTTAAACGTTAATTCATATTCTAACTTATCACCAAGCCCCGCTTGATAAAATGGCATATGACTTTCTAACATTTCAAAGTCCAGTGGAATGCAAAATCTATTTCCAAAAGCTGCTGCTATAGCTTCATCTCCGGTGTCTGAGGAAGCATCTCCCGCGCTAACTCTATGTTTTAGCATGTTTGGTTTACCAATACCTTGGAAAGCTATGTTTTGTCGTTCAGTAGGGCTTTTCCATAAATCTACATAACAATGATATATATCACTGTCATCTATTGACATGACTTCATTGCCACTTATTCTTATTGTCATTTTTTTCACAATTGTTCTACCCAGATTTTGAAATAGAGTAGCGTTGGCGTCTGTTCTGCTTTTAAGTTCTATTTCAAAGGCAAGACGAGCAGTACGAGGAACTATCACATCATTAGTACTTAGATTTGGAAATCTCACAAGCAGTTGCTGGTTTTGGACTATTGTTGATGGATTATTAGTTATTACTACACTTGTGCGAATGCCCTTGGCACCATGAGGTTCTCTTAGTTTTCTATGAGGGCTGAGTTTGTTTCCGTAAGCTGACATTGTTTTTATTTTTTAAATATATTTTTTAAAATTAAAGAAAATAAACAATGGCTGAAGGAGGATTTGAAGATCCTGCGTTTGATATGACTGAAGAAGACTTGGATAAAGCACTTGAAGACGAATTTATACAACCTGACCCAGAATTCCAGAGACAAATTGTAAATGAAAATAACTATATTAATCAGCTTCAAGGGGAAGATAAAACAGAAGAACAGCTTACACAAAAAAAGTGGTTAGTAGATCAATTTTTTACTGAAGTTAATGCTGAAATCAGCGGAATCGATTATAAAAATGATTTTAGAGTGGCTGAGGACGAAATTGGTAGAAAAATGTTATATACAGTTGGGATGGATGATGTTCCACTTACCTATTATAAGGGAAATAATCCAAACGAACCAATCAAATTTTATAAGCTGGACACTTTAGTTAAAAAATATGGTATTGACTTCGTAAAAAATAATTTAAACATTTATGATTATTTAGTCCCACGTGAAAGAAAGGCTCAGGGTAGGGCAGAATTAGCATCCTTGGTAAAAACAAGAGATACCATCACAAAAGAAGGAGAAAATATACCAATGCAAACTTTTTCAACAACTGAAGATGTACAAAATACAGTAGATGCTGTAAATACAATTGAGAGTGATTTGAGTATTACAATAGATGAAACTCATTCTAAAACTGCTGTTCAAACACAAACAGAAGGTCTAACAATGCGAGAGATACGAGGTTTAGATAAGATATTGCAAAGCTTTCGTGGAGAACTTACTAATAATCTCTCAAAGCTCACTGAGCTTGATAAAGATATAGCAAAAGAAAAACAAAAATTAGAACAGGTTAGCACCCCCGGGCAGGAGGATAAGTTTCAACAAGAGCGCATACGTGACAGAATAAAAAACTTAGAAGATGAAAGAAGTTCACGACTTGAAGCGGCGAGTGAAAACAAAGAAGCATTACGCAGTCAAATAAACAGGATAAAAGAAACTATAAATAAGGTTTTTAAAAAAAGACACAACATTGGGTGAGAGAATAAAAACATTATTCAGAGAGCAAGGTATTACTATTGTTAGTATTTTGACTGCCTTTGGTATGATTATTGGGGTATTAGTTGATACCATTATTCCTACAACAGGAGGAGGGACTGCACCTGTTCCAACTCCAAAGCCTGATCCATCAAGTGTAAAAGATTTGGTAAAAAAACAACTATTTAATCTTGGTAAACTTCTTGCCAACCTAGCTGGTAAAGCTGCTGCAGCACTTCCAGGAGTTATTGGTGCAATAGTATCATGGCTTTTATCTGCAACAGGTAATGTTATTAATTGGCTTGGTAACAATCTATGGGATTTGCTTGTGTTTGTTTTCGGGTTGTTATATGTGGCAGCCAAAGAGTGGTTTAGTAAATCTCATAAATAAGTAATGCAGCAAGACCTATTACTATAGTACCAACAATTATAGTTGTTTTGTTATCTTCGTGTTCAATCGCTATTTTTTGTATTTCTGGTGGGTTATGTTTCACAGTTTTATGTATTGATTTATCAAAGTCCGGCAGAAATTTCTTTGTTGTGGTGCCTTGAAAAGGTTGAATATTTTTTGGTGGCACTGGTTTTACATTTACATCATTGTTCAATCCTAATGCTTGTGCATCGGTTGCTATTACACTTTCATTATTGTAGTCTTGTATTGTTCCAATTCTTAATTCCATGTCGCTCGGAGACATGTACAATCCACTTCCATAGACAAAATTTACTTTACTTCTTGCATATTTTAGAGTGTTTTCATATCTTGAAATTTGACTGGGCAAGTCGATAGGGCTATTTATTGCGTCCTCTACATTTGCTAAAAATTGTTTCTGTGCATCAAATGCTGTTCCAGTTCCAAGTATATCTGTTCTTGTTTGTGATTGTGAACCAAGAATTGCCCAGCAGTATGTTCTTATGCTGTCATTGATTCTTTCTACTCCTGCTCTTGTAAATCCAGATGAATCATCTAGTATAAAAGTAGACCAACTATTGTCAGCCTCAGATCCTTGTGCAATGTAATCAATGTGGTATGTTTTATCACTCTCATAGACTGTAAAACTCATCGTTTTGTTGTCGTATACAGTATTTACCAAAGGATGATAACCAATATGTGTCCAGTAATTATAAATTGTTCCTAGGCCATTATTATAGCTTTGTTTCTGTCTCCAGTCTGAATATAAATCAACGTTAAACTCCTTACATATTCTCTCGTATGCGTTTCGGTTATATGTGTTATTAAACGCATTCCAATTTGAGTCTTGAGGCATTGCTACACTCATCTCAAATAATATTCTTCTGACTTGGTAATAGACATGAAATCGAAATAACGATCCAACCAAAGTATCAGCTTTTAGATGATTGTTGAACTCAATGCCACATCCAGTTGTCGCACACCAAATAGCAAAGTTTAACTGATTCTGCCAAAATAACATCCAATCTGTTTCCCAGCGTTGGACTATAGCATCTGATTTGACGTACAAAAGTTTGTATTTTTCAAAGACATTGGGAAATGATGCTTTAAAGTCTTTACCGTCTGATGTAATGACTATGTTTTGATTTATTATATCTATTACTTTCTTGCTAAAAGTATTTAAATATTGAGCATCTGGGTTATATTTGAATTCTTTAGAAATCATTTTTTATTTATGTTTTTATATATACATATTAAAAAAAAAATGTTTCATACTATTTCAAACATAGACAACTCTATTAATTTACAACGGTATATCGATAATAGAGATGGAACTAAGCGCGTTGGATTAAAAAGTTTTACAAACACTATCGGTTGGTATAATATTAATCATGAAACCGCAAAGACAAGAAACCCAGACAAAATAGAACATTTTCCAAGTGGACTCTATAACATTCCATACTTGGCAAAAAAGTTTAAAAAGCTAAATGAAAATATTATCCTGGACAGTATTGAGCAAATTGGTAAAGCCATTATAGAGACGTCAATAGAAACACGAATGTCAAGCGGTCTTTCAAAAATGCTGGGATTCAAGGACAGAAAATGGTTGACAGGTATTACTTTAGGAGATTACCCAATGGATTTAGCTCCTTACAAACAGCTATATGTTCATCTGAAACAAGTTAATACGAGTAGTTATTATTTCAATGGTGCACCAAGCACTATTATAGGTGTTGTACCTGTGGTAAATAAGCAGTATGGAGATATTGTATATACAAGTTTTTATCCTGAATATCACTGTCTTATGAATGATGCAATTTCTGAATTGAAAATAGAAGTCTGAGATGAGTATGGCAACAAAATAGATAATCACGGTTTGCCTATGAGTTGTGTTTTAGAAATTATTTAAAAAATATATTTTTATAAAAAAAACAATGAGTATATTTGGACCACCAACAAGCCCTAAAAAAACAGAAGACTTAGAGACTTTGATAAATGATGTTCAAGATTTATATAGGCGAATTGTGCCTTTTGTTCACCAGTTTAATCATTTAAAAAATAGAGTTGATAATCTTAAATATGGAATTATAACAATATTTGCAGAGGCTAAGGGCCCACTTGTGTTGAATAGAATACTCTCATTTGGTAACGGCGGGGCAGAAAAAAATGTGGGGCATGTAATGACACGCCGTGGACGGATTATGGGAATAGGTTTAGCAAGTGACCGATTAGTTGGTGACGTAACTGTAATAGTTTCTGTCAATGGTGTTGAACAACCAAATTATGGTATAACGCTTCACATCATCCCACGCAATCATGATAACTTTGATAAACCTTTAGAGATTGGCGCTGGTTCTGTTGTTAACTTTGTATGCAAGGTTGCTAACGCTACAGCTGTAAATACGGTGGCATTAATTGAATTATTTTAATATTTTATTTATTAATAAAAAAAATGCCTAAGCAACCGACAGCACCAAGTTTATATCCTGATTTGTCAGTGGAAAATTCAGTGGAAAACGGACAAAATTATAGATTACAAAATATTTCAGAAATTGAAAAAAAGTTAATAACAGAACGAGATATACGTCAGTCACTTTATAAAAAATATAAACGTGGTATTAATATTACAGATGGAATTGACACTACCTTGATATCAGCAGGTGTTATTATGGCTGGGATTGGATTTGTTATTCCAGTTTTGTTACCTTTGGAAATAGCAGCAATAATATGTGGAGCTACAGGTGTTTGTGTTAATTTTATCAGACGCAAGCTTAATGTAAAAGCTCAAAAACATCATGAAATAAAAACTTTGGCAGAGGCTAAGTTAAATAGTATAAAGCAGTTAATATCAAAAGCGTTGAGTGATGCACACATATCTGATCAAGAGTTTAAGATGATTTTAGATGAGTTAGATAAATATTATATTATAAAAGAAGACACCAAACAAAAAAAGGCTAAAATAAGTGAAGCTCAAAAAAAAGAACTAGTGGAACAGGGAAGAAAAGAAGCAATGGCAACATTACAAAAAAGTCTAAAAAGTGTGTACTAAATTGTTTTAGTAATGTGTATGAGTACGATCCACCACCTTTGTATTCAACCTAAGTTTTAATGTTTAACCTCTTTTTTGCAATAAAATTTAAACATCCAAATTTAAAACATTTTCACAATTCAATCTTAAAATCTTTGGTTATTTAGCGCCTGTGACATGCTAAATAACCAGTTAAATTGACTTAATTTTCAGTAAACTGAACATTTTTGTGTGGTGATTTTAGATTATTTGGGGTAATTTAGTTGTGGTCCAGAACCCCCATAATACATATATATATTGCTTAATACGTATAGCCCGCTTAGCTCAGTCGGGAGCGATATCGACTCACTATTATTACTGTGTGTGTAATTTTAGTTTGGGCTGCGAGTTCAAACGCACGAAGCAGTTTCTCTTTTTTTTGATTGAATTCCGTCAAACAATCTTGCTTTTAATTTGTAAGTATTCAATACTGTTTAGTGTGTAATGTTTGCGAACATAATTAGTGTGTAAAAGAAATTCATTTGTTTGACGGGCATTGTTTTTACAATATTTAAACAACACCGTATTGCCTTATGGGTGCTTAATAGACTTTTGCAACTTTTAAATCAAACATTCAAAATTATGTAAGCGTGTTTAATAAATTTGGTTCTCCATATATGTTAGATCATCTATACAAGCTCTGTTTGCTTCTGAATTGAATTGGTGTTTTACGGCGCACCAACACAAGAAAGGTTATATGGCGCCGAACAGGGATGAACTGGCATCAGGCTCATCCTCCATTTACATCAAGATACAATATGGAGAATGGGCCTAGAACCTTCGAACCTGCAGAGTTGCAAATTATTTTGTAGACACTCCATTTACGATGGAGCCATGTTTCTACATTTGCATATGCAGTGTCGTGAAGAAAACATTGAATGAGCATGATAAAAAAATGCACAGAAAGGTGGGTCCTACCCCTCTGCCTCTAGCAGGATCTACAGTGGTTGCTAAGGATCTATTTTGCTGTCTATATTTCTAGTTAAATAGCATTAGTTCTAATTTACGTGAATTTATTTAGGGCAGTATATGACTTGATTCTAATTGTGGAATTGTTGAAGTATCAATGAAATTAATATCGTTATTATGAATTAATTTCTAATAAAATAATATTGAAGAAAAAAGTGATCCTTTGCAAATTTTGATTAGTATATCTGCTGTCGACCTTTTATATATAAATATGTATGTTTTGTATCCTCATGGGTTTTATGACCTTTTGGAATTTTGCTGAATGAAAGATTAAATATGCAACCGTGGAAACGAGGCTTCATCATCAATGGAGTGTCTACTAAAGAATGTGCAGCACCTCTGCATGTTAGAAGCTTCTAGGCCCATTCTCAATATTTTATCTTGATGTAAATGGAGGATGAGCCTGGCATGTTCATTCCTGTTTGACGCAATATAACATTTCTTGTGTTGGTGAATTCCTTTATGGTTCCTGGGCAAGAATAGGGCCACAGTTTATCCAGGCAGAGGTAAAATCCCTCTGAATGCATGTGTAGTCATTTTTATAATGTTATCGGTCTACATCATCCCTGGATTGTGTCAGGTGCTATTTAAGTTGTGGCTGAAAACGGGTCCAGCAAAAAAATAGGAGTGCTTACACCAAATTGTGCAGCAACTCGCAGATCAGATGATCTAAACCCGTTTTGTACACTTTTTTTATCTTGATGTAAAAGGAGGGTGGGCATGGAATGGTCACACCTGTTGGTGCTATATAACCCTTTTAGTGTTGGTGTGCTGTAAACATCAAGTCACTCACGTGCTAGTGCGCAGTAAACCACAATTTATTCAATCTGTTATGCCAGTATTCTGGTATATATATTTTATATATATATAAAAAAAATAAATAATGGATTTGATGTGCATTTTAATATTGATTGGTATAGATAAAGAACATTAAAGAAGAAAAACAATGGTTATAGTCTTTCTGTTTTTCAATTTGTTGTCAAGGGCTATATTGGTAAGGCGTGTATACTGAAAGTATTTGTCCATATGCTTGAAACCTCTCTCACTGCTTCGACTTTTGAGAAAGTGTTGATTATTTGGAATGGGTGGTATAAAGTACATGTACTTGTTTTATCCAGGAAAAAGTGGTAGGTCTGTCTCCACCACTACTCGACTTTTATAATCGGTCATCCAGGTTTTTTGAAAAAAACTGAATACTAAAAACTGAAAATCACTGAAACATATACCAAGCTTTTATTAAATCTAAGTTGTTATTAAGTTTATCAACAAGGGTATAGTCCAATTAAGTTTTATAAATCGCTAGCGATATTTATTAAACGACGCCAGTAAAATTTCAAATGAAAATATGAATTATTAAACAAAATATATAATTCGTTGAAAAGTGACCGAATATAAAAATTGAATAATGTATAATAATCTAAAACATGTAATGAAAAGGACGTAAAACAACATTCAATCAACTAACCATATTTGTATGCACCGCCACGAAATTAGGCTTCCCTCATCCGTCAATACGAAAACGTTTACGTGTCGAGTCCTTTTTATTAGACTTTTTCGAAAAAGAAAAACTATTTTCATCACTTGATTGTCATTGTTGTCTGCGTCACTTGATTAAAGTTGTATCTCTGAAACTTTACACACCTGCATTCGGCATCAACAGACACCACATAGCCAGTTTCTGTAACTCCTGCATTTAACAGAATTATAGCCACTGTTATACTTAGAAAACTTGGTTCAAGTTTGTATGTGAATGCAGCTAGTAACTCGGAAACTACTTTATATAATGGATTATGCACCGAACAGTTCATATGGCATATGCACCGAACAAAAATGCATATAAAATGCATATGCACCGAACAAAAATGCATATAAAATGCATATGTACCGAACATAAAGACATGCACCGAACTTGAAGGCATATGCACTGAACTGAATGGCATATGCTCCGAACATAAAGGCATATGTACCGAATGTAAAGGCATAGGCAACGAACATAAGACAAATGCCCATCCTAAGAGTCATGGCGTTCCATATTCGTTCCATATTTCAGAATCCACACGTTTACATCTATGATATCTTTCTTAAAAATGAATTTTGTTAAAATTAAATATGGATTAAATTAAAGGGACACGTGGCAATTATTTTTAGCTTCTCGGGTTTATTAATCCCAAATCGTTTTGACATTGTACTAAACTTTCATATAATTAAAATGAAATTTCTCTTGGTTTAAATGTATTCTTGTAGCAATATAATGATCAACAGTAGAAGTTCCTTTAAAGGGACATAAGCAATCTTGATATTTTTTTTTAAACCCACGGTGTCACATTCGATTTTAATATATTGTTTTGCATATTGATAAAACTTTTTAAAAAATCACTGTAATTGTGTGCAGAAATGATACTGGATAATTAAATTGTAAGTTCAATTTTAATGCATAATAAAAACTTCAAGATTGCTGTTTGTCATAAGTTAATAGTATCCGATTAGAATGTTTAAGTTACCTGGATTGTAGCTAGTCATCTGTGTGTTAAAGCGACTGATAATAATAATAATAAAGACGTTATAATAAAGACTATTTGAAACTGCTCGACATTGCATGAGTGTTTAAATTATATATGAAAGAGAGAGAGACCTATTTTTGTTTTCACGAGTTATTTAGACCGAAATGTTTGCTAATATCTTGTCTGAATAAACGTGTCATTTGGGGAATGGAGCTGCAACACAAACGAAAAATCCTTTAAAAAATTAAAAGATGAAGTACACCTTCTAAAAATATAAAAAGCGTAAAGACGCAAGGTCATTATCCAGTCGTCCAGTGCTAATATTTTAATATCTTGTTAGATATTTAACAATATGTTAAAGATTTTTTTTTTATTTCAATGCAGTCGAGTTTTATTTCAATGCAGTCGAGTACACATAACTTTATAGTGTTCCTTTTAAATTGTTTATTTCTGCTCTTGATCTCGACAAAGTCGCTGTAAGTGCGCAAGATCAAAAGGTCCTTTGTATTACGTCATACAATCGCGGTGATCGGCTGTTTTCAGACGCCACACGGCAACTTCAAAAGATCGCGGCATTTTTAATCCCACACAAAATACCAGTAGACATTGTTTTTATAGGGTTGGTACATGTACATAGACAGTAATTAACATTGTAGTAACTTTGATACAATTCCATTTCGTTTATCGTAAATGTGCCCGAACAATGACCGTGTCAATGTGGATATTACAGATTGAGAATGGTGTGTAAGTACATGACTGTTTCGTGGTAACATGAAAACGAGGAATATCTGGTCCTAAAATATTCACGGATTTGATGGAATTTATCTAAGCAAGGATATTACATTTTCATTCGTGCCAATTACGACGGGCAGATAATTTATTTAGACGCAATTCACGCCTCTCGTAGTGAAATTGATTGTTACGTCCGCATTTTTTTTCTGTGCAATATTACAATCTTTAAACAAACCATGTATTTCAATAAATACGACAATAATTGTTAAAGGAAATACGAAGATAATTATCGATCGGTCTCATAAAATCACAGAGTCGAGTAAACTCCATTGAAAATAGTCCGTCACGATAAGGCTAAGCTCCGCCCACAACATTACCTGTATCGATAAAGTACGATAAGCTCCGCCTTCGGCGAATCTGTTATCGCTTAAAGGAAATAAGAGTCGTCCACGTAATGGACTCTACTTTGGAAAGTTGAACAGCAACTGTATAGCATACACATTTTTTCATCTCTGCATGACAGCTGGATTTAATAAAAATAGCATCGTTTTCTGTTTACATGCGGAAATATCTTAAGCATTTTTCATTGTACATTCGTTTTATATGTTCATCTAGGGATTTTCACATGTATCCAGGTAAAGGTTTACGTTGTCAATATCTGTTTCCACTTTAAACCTACTTGTATATAATTAATATAGATATAAAAATCGACCACAAACACAAACAGAAATAAAGAACAACTTTAAAGATGAATAAAAGGCCAAAATAAGACATCACAAACACAAAAGAGTTGACAATAGGGCTACCGCCTTGAAAAGGTCAGTGGTAAAAAAGGCCGCTGGGGGTTTAAACCAATTTCTAGGGTGCACTAAACCTCACACTTTCCATACTGTCATCCAAATAAAACGGGACGGTGTAAATAAAGAAATCCCCGACATGAACTATCCTCTAACCAACCAGACAGCATTAATAGGCAATATAAGTAAAAAAAGATGCTCGTGTTAAAATAAATAAAATAAAAAAAAGTCTAGAAAGCCACAATGAAGGTACCTAGTGACTTGGCAGAAGCCAGAGCAACAAGAGAACAATCCATTGAGGGCACGACAAGACAAGATTGCAGAGAAAACATCAAACGTCACCGTCCTTTTGTGCTTTATGTCCGGTCATCGCACAATTAAAGAGGAAAGCATAGCGGCGAACTGTAAATGGGTCCACAACCAAGCATGCAGTGCGTTGCAAAATGATAGGGTCATAACCTTTTGTGATAAACCTTCAAGTTTAACAAAGATAGTATGAAAGTGATCATGACCAAGGATCTTACAAAGTTTGTAAATCACGTCACCATAGAAGTCAGGTTGTGAGAGTCCTTGTCGCAGAAGAGTTCTTAAATTACTTTTATATTTGAAAAGAAGTTGAGGGTTACGATAATAAATCTTTACAAAGGTTTTGCGAAGTTTATGGTAACGGTAGCCCTGATGGTGTAGCTTTTTAGTTATAAAAAGATTGCGAATATTAAAGTCCTCCATTCGAGTACAAGCTCTAGAGTGAGACACATAGAACCCATAAGAAGTTGACTCGGGGAGCATCCCCATCTATATGGGGATAATTAACAATATCAAAATTAAATTCGTCTCTCTTGTCATATATTTTGCTAATTATTTCACCATTTTCAATGGAGAGATGTAAATCGAGAAGAGAAGTGTAAGTATCGAAAAAATTACATTTGTTAAGCTGAAGTTCTTTAAGGTATATATTAATATAATGTTTCATAGTAGAACAGAAAGGTTTGTCAATGTTCAAAATGTCATCCAGATACCGACATGTGTCATTAAAGGCTTTAATAACATCTGCCTGGAATCTGGTGAAAGACTCAACATGAAATCTATTTCATAGCAATATAAAAACAAATCTGCGACAAGGGATGCATATTTCGTCCATGTCTGTACGCCAACCAATCAGTTGCTGGCATTGACCTACTGACTGAATACAATATAATCACATACATTTTGGAAACGGCCGAACACGATACATACGAAATATTGCAGTCTACGGTTTGATTGATTGTTCATAAACGGTAGTGAAATATGCTATATAATATCGATATAACATTCCGCGGTGGTCTAGAGGTTAACATGCACTTTTTGATTTCAATGCACGATATCAAGGGTTCGATTCCCGGTGCAAGCGAAACATATTACTTGCCTTCTTTTTAGCTCAGCTGAGCACGAAGTGCTCAAGGGTGAGCTATTGTGACCACTCTTCGTCCGTCGTCTGTCGTCTGTCGTCAACATTTAGCTTGTTTACACTACTTGAGCAATCTTAACTTAATCTGCACTTATTGTATATGACCATAATATCTCGGACAAGTTCGATAATGGGCCAGATCGGACAAGTAACACCAGAGTTCTGGCCCATGAATTAGCAAACGATAGAGTCCACATTTCTTGAGCAATCTTAACCAAACTTACAGGTTTTTTTTATTATTATTTTAAATATTTATTTTTTTAAACCTTTTTTTAAACTTTTTTTTTATAATTGTTTTTATCATTTGTTGAATTTGATTTTTTTAAACGCCGTGTTGAATTTGACGAAACTTAGCAGAAAGCATTGGTATGATGTCTATTTGTGCATATTGCGTGTTTTTTTCCAGTTCTTTGAGTTTTGACGGAGTTACGGCTCCTTGACATTTTTACTTTAAATTTCTTGTCGGCGCTACCCCAGATGAATGTCACACAATTTTATCATTTTACTTTACCCAATTTTAATCATGAACTAACCATATAAATATATACCAATGGGTAAATACCCAACAGATCAAAAAGCTCATGTGTAGCTCTGTTGAACTTGCATGTTCTTGTATGTCGCACACTTTTTTATACTGCATTATCATCTTCAATTTAGTTCACCAATAAAGTGACTAGACATCGAAAGTCAAGCATTTGCAACAACAAGTATAGCTTGTAGTTTACAACACATACCACATTTGATAATATTGTCATTAGGAAACTGTTGGTCTTCACATAAATGGCAGAACTTTGTTTCAATAAAAAATATAACAAAACAAATGCAACGACCCTTCAACATGACAAAGTATCTAGCCAGTAAATCCTCTTCGACCAACCTACGCCGCTCAGTACTTTCAGTACTTTGTTTTCTAATTTTGTTATTATCTTGCCTGTTTTCTAGATGCACTAGAACTATAGACCTTGCATCAGGGAAACCTGCCGGATATCTAGAACTTCTCAGTTTGAAGAAACCTTTACGTTAAGCTATAGATAATTAATTTCGCATGGCTAGAACGTTATTTACACCAGCTAGAACCATGTTGGTAACTCGGATATATGTATCACATGTGAGCACATATTATTACCAAAATGTCAAATTTCATAAACACACAAATATTGTTAAAAAACTTGAGGATTGTTTTAAATGTTAGATAACATGTATACGTATGATACAGTATATATTTACAGTGTGTATACTGATTACTTCAAGAAATATTGAAAATAAAAAATGAGCGCCGTCGAGTCAAGCTCCGCTGTGGTCTGTATTTGAACTACACTGAGGTTTGACTCGACGACGCTGATAAAACTTAACCCTAAGACTAACACTAAACCCTAACCCTAAACCCTAACACTATATGCTTATAAAGCCTCTGAACCCCATACGTTACTCTATGACTACAGGCTGCATATTAAGCCGATAAGTTCCATAGGCTGGCAATAGGCCTATAGGCCTGATATAGGACTATTATAGGCTCCCACCATATTCCCACGTGCGCACGTGGCTCAAATGTCAACCGATTTCAGAAAGTAAAACGGCAATCAATGGGGTTTTGTGAGACCTATCCAAAAGGATATCGTTTAGTAACCTAGGATTATTAGAAAAATAAATCAATTTTCAACTGCGCACGTGCGCCCGTAGCTTTAGGAAAATCCGTCGGATATCTAGAACTTCTCAGTTTGAAGAAACCTATATGTTAAGCTATAGATAAATAATATCACATGGCTAGAACGTTATTTACACTAGCTAGAACCATGTTGGTAACTGGGATATATGTATCACACGTGAGCACATACTATTACCAAAATGTCAAATTTCATAAACACACACATATTGTTAAAACAACTCGAGGATTATTTTCAATGTTAGATAACATGTATGCATGTGATACAGTATATATTTACAGTGTGTATGATGATTACTTCAAGAAATATTGAACATAAAAAAATGAGCGCCGTCGAGTAAAGCTCCGTTGTGGTCTGTAGTTGAACCACATTGAGGTTTGACTCGATGACGCTGATAAAATCTAATCCTAACACTAACATTCAAACCGTAACCTTAAACCCTATCACTATATGCTTATAAAGCCTCTGAGTCCATACGTTACTCTATGACTACAGTCTGCTTATTCCGCCGATAAGTTCCATAGGCTGGCAATAGGCCTATTGGCATAATATAGGCCTATTATAGGCTCCCACCATATTCCCAAGTGCGCACATGGCTCACATTTCAACCGATTTCAAAAAGTGAAACGGTAATCAACGGGATTTTGTGGATCCTATCCATCAATATATCGTTTAGTCACCTTGGATTATTAGAAAAATAAATCAGTTTTCACGTGCGCATGTGCTAGAACGTTATTTACAATAGCTAGAACCATGTTGGTAAACTAAGTTGTAAATTCTGTAGATGCAGTTCGATCAAATGATGGTCTGAAAAGAACACTGGAATATGAAAAGATTGAATGTCTCTATTGCTAGTAATGACTAGGTCAAGTAATGAGCCTAATCTGTGGGTAGAGGACATAATTACTCGTGTGCGGTTATCTTGTCAAGAACTTGCACTTGCTGTTTCTGATAGTCAAAATTGAAGTCTCCTAGAATTAGAATTGACGGACAGTTATGAATTTTTGCATTGGTTTCAGCCTTCGGAATAGTTGATTTAGTAGTTCAATTTGAAGATGGTGGAATGTAAACACATATGAGAATGATATTGGTAATTATTGTGCCAAGGCATTGTAAGGTACTGCTATATAGATTCAAAATGCTTGTGACAGGTTATATATAAATAGCTATTCCAAATTTAGAAGGTAGTGAAACATAGTCCATTACCCGGATAGGTTATTGTCTGTAGTTTTGAACAGGAGTCTCTGTCAAGCAGACAACATCAGCTGTATGTATTCGTTCTTCTTTGAGAAGGTCTTTAAGGTGAGTTTCAAGGGACGTATATTGAGATAGATTATAGACTGCATGTTCAGATTTGGTGTTGGAGGTTCAGAAATAACAACGCGGTGCTCTTGTTGTAGTCTTTTCATTTCTTGTAAATATATTGAATTAACCTTTATGTTCCATGATTCTAGACGCTTGCTTTGTTTTAGCACGGCTTAACATGGTATATATCTGACCTGGCATAGTATCATTTTTCTTTTCACTCGTTGTCATATCATCAGTCATTTGGGAGAATGTACTACCTTGTGCTTTATGGGTTGTGATTCCCCATGCTAAAGTTCCTGGATATTGAGTCCTCTCCACTTGAACATAATTGGTATCTTCTGTTAGCATGAACACTGCTGTTGCCGGCTGTACTGAAACAAGATCATTGCATTTAAATGTTCGCTTTGCTTTCTTACCTATTCTTCGATCATAAAATACATACAATGTACCCTTTAGCGGTGTCAGTGGGTTTATTTTCAGTTTTTCAATTGTGCTTATAGCTCCATTCAGCAGTCATCTTCAAGTCTGTGTTTTTTGTGTACATATACCGTGCTCTGATGGCAAGTTTGACTTCTGCTTCAAGACCTCCTGTTTGATGAGCATTTGGGTTTGTAACTATGACTGAAACTCTCCAAGTATGAGTATCATTTTTGGAGTCACTAGCTTTCACTGTAATTACTTCAGTTTTTAATTCCTTTAACTGTTTTGTCATATAATCATCCTTCAGTGAATTTGTTAAGAAAATTGCTATACTGTCTGGTGGAAGTGTGTCATTGTTTTGCAATTCATATAATTGCTTTATATTCTCTTCTGTTTGTTGACCAATTCTAGCGCGCGACAGCAATTCTGCAAAACTAGGATTTTCTTTTCGACGAACAAAACTGCTTAGTTCTTTAAAATCAGTATAAGATAATTTAGCATTAGATGTATGTAAACCTAATGCTGCTTTAGCAGCACTATCAGCTCTATCATTACCACGTATTCCTACATGACTTGGAAGCCAGCAGAAAATAATAACATTATCAACTATAAGAGAATTGTACTTTTCTAAAAGTTGAAGTGCAACTGGGTTATCATGTTCCAAGGCGGTAGCCCTATTGTCAACCCTTTTGTGTTTGTAATGTCGTTTGTATTTATTATTATTTTTGCCTTCTTGTTTGTCTGTTTGCGAGTTTGTTTCTGTGTTTTGTGGTAGACTGTCCTCCTTGAATGCTACTTTCCCTGTCCGATCTTTTTATATTTCTTTTTTTCATATTACCCAGTGCTTGAAGAGATGCAAGGGTATCATAAAAGATTACAAAATGGCCATCATCAGATTCCTGAATCCAATTTAAGGCAAATTCAATTGCCTTTAATTCAGCTAAAGAGATTGTCAGGCAGGCGGCTCTTTATGCTGTGTTTGTGAACAACAACTGCTGCAGCTGCCTTATCTCAATCTTTAGAACCATGTGTGTATATATGTTGAAAGTTACTGTCTTTTGATTTAATTTCATTACATTTGCTTAGGGATGTACTGAATTTGTTACTGCTACAAAGATCAAAAATAATTGTTGGTATTTCCAAAGTCCACGGTGGAATTTGTGGTACTTTGTACTTGGCAATCAAATTTAAGTCAATTTCAGTGTCTCTTAATTTTGTCGAATGGCCTTCGGTTTCCGATCAAAAAGAGGTTCATAACTAGGATTAAACACATTATCGAAAGTTGGGTTTGAATGGTTAGATTTTAATTTAATGGCATATTATAAGGCTAATTTGTCCCGTCTATAAGACAGTGGTGGTTCATTAGCTTCAACATATAGACTTTCGGCTGGTGATGTACGAAAGGCACCTAAGGCGAGTCGTAATCCTTGATTATGTATAGGATCGAGCATCTGCAAGTATGACTTGCGAGTCGATTCATATACTAATGACAGTAGTCCAGCTTGGATCTTAAGGTCTAGCTTTGAAAGAGTCTAGATTTAAAAGAGTCAAATGGTTTATCCTCTTACTGCACTTGCTTCTGCAAAGTCATTGAGTACCTTCATTGTGGCTTTCTAGGCTATTGTTTTTTTGTATTATATTTACACGAGAATATTTGTGTTTTACTTATATTGCCTATTGATGCTGCCTTGTTGGTTAGAGATTAGATCATGGCGGGGCTTTCATTATTTACACTGTCCTGTTTTAATGGGATGACAGTAGGGTAAGTGTGAGGTTTGGTGCACCCTAGAACCGGTTTAAACCCCCAGTGGCCTACTTTGCCACTGACCGTTCCAAGGCGGTAGCCCTATTGTCAACCCTTTTTGTGTCTGTGATGTCGTTTGCATTTATTATTGCTTTTGCCTTCTTGTTTGTCTGTTTGCGTGTTTGTTTCTGTGTTTTGTGGTTTACTGTCCTCCTTGAATGCTACTTTTCCTGTCCGATCTTTTTATATTTCTTTGCACTAACCATTGATATGTCATATATTATCGAAATGCTCATGTGACAGTATGTAGTCCTCATCGAATTAAGTAACGCAGATGCTGGTGGGCGAAATCTGTTCCAACAAGTAGGTGGAATGCACTGTGTATATACTGTATGAATGACGTGGCTCTTTCCTACACCTACACACCCACTTAAGAATATATAGAAAGGTGGAGGATTCTCCTGCGGTGATGTGGCTGTAGACATTTTTGACATCATCTGAATACATGGATATGAATATGTCTTTGCTGGCTGTTGAGACTTCTTACAAGTGTATAACATTTGTCTACCGGCTCGATATTTGTGTTGGTTGTAATTTGAAAGTTTGTTCTGGGGGACTGTGGCGTTGAATGGTTATAATATTGTTCTATAAGCTGATTGGGGTTAAGATTTCCAGTATCTAGTATCTAAAACTCTGGGTCTTCCCGTACATCTTTCTCACGTTCTTGTTAAACTTCGGGTGCTAGATGATCCCATATTTCTTCATGGCCTTCAAACAGTGGGGCCAATTCATGTTCACGTTCAATCTTTTTATATTTCCTAAGTAACGATCATATTGGATGAAATTGTCCTTAATATTATCCTAAACACGTTATATTTTACTTTAAAGCTAATTCGCTCTCTTTTCTCCATGGAAGGTACAAGAAAAGCAGTCGATGATAGTTATGTTTCTGTATCTTTAGATAGGGAGACATAGTGGTATCTAAGAATCTGCGCAACAGAACGCTTTGTCATCTTTCCTATCAAATGTATTGTCTTGGAAGAATGATCTACACTGTCTATGTCATATGTTTCTTGATCAACATCATTGCTTGTGGAATCAGATTTTGATTTATTTGTGGCATAATTGGACGCAAAATCTGACAAACATACGTTTTCTAGTTGATTTGGTGAATATATATCAAGTATGTTCGGTAAGAATACATTTTTATCATCTTGATCCATGTTTTGGAGAAGGGTTGGCGGCTTGAGTATTCTTGTTCGTTCTTTCTCGTATCCGAGATAAAGGACTAAATCCACGAAGAGGTGAAAATGGTCTTATTGTAAAAAAATAGAAAATATAATTATCATATGCTATGACGTTTTCCACACGTTAGAAGTTGAATTTTCCAGAAACAATACTGTTTTTAAAAGCTGACTCAAAATGAATGTGTTATGTGCATTGTAATCTCCATAGCAACTCAACTCGCTATTTCCTAATTTTCCAGTATCTTGAGCATGTTCAACTTATTATTGCACACTGAGCGCAGTCGTCGAGTATGCTAAACCAGGTATATTTAAATTGCGTATATAATTCTTGTTCTAGTCATAAACTTATAGAATGGTCGATGCATGCGCTCTATGTGAACATTTTATTTTCTTCCTTGTCAAATGCAGTTTTCGGTCATTGCCAAATACTGCAGGTCTTCGTAACATGTAAAATCATAACACATCAACACAATTGCAAGATAAAAATGGCTGTGTTTTTATTTTGATTTATTTATGTACAACAAAGCATACAGTGGTTTCATTTTGTTAGTAAATGATCGTAAACAGTTACCGGCTATGTATATCTACGTGTATCACCCTAAGGAACCTCACCAAGTGTCAAACAGCTATGATCGAATGTAAACAAAACGGCACAACATTGCTTGTTTTTTTTCGAGACAATGCCAAATTATTCAACAATGTGAACGAAGAAAACACAGATTGGAAAATATGTCCCAATAATTTCAGTAAGTATCGCATTTATAGTAATTATTATTTATGCAACTTGTGCACAAAAATCTTAAAAGACGATGGTGATGGTTTAGGTCGTCTGCTAGAACTAGCAGTAGGCTACTGTAATGGAACTGTAATGTAGGTATTCATAAATTAATGACACAAATAGGGGTCTACATCACATCAGTGTGAGGGAAATATATTACAGACTATAAAAGTTGTATACAGTGCAGTAGATTACAGCCTTGTCAAAGAATCAAATTAAACAAAATCAGTGTTGCCATTTTATCAGCATAAAAATTGGGTCATTGAAAAATGCATACAGAACAAATAAACCACTTGTTGTAGGACAGAAAGGTTTGGAGAGTTATTACTATATTATTTCTATGAAGTTATATATATATATTATTCATTTTTTAAATCAACTTTGAAAAAAGCTATTTAGGAAGTGTCTTAAACCGCTTGTACACATTGAAACACACCCAAAATGAAATATATAAATAGCTTGCATAGCTTTTGCTGTGTATCTAACTGTAACAGTCATCTACTATTAATTTTCAATGTAGTAAATCCTCTGTGGCCTAGTGGTCAGAGTCCCGGATTGCGGATATACTATGTAAAGGGTTGTGGTTCAAATCTTGCTCTATATAAAAACATTCTAAAGAAAAGGATATCATATCAGTTGTCAATACGAGGGGCGTCCAACAAGTATTGAGACTTTTGCTCTTATTCAAAGGTCGTTGGGAATACAACATTAAAAAACCCAAGAAATATGGTTTCATCTTTTGTGCACCAGATTACCAAGAATCATGACAATTGTACATATAATGTTACAAATATTCACATCTGTGCAAGGAGTACTATGCTGAAGCGGGGACGGTCATAGCGACGTCACGACGTCGTGAACTGCAACAATGAAGTCAAACACGTTCAACTCTTTTCATCATCTTGTAACGATGCACGTCCTTCACTAAAACGCTTGTGCCACCTGAAAACGAGTGCACGAGATACAGTTGACTTCATAGACGATCGGTTAATTATTTTCAATGTTTGGGTAGGTGTCTGCCCAAATTCACAACAAAATTTAATTACTGCGCGATTTTTATGCGGATCTGTTGACGTCATTTTCTTCGGATCTTTAAGTTTGCCGACTGTTTACTAACGGAAACGGATATGACGTCAGAATTAACTGAGCGTGTGCGTGTGACGTCGTCTAACACACACACTAAAGCTCGCCAAATTTGACGTCTATATTCACTGGTAATATCACTATTTTTTAAGGAACTCAAGAGACCGTTTAGACCCTCCCGGCATCAGCATTATATGGTTGCTATAGCGACGACAAAACTTGTGTTTCATGCCATCAGTAATACTGTCACTTTCGGAAATAGAAGATAATATATGAAACTGCATTGGTGCCAAATATCTTTTTAAATTAATAGATAATAAATGTTATAGCAAAGGTCTCCATATTTCTGGGATGCCCCTCGTACATTTACAATTGAAATTAAGTATACAAGCTTTGATAACTTCATGTAAAGGCGATGTTGTCCAAATCATATGCAAGATGGAATACTATCCAAACATGTAACATATCTATTGCCAACGACAGCTACCTCATTTGTAAACAAGACAACCATTTTAGACCTTCTTAATAGAATGAGAGAAATAACAAAACAAAGCCAAAAGTTAAAGATTGATTTTGATAGTGATTCGTTGACTGATATTGACTGTGTCAAGTTAACTGGACTATCCAAGTCACACTTTTATGAGATGTGTGACTATGTAACACATCATGTGCGTAGCACCCCAGAAAGATGCACAAGGCAGTCAGTCGGCATTTTTCTTCTAAAACTAAAATCAGGGACATCAAATAAAGTGCTCTCTACCTTGTTCAACATCTCAAAGTCAAGTCTGAGTAGAGCTGTTTCCAAAGTTAGAATTGGCTTAATGCAGCATTTTGTGCCCCTCAATTTAGGTTTACAGCTTATTTCAAGGGAAAATGTTACAAATCAAACCAGACCACTGGCCCAATCTTTATTTGATTTGGAAATGGTTTACTTGTTTTGGATGGAACCTACATCTATATTCAGAAGAGTAATAACTTCCAGTTCCAAAGGCCTTCGTGCAGCACTGACTGTCACAACAACAACTATCTATTTTATAACAGTAAATGGACCATATCTAGCTGATACAAAGAACAACGACGCATCTATCCTGAGACACATGCTACAAACAAATGTAGAGGACATTAGAACTTGGTTTGCAGGAAGATGATGTTTTCATAGGTGACAGGGTTTTTCGCGACACCTTATTTTTTTTTGGAGTAGCTCGGCATCAAAGCGGAAATGCCATCCTTCATGGCCCTAGGTGAAAAACAGATGAGCACGGACGATGCTAATGCAAGCAGAGTAGTAGCGAAAGAAATTTGGACATTTTCTTTTAATTGTTCACTTTGTTAGCCCGGCAAAAATATTCGGTTACTTCATATTGAGTAACGTATACAAAACAGTTTAATAGGAGTACACAGGTTAAAAGTTACTAAGTAGATGAATTAACGTGATTCAAATAAAAACTGACAATATGTATTGTGTCGTCTCCGTAGCACGATAGACACTTAGGGATCACTTTGTCCGTCGTCGTCCGTCAAAATTTAACCTGCAACCTAACCTTGGCTATACATTATGAAAGTATTTGACCTATGTCCATGAAACTTCACACACCTTTTCATCTTGCCAAACAAAATATTTGGATCATTCTAATACCTATGCCTTTCATTGAAGCAGAGTTATGTCCCTTTTCAAGAACTCTCTCTCTGTCATATGATAACGTGCGGTTCTTACCAACTGAAGATGAGCTCTAGTTACATACAAAAACATTTAGATAGAAAATGTGACATTCTTCTTAAAAGAGAAAATCATAACCAAGAATGACCACAAATGGCCCTACCCATTCCCGAAGCGGAAGACCTAACTTGTTTGTTTTTCAACGTTACCCAACTTAGCTTTGTTTCCACTCTTTCTTTTCTGTTCACAGTCTCTTTGTTGACGTTTTTCTGAGTCTGTTAACTTAGCATTATTTTCATGTTTACGTTTAGCCTTGTTTTCTGTTGGTATATACTAACTATAGAATTTATTCTTCTCTGAAAAATCGAATAGTCGAGCTGCGCTGTTCTCCGACAGCTCTTGTTATATTAAAATCTTTGGAAAGAGAAAGAAATGGTACACAGAACCATAATGTTTTGTACAAATGGGCATTTAGCATTAAATATGTGTTGTTTAACACTACGAAATCAAACATAATAAGAAAATAAGAGTAAACAACATATAGGGTCAGTAAAATCAAATTAAGCAAACGCAACTCTGCCAGTGCAATAAGTTTTTCCTAGCATATAATAAGATATGCAATAGAATATGCACATGCACACACTTATTCAATGGTAGGTGATTCAATGCATAGCTGATGTCATGGCTTGGACTCATACAGCTGATACAAAATGAAAATAGTGTGTTGTTTCACACTTTAACCATCCAAAGTAATAAGAACATGAAAAGTATGATGTCATGGCTTGGACTCATACAACCGATACAACATGAAAATAGTGTATTGTTTCACACTTTAAACATCCACAGTAATAAGAACATGAAAAGCATGCTATTATATATAGCAGGTTATTTTTATTCCAGGTTGGATTTAGCATCCGGTAGTGAGATCATGTCATCATCATCCTTTTCCTCTTGGAAAGAATGCCCTTCTTGGACATCTTTTAGCTGCTTCCTAACTTTAGATAATTATGATGCGATCTGGCCAATCTGTCTGTGAAAGAACATTTCTCTTGCGGACAATGACCGAATTTTGTTCATTTGAGCACTCCTTTCGAGATCAATTTCTTGCAGCAGAACGCTGCCTTGTATTAACTGAGCTTTCTGCAGTCTTCCGACCTTCTCCAAGAGGCTTGTTGCTGCTCGTGTTGTATTATAAAGCAGAAGTAATAGATCGTTTCCGGCGTTGCCTTTTTCTTGCAACTGCCTCACGGACTCGATTGTTGTCTTCTTGGCTGGGATTTCCTAACGTCCCACTGCACTGCTCGTTATCTTCCCTGGTGTGTACGGCTCTTCCTTGCGGGGAAACGCGAGCTTGACAGGGGTGTACATTAATGTCCTTGACACCATGGTTGTGCTTGGCATATTTTTATTTTTAGATGTTCTGGTCGAAACAGCACCTGACCTGCTTTCTTTATTTACACTATCCCGTTTTAATGGGATGACCGTAAGGTAAGTGTGAGGTATGGTGCACCCTAGAACCGGTTTAAACCCCCAGTGGCCTGTGTTGCCACTGACCGTTCCACAGCGGTAGCCCTATTATCAACCCTTTTGTGTTTGTGATGTCGCTTGCATTTTTTATTACTTTTGCCTTCTTGTTCGTCTGTTTGCATGTTTTTGTGTTTTCTGGTTGACTGTCGTCCTTGAATGCTGCTTTCACTGTCCGATATTTGTATCGTTCTTGTTATAATAGATGCAGTAGGCATTATTTGTTCCTTGGGTGCAATGCAGACAAAGTACAGTCTACTGAACTTGTTTGAGGTATGTAAGTTTTGACATTGTTGTATCTTAAAATTTACATATTTATTGCAATAAAAATGGATAGATTATGCGAAGGTGGTTAACTAGCAACTGCACAATATAATGTAATAATGCATGATTGTTGAAGCCGTTAACAGAATGTAAGCTCCTGATAAAGAAAAAATCAGTTTGCTATGTTTAGTTCTTCTAGAGGTACTTGAGCCAGGAAATTATACCAGAAAGACAAACTGGGTCAAATTTTAAAACATCCCTGACATATTGAAAACAAGTTGTAATATTGAACTCTAAAGACAAATCACAGTGAGTAAAGTAGCTCTTCTTATACTTAAAAGAAATAGGCGGTATTTCAATGCATTATCCGAATCGTGGAGCCAAAATCGGTTGAAGCTATTGAATAATCCATAGTAAGTCTGAAAGTAAATAAGATGTTATCAGGATGATATATTTTTACACATTGACTCTTCTGAAAACTCCAGCATTCCTTTGAGCAAAAGCAAACAATAATTGTATACGTGAAAGTGTCTTTAGTCAACGTGCACTCAATTACAATTCCTGTTTAAAATATCAAGTTTCACACCATCACCACATTATTAAAACATACTATACCAAACATGGATCACTATATTCTTCAACTTCAATGAGCAGAAATAGTTAATGTATAATGGAAATTCATGCAATGCATTATGCAGGAATCGGGTATAAAATGCTTTAAGTAAGAACCACTGGTTACAACAAACAAAAGGTGAAGAGGGTTATTAGTGAAGGTGATGTGGGTTATTGAGTGGACGTTGTCCGGCACCAGGACGAGGACCTGGCCGTGTAATCAAGCTATGTTTAATATACTGTAATCAGCCAAAATAAGTATTCTGAATAACCTGCAATCTATAACCAAAGAATTATATATTCAAAAATAAGATATAGGGTCCTATAGAAACCGCAGCGTCCGAACACAATGGCATCGTGGGTCCGCACTGTACTGCAAACAAGGACTTGATAATACAATGAAAGAGACAAAAAAACAACAGAAAGGGTGGTGAAGACAGGGTTACCGACTTGGAACGGTCAGTATGCAAGACAAGACATATAGTTAAGACTTTGTACTTCAAAGATCTTTTTGATATGGAATTAAGTTTTGTGTTCATTTTTCAGTATCATTTTGCAATTATTTTTGTTTAATTTGAAGTCACTTTTTAACATTTTACTGTTAAACTTATTAAACTTAGCTTGAATGGTGCCATGATAAAAACTCCAAAAAAATAAATAAAAGAATGAAGCATCTATGATATACTTCAACACAGAAATACCAACAAAGTCTTTTCAGCCTGTAGAAAAATGAAATGAAATAATGTTTTTATCATATTGAAAATATTAATATATGTAGAGTTATTGAATAGGTTACCTTTAAGGCACTGGACTGGTTTGCGTGTGTGAGACATCATCTTGCTGTGTTGATCGTATGTGTGTAGTTATTTTAAAATCCCTATAATGGACTCCAGAGTTATAGATGAGACACAACCAGATGGACGGACAAAAGGACGGGCATTGACCAAACTTATAGTCCCCCATTAGTATGGTAGATACATAGTGCATAATTGTAAAAGTAAACGTTGTTGTTTTGTTTTGAGGGTGGGGGGATCGGGTTTGTGGGGAGGCCAATGTGATCATTACAATGAACCCGAAAACAAAAAGGAAAAAGGTAGAAAAACATTGAGGTGTACGGGAGATTGCGGTGAGGGGGGCCTGCGTCGGGAGGATCCGTGGGTTAGCATTGATTATGCCGTGGTCCATGATTTAAAATTTAAAAAAGTCAGAAAACATATTTTTGTGGGGGGGGGGGGGGGGGGGGGGGGGAGGGGGGATGGTAGATATATAGTGCATCAATGTAAAAGTAACAACCTGTATCAGGTTCTTCGGATGTCTGTGAATATTTTAAATGAAAATAGTGTGTTGTTTCACATTTTATACATTCAAAGTAATAAAAACATGAAAAATATGCAATATGAAGGGCCATTGACTTTAATATAAGCAAAAACCACACACAGTTTAATCACTGGGGATGGGGCAGTGGGGAGAGGAGCGAGTTGTGTGGGTGTGTAGTAGGAGAGATGAGGCATTGTGAACCTAACTGAAACTTAAAAGGGAAAAAGCAAACAAAAAAGCGGGGAACGGATTGTGGGGACGTAAATGTGATCATTACAATGAACATGAAAACAAAAAGAAAAAACGTAGAAAAAAATGAGGGGGTGGTGTGGGGGTGAGTCGGGGGTCCGTGGGTTAGCATATGATTATTCCATGGTCCATGATTAAAAGTTAAATAAGTAAGATTTGTTTGGGTTTTTTCGGAGGCTCTTCATTTGAGTATGACCGGCAAGGTACGGGCCTGGATTTTGTGCAGAACATGCTGTCTTGTTGTGGTGATTATTCGTGTCAAGTTATGTTACAATCCATCCATGGACATCAGAGTTATAGCCCGGACAAGGCTCATAAAAACACTCATAAGTATGCTTCATCAGCCAAATTTGATCTTAAAGTATGACCTTGACCTTCAAGGTACTGGCCTGGGTTGTACGTGCGACACGTCGTCTGCCTCTGGTGATTACGTGTACCAAGTTATTTTGAAATCATTCAATGGACACCAGAGTTATAGACCGGACATGACTGTCATGAATACATTCATTAGTATGTCTATATATGCCAACTTCTCTAAGTGTGACCTTGACCTTAAAATCCCTATATGGACTTGAGAGTTATTGATCGTACACGACCGGATGGACGGACAAAAGACAAATTTGATCTTAAAGTATGACCTTCACCTTCACGGTACGGGCCTTGGTTTTGCTCGCGACACGTCGTCTAGCTATGGTGATCACTTGTGCCAAGTTATTTTAAAATCACTCAGTGGACTTATATGGCAGCAGCAATTCGTATACTCCAGTTAACTCTACTGATGATGATGTTGTTTCCGCACATATCACTCGGTGCACTACTTTCAAGGCTGGAGTAAACGATCAGTAAAATAAACTGCCTACTATGTACTGGATTCCTAAATTACATAAAAATCCGTATAAGGCTCGCTTTATGTCGAATTATAGTGCCTGCATCACAACAAACATCTCCAAACGTTTAACTTCTTGTCTTACTGCCGTTAAAGATCACATTAAACTATATTGTGATAAAACTTATGAAATCTTTGGGATTTATTTATTTTGGTCTATAAAAGATTTAGGAGACGTTCTTGATACAATTTTCAATAAAGACCAAGTTTCATCAATAAGCACGTATGACTTCTCTACACTATAGACATTCTTACCACATCACCTTATTATAGACAAGCTAATTTCTCTTATTCAAAAAAACATTCGCTTGAGAAAATAAATTTTTCGCATGTAATAATATTAAAGCGTTTTTTACTAACGGCAGTTTAGACAATTATACTATGTGGACTTGCTATGAAGTTTGTGAAGAACTCATCTTCCTATTAGATAATAGTTTCGTCAGGTATGGAACCACTGTTTATAGACACATTGTTGGTATCCCTATGGGTACGAACTGTGCACCACTTGTCGCAGATTTGTTTTTATTTTGCTATGAAAGAGATTTCATTTTGAGTCTTTCACCAGATACCCAGGCAGATGTTATTGAAGCTTTTAATGGCACCACTAGGTATCTTGATGACATATTGAACATTGACGACCCTTTCTTTCCAACTATGGTTAATAGTATATTTCCTAAAGAACTTCAGCTAAATAAAGCTAATATATCTGATATTAACGCTCCTTTTATTGATTTAGATATCTCGATTGAAAATGGTGAAATAATTAGCAAAATCTATGACAAGAGAGATGATTTTAATGTTGACATTGTTTATTACCCCCACTTGGATGGGGATGTTCCCCGAGCAACTTCGTATGGGGTGTATGTGTCTCAACTTATTCGTTTTTCAAGAGTTTGTACTCGAGTTGAGGACTTTAATATTCGTAATCTTTGTATAACTAAAAAGCTACTCAATCAGGGTTACCTTTACCATAAACTTCGTAAAACGTTTGCAAAATTTTATTATCGTAACCCTGATCTTCTTTTCAAATATACGAGTAATTTAAGGACTCTTCTGCGACAAGTACTATCACAACCTGACTTCTATGGTGATGTGATTTATAAACTTCGTAAGATTCTTGGTCATGATCACTGTCATACTATCTTTGTTATATTTGTTAAAAAGTTTATCAAAAGAGGTTATGACCCTATCATTTTGCAACGTACTGCATGCTTGGTGGTGGACCCTTTTACAGTTCGCCACTATTCTTTCCTCTTTAATTGTACGATGACCGAACAGGCTGTGGACCCTGTGATGACGCCTACTTAAAGCCCATTGGGACGGTGGCGTTTGATTTTGTCTATGATCTTTCTTGTCGTGCCCTTAATGGTTTATTCTCTTGTTGCACTGGCTTCTGCCAAGTCATTGATTACCTTCATTGTGGCTTTCTAGGCTATTGTTTTTTTTGTATTATATTTACACGAGCATATTTGTGTTTTACTTATATTGCCTACTGATGCTGCTTTGTTGGTTAGAGATAAGATCATGGCGGGGATTTCTTTTTTTACACTCTCTTGTTTTAATGGGATGACAGCGGGTGAGGTTTGGTGCACCCTAGAACCGGTTTAAACCCCCCAGTGGCCTACTTTGCCACTGACCGTTCCAAGGCGGTAGCCCTATTGTAAACCCTTTTGTGTTTGTGATGTCGTTTGCATTTATTATTACTTTTGCCTTCTTGTTGGTCTGTTTGCGTGTTTGTTTCTGTGTTTTGTGGTTGACTGTCCTCGTTGAATGCTACTTTCCCTGTCCAATATTTTTATATTTCTTTATAGACCGGACACGACTGTCATGACTACATTCATTAGTATGTCATTATATGTCAACTTCTCTAAGTGTGACCTTGACCTTGACATTCAAGGGCCTGGGTTTTGCGCGTGACACGCCATCTAGCTGTGGTGATCACCTGTTCCATGTTATTTTAGAAGCCCTCGATGGACACCAGACTTATAGACCGGACACGACTGTCATGAATACATTCATTAGTATGCCTTTATATGCTAACTTTGAACTCAAAGTGTGACCTTGACCTTCAAGGTATGGGCCTGGGGTTTGCGCGTTACACGTTGTCTGGCTATCGTGATCGCATGTTATTTGAAAATCCCTCAATGTACATCATACTTATAGACCGGACACGACTGTCATGAATACATTCATTAGTATGCCTATATATGGCAACTTCTCTAAATGTGACCTTGACCGTGACGTTCAAAGGCCTGTGATTTGCGAGCGACACATTGTCTAGCTGTGTTGATCACTTGTGCCAGGTTATTTTAAAATCCCTCTATGGACACCATATTTATAGACTCGATTTGACTGTCATGAATACATTCATTAGTATAGCTATATATGCCAACTTTGAACTCTAAGTGTGACCTTGACCTTCAAGTTAGGGGCTTGTGTTTTGCGTTCGACATGTCGTCGAGTTGTAGTGATTATTTGTGCCAAGTTGTCTTAAAATCCCTCTATGAACTTCAGAATTATTGATCGGACACGACCGGACGGATGGACGCAAGACACGTTTGAACTCTAAGTGTGACCTTGATCTTGAAGTTCAAGGACCTGGGTTTCGCGCGCGACACGTTGTCTAGCAGTGATGATCACTTTTGCTCATTTATTTTAAAATCCCTCATTGGACACCAGACGGATAGACAGGACACAACTGTCATGAATACATTAATTAGTATGCCTTTATATGCCAATTTTGAACATTAAGTGTGACCTTGACCTTCAAGGTACGGGCCTGGATTTTGTGCACGACATGTCGTCTAGCTGGGGTGTTCACTTGTGCTAAATTGTTTTAAAATCCCTCAATGGACACCAGACTTATAGACTGGACACGACTGTCATGAATACATTCATTACTATGCTTATATATGTCAACCTTGAATTCTAAGTGTGACCTTGATCTTAAAGGTAGTTGCATGGGCTTTGCGCGCGACACCTCATCTAGCTTTGGTGATCATTTGCCACGGTTTGTTAAAATCCCTCCATGGACTTCAGAGTTATATCGTACGGACACGAACGGACGGACTGACGGAAGAACGGACATCAACCCAACTTATAGTCCCCACCGTCATAAACTATTCTCTAAACAACAAGGCAGCATTACTAGGCATTATAAGAAATACACAAAGATTGTCGTAAATATATAAATACAAAACGCAATAGCCTAGAAAGCCACAAAGAAGGTACTCAATGACTTGGCAGAAGGCATAGCAACAAGAGAATAAACCACTGAGGGCACTACAAGACAAGATTGCAGACAAACATCAAACGTCACCGTCCTGTTGGGCTTTAGGTAGACGTCACCATACGGTTCACAACCTGAACGGTCATCGCACAATTAAAGAGGAAAGCATAGTGGCGAACTGTAAATAGGACCACCACCAAGCATGCAGTGCGTTGCAACATGATAGGTTCATAATCTCATTTGATAAACCTTATAAAAAGTTTAACAAAGATAGTATGAAAGTTATAATGACCAAGGATCTTACGAAGTTTGTAAATCACATCACCATAGAAGTCAGGTTGTGATAGTCCTTGTCACAGAAGACAAGGACTTTTATATTTGGAAAGAAGATCAGTGTTACGATAATAAAAGTTTGCAAACGTTTTACGAAGTTTATGGTAACGGTACCCCTGATGTAGAAGTTTTTTTATTTATACAAAGTTTATGCATATTAAAATACTCAACTCGAGTACAAGCTCTAGAAACACGTTGAGACACATAGACCTCTTAAGAAGTTGCTCGGGGAACATCCCAAACTAAATGGGTACATTGAGAAACGAAGCGATAGTATCAGAAATATTACCTTTGATAAGTTGAAGTTATTTAGGATATATATTATTAACCATAGTAGAAAAGAAAGGGTTGCCAATATTCGATATGTCATCCAGATACCGAGACGTGTCATTAAAGGCTTCAATAAAATCTGCCTGACGAAACTATTATGTAACAGAAAAACAAGTGATTCACAAACTTCATGCACAAAGTGTAATTTTCCTAAATGCTGTTAGTGAAAAACGCTTTAATATCGTACAGGCCAAACATGTATTATTTTCCCTATCAAACATTTTTTGAACGAGAGCAATAAGCTTGTCTTTGATAAGGTTGTGTGATAAAGTTGTATATAATGAAAAAGCAATTATAGATGAAGCTGGACATTTGTTTGACAAATTTTATCAAGAACGTCATCTCAATTTTTGTAGACCAAAATAAATTAATCCCGAAGTTTTCATAAATTTTAGCACAATATTGTTTATATTGTGATCTTTAATGGCCGTAAGACAAGATGATACAATTTGGAGATATTTGTAGTGGTGCAAGGACTAGAATTTGAAATAAAACGGGCTTATATGGTTGTTTGTGTAATTTGGGAATCCAGTACGTCGTTGGAAGACTGTTTTGCTTCTCGTCTATTCCAGCATTGACATTCTTGCACTGAATAATATGCGTCGAAACAATATTATCTTCAGTAGATTGCACTGAATTAGTACTGCCGTGTTCCTGAGATAAAACGTTGACGTAATGGAGGCGTCAAACAATAAGTATATTACTAGTACTATACTATACTACTATCTGCTTTATCAGACGGAACTAAAACGAACGTATTATGAAATTCCTGGATTCCCGATTTTAAATTACGAAATGATAACCTAGGTCTAGGGGGAAGTAGGGAGGGTTAGTCGTGTAGAAGTTAATACGGGTATCTATGAGGTTAATGATATAACTAGTACTATACTATACTATTATCTGCTTTATCAGAAGGAACTAAAACGAACTTATTATGAAATTCCTGGATTCCCGATTTTAAATTACGAAATGATAACCTAGGTCTAGGGGGAAGTAGGGAGGGTTAGTCGTATAGAAGTTAATACGGGTATATATAAGGTTAAAATAGTCTGTTTCCAAAAGACAAGGAGTTAGGGTCAGCATGTTCTTTTCGACACCATTTAATACTAAAATCTGCAATGGATTGGGCTATCGGACCACGACATGCATTAAAATCAATCACAGACGGCAATCTATACTTCGGACCTTTAGAAAACAACTGCCGAATACGTTTATCTATAATATCAAAATTACCAGTAATGACATGAAATGGATAGAGAGGTGAAACAAGAAAGCATGGATTGCTTTCCAGACTGTTTAACAATAGTATGTAAATCAGCGACTGACATAGTAATTCGGGATTTCCTTAAGATGTTTCCATTACGTCTATAACCATGAGACCTAGATTTACGCTTTCGAACGGAACATATAGCAAAATTGTAAATTTAAGGCTCTTTTGAAATATTTCCTTGCTGATAAATATTATCATTAAGGCCCAGTGGAAATGGTGTCTGCAAGGTTTTCATACATTTTAGTTCTGCTATATGTCTAGCTTTTATTTTAATGTTTTTGGATGCATCATTATCATAAATTTTATATTCTGGAGGTTGAACAGTGACGTTACTAAAACTATGACCTGACTGACGAAAGTGTTGGTAATTCTTTAACTTTTTGAGATTGCCTGCATTATATTTATGCTCACTGAATCGATCTCCTTTTGTCCAACATATTGTATACCACAACGTGGTGCATTTGAAGTCAAAACATAAATGACGTGAGAAGTACGTCAATCAACATTTGAACCTAGACATATAGTAAATGTTCTACCATTAAAAGTTGATTTAATGGTTGACTTGCACAATAAATAATTTCAACAAATGCACCTCTTAGCATTGCACTTATTAATAGAGGGGAACATTCAGCATATAGACTGAATAATACTATGTCTGAATGGAGACGTTACGTGATCTTTTCTCAAAACAGGTGATCCAAGCGGTGTTAATGAAATTTTTGAGCCGTTACTAAAAATCCTGGTAAAAATGTTGGAAGGAACATGGAATGAGGTTGCCGAATGAAGATTTAAAAGTGTAAGACGTACACATGTCTTAGATCTAAGAAATGTAGAGTTATCATGTGGAATTTGTATAGATTACGTAGAGTGTAACCGAAGAGGAGAAGGATTTATTTTAAGTGTTTTCATTAAAAGAATGAGGATGTTTTTTAATGTAACACCATTCTGTGAAAAGCGAAATAAGGGCCAATTAATTATTAGAGATACTACGTTATTACGTATCAAAGATCCGTTATTAATAATAGACGGACAGTTAAAAGGGGGTCCAAAACTCAACAAAGGTGTCTAATTTAAGATCACAAAGAAAACTTATGGAAACTCCAATTAAAAATGGCCGAAATATCGGTGAACACAAAACCTTCAATATGGTATAAGTAACACATGTGTTAAAGGATGAAAATGGATCTATGAAAGTCATACAATCCCTGTGGGATGTACAAATAACATATTGATTGGTTGTACGGGGAGACATTATTAAGCAGTCAACCAAGTATTACCATATTGATCCACGCTGATGAAAATTTCAAGTTCTGACCAGGGAACCGGTTACTTCCGCTGATAAACCGAAATGAATACATCAGGCTAGCACCAGAAAGTGCAAGCCAAAAAACCAAAGAAGACAGCTTTGACATGTATCTAAATAAGTTAAAAGTTGTCAAAGTTGAAAAAAAAACATACATACAATTTATAATTAATATGCAGTATATATGTAACTGTGGCAATACAGTATATTTGTAATATTGGCAATACCACATATATGTAACAGTGAAAATACAGTATATATGTAACAATGGCAATACAATATGTAACATTCGACATGAAGTATATATGAACAATTGGCAATACAGTATATATGTAACAGTGTCAATAGAGTATAAATATATATACATAATTATTATTAAAACGGTCAGAAAATACATATATCTTTATTTACATACATACATAATTATTATTGTATATAGATATGAGAGAGAGAGAATCATACATATAACAATGTACCTTTCAGAGCACTGGATTCGAGAAGGATGCATAATTGACAGGAAAGTAGGTTTGGAGGGAGATATGTCCTAATAACCAATAGAACAAATACCCATGCGCTTTTGACTATACGTCTTCATCACTAAATTACATGGGCATTACAATATAAAATAAAATTGCAGTTAATAAGTCCAAATATGAAAAATGGATATTAAACTAAATGAAGAATAAAAATGAGAATTATACTAGTAACTATGAAATACATCTGATATAAACCCCCATTTTAAGGGCTCATGAATCAGGGATTTATTACCACAGAACATAACGTGTACTCTATATTTAATTTTTGTCGAGATACAAGATGGGACGTTAGTAAAACAAATGTCAATGTGAAACTCCAAACAGCGAAGTTTGACTCTTTACCATAGTGTAAGTATAAATTAGCAGTCATTTTTGTTGATGCCATTGGGGAGGACAGTATTAAGTCTGCGTATCCAGTAAGTTTTGCGTGTTTGCGTTGGTCATTTGTCCAATTGGGGTTATGGCCAATGCAACAAAGTGTTTAATCCGTGAATGAGTGTGAATTATACATGTGTATGTGGTCAGCAACTGGTGAACGCGCGCATCAACGCGGAGTGCAATCAGAGCGATGTTAGTTCATGCGCAGGTTCATGACTTGTTTCGTTTCGCCAAATATTGTTTATGACAGACAGTGCATGTCATGACATAAACAGCATTTTCCGTTTTGCAGTTGCCGACACATTTGATAATTCTTTATGCGCCAGATTTGGCCAACATATGTGATGTCAAAGAAATATAAAAAGATCGGACAGGGAAAGTAGCATTCAAGGAGAACAGTCAACCACAAAACACAGAAACAAACACGCAAACAGACAAACAAGAAGGCAAAAGTAATAATAAATACAAACGACATCACAAACACAAAATAGTTGACAATAGGGCCTTGGAACGGCCATTGGGAGTTTATACCGGTTCCAGGGTGCACCAAACCTCATACTTACTCTACTGTCATCCCATGAAAACAGGACAGTGTAAATAAAGAAAACCCGCCATGATCTAATCTCTAACCAACAAGGCAGCATCAATAGGCACTATAAGTAAAACACAAATATGCTCGTGTACATATAATACAATAAACAATAGCCTAGAAAGCCACAATGTAGGTAATCAATGACTTGGCAGAAGCCAGAGCAACAAGAGAATAAACCATTAAGGGCACGACAAGAAAGATCATAGACAAACATCTAACGCCACCGTCACAATTGGCTTTAGGTAGGCGTCATCATAGGTTCCACAGTCTGTCCGGTCATCGTACAATTAAAGAGGAAAGCATTGTGGTGAACTGTAAAAAGGCTCCACCACCAAGCATGCAGTACGATGCAAAATGATAGTGTCAAAATCTCTTCTGATAAACTTTTTAACAAGTTTAACAAAGACAGTATGAACGTGATCATGACCAAGAATCTTACTAAGTTTATCAATCACATCACCATATAAGTCAGATTGTGGAAGTCCTTGTCGCATAAGAGTCCTTAAATAATTTTATATTTGGAAAGAAGGGTTACAATTATAAGGTGTTGCAAAGGTTTTATGGCAAAGTTTCTGGTACCGGTAACCCTGATTTAGTAGCGTTTTAGTTATACAAAGATTACGAATATTAAAGTCCTCAACTCGAGTACAAGCTCTTGAAAAAGTCATTGTGCATGTCTTACTTCTTCAGCAGGGTTTTCGTTATCACAAACTACGTAGATTTTTCTCTAAATTCTACCGCCGCAACGTAGGCCTGCTAGAAAAGTACAACACCAACCTTAGAACACTTCTGCGACTAGGCATATCACAACCCTCATTTTATAGAGATGTGGTCTATAAACTTCGAAAGTTAAAGGGGTCTGATGGGTTTCCTGACCGCTTTACAAATTTAATCAGGAAGTTCGTCAGAAAAGGATATAACCCTTTGATTTTACAGCGCACTGCAAGTTTAGTGATTGACCCCTCTACAGTAAGTCAGTACGCTTCACTGTTCACTTGTGCGATGATTGGACTAACTCTTGGGACTCTATGATTGTACCTACTGAAACCCCAACTAAGGGAGGTGGGTGCATGAGCTTTCGTCCCTCGGGTTTTCTAGTCGTACCCTAGATTGGTTTTCTCGTTAGCTGCAACTATTATGGTTGTTCAGTACGATTCTGGATACATCCTGAGATGTTTTATTATTTTGTATGTGTTTCTTTAGTTAGTTTCTCAGGATGTGGACTTTATTGTTAGAGAATTCCTTTTGATGGGATGTAGTTTTGTTTACACTGTCTTGTCTATTTGGGCGCTGAAGACAGGATAATAGCGTGGATTGTGCGCATATAAAATCGATTCAAGCTAACCAGTGGGTCTTATTGCCTACTGACCGTTCCAAGTCGGTAACCCTGTCTTCACAACACTTTCTGTTGTTTTCTGTCTCTTTCATTGTATTTTCAAGTCCTTGTTTGCAGTACAGTGCGGACCTACGATGCATTTGCGCTCGGACGCTGTGGTTTCTATAGGACCCTATATCTCATTTTTACAGCGGGAGGTGCCGCAAGGATCAGATATATATAAAAAGAAAGAACTTGTCTTATTGTAACTGTGTCTGTTTCTGGTGGTTATATTGCAATGCGTTTATGCTGATAACAACAGAGTCGCCAATTTAATAACTCCTGTAACGGATGCCGGAGCACTAACTTTCTTAATACATTAAATGTATTCAAATGCAATCAAAAGCACTGCAAACCACAGGCTTTCATTACGACTATTTATAAATAGACGTTGTATTGAGTATATATATACTCTATATTAACAAGGTATATTCATAAAAAATATCCGTCATGAGCTCCTGTACCGCAGACGGTACATAATGCGCCCGTGATTAATTATCTGTAGTATAAATAAGTTATCCGCGGATTTAAATGTCTCTCCTGTTCCGCTTTCGCCACAAACCAGATGAGAATTAAATAAAGTCACTTTACTTTGAAATGTAGGTCATACTCAGTATCTGCAACATGTATTGGAATGAAATGCAAATATGATCCAAGTTTTCTTCAGTTATATTTAAAACAGCAGTAGTAGTGTTAATCTATTTGAATTATTGATAATATCAGAATAAAAACGTAGCGTTCAAATACAAAATATCGATAAATCACATTGTAAATACGAGAAATGAGGTCATAACTTGAATGCATTTTGACGTCGTTTTTATGACGTTCATGTCACAATATATCTAGTTTATCCAAGAGAAAGAACATTTACAAAAGCTGTCATATTTTTCACGAAAACATTTAATAAAATGATAAATAAAGTTGACAAAAAATTAAAAGTTGCAGAGAATACATCACTGTTCAACAGAATACGAGTTTTTTATATTATATCTTCGATGCCTTTATTACATACACCGCTGCCTTTATTAGACAGAATGAAGAGTACATAGACCAAATGAATGCACATCCCGAATTAACACTCAAGATTGAAGATCTGGCAACACGTTTTCATATAATGTCAAAGATGATAAAAAATTAACGAGAAATCCTATTCTAAAGAACATTAACAGTAATGTTTATGTTAAAGGTCCTTTCGGCGATGCCGATGTTGTAACCCAGAGTATGTCGCACTTAAATCATGTGAAACTGATACCTTTCAAGTTGACACACACATTTCTAAACATCAATATAGATGTATTTTCGGGTTTCTGGACCAAACGCCTCGTTTCACTCGAGATTTGATCCAGTTGCTGTAAGAAGCTGGTCCAGAGTTATATTTTAAGATTTTTTAATACAAGGTGATTTGTTATCAACATTATTCCCAAATCAATGAATAAACACAAAATCAACAAAATATGATTTTCTAAAAGAAAATCATATAGTTTGATTCTCCCGCATCAAATTTCTATATGTCTCAGTCTAATACATTCAACATTGTATGGATTTACTACTTCCCGGTATCTATGTTTTAATCTAACTATATGAGCACCACAACCTACACATATTTGATATTTTGCACTTGTACCTTTTCCACAGTTTAGACACGGTAAAACTTTACTTTGCTTTAATCTATATTTGTGGAGGCTGCAATAGTTTGAATGTTTTGTAGTTTTGTTTTTACAAGGCTCGTGACATCCAACTTTGAGAAATTGATAAATGTTTTTAATTTTTTTAGTGTTTTCCATTTTCTTTTTCTTGTTACATGAAATCTTTTTTTATATTAAGAAAAAATATTTTTAGTATATAACAAATATAAGTACTGCAGACGTGAAATACATTTTACAATTACACCGGGATGGAATAATTAATGATGATCAGCTTAGAAAGATGGTAGATGCTCTCAAAGAGCCTCCAAAAGAAACTCCCAAAGAAGTTCCAAAGGAAGCTTCAAAAGACGTTAATTCTCAAGAAATTAGAAAATATACACAAGAGACGGCGCAATAAGAAACAACGTAAACGAGAAAAACAGAGATATGCTAAATTACAAGAAAATGTTATAAATGAACTGAAACAAGTTTTAAAGATAGAAAATCTAAAAAAAGTATCCCAGAATTAAAACTGGTTGACAATCCAATATGTGGCTATTTCAAAGCATACGAGATATCTGTCGAGGGATACAAAGACCCTCAAAAAATATTCCATGATAAGAAATCCATTATTACAAAACAAATCATCAAAGAGCTAACAGAGACGAATGGATTAAAGTTTCAATTAGGTCCCACTGTAAATCTATTTAAAGATGATGGGGCTACCAAAATATATACCACAGTAGTATTACACAGCAAACAAAATGCAATATTTTACTCTGAGAAAATAAATGAGTTTTACAATGAATCATCTGCTTATATCCAAGAAGGTCTTGACAGATTTACAAACACAGCATCAGGATTGGAGATTGATCACTGTGTTAAGTTTTACTTGAATATTGCAAAGTATGAACCATTAAAAGGTTCTTCATGTATTCCTCTGCCCAAAGCAAAAGCTGAGAAGAAAGCAATAATAAATGTAAACAACAATGATGATAAATGTTTGTTTCATGCAATAAATTCTGCTCTTAACGCTGTCACAGATCACGCCGACAGATTATCAAAGTAACCTGATATATCGTTTTTGAAAAAAGATGACATTGAATTTCCCACTCCAATTTCTCAAATTCCCAAAGTAGAGAAACAAAACAACCTTGCTGTCAATGTTTATGGACATATCATAACACGACAAGGAAAAAAGGAAAAGATAACCGTGTGTATCCATATCACATATCAGAACAACCAAAAGATTATCGAGCGAATTAATCTGCTCTTAATATCTGAAGGCATTGAGGTTGGACCAAAGAAATTAACAACAAACTATCACTATTACTGGATTAAAAATCTGAATAGACTACTCTATGACCAAAACAAACACCATGGTCAAACGTACTTCTGTGTTCGTTGTCTTCACGGCTTTTCTGGGAAAGGACTACTCACCAAACACAAGGAAGACTGTGATGGTATCAACAAAAGTCCTTGTAGAATAGAAATGCCTCCAAAAGGTAAACACATCATATTCAAAAACTATAAAAACCAGATGCATGTCAAAAAACATGCAAAACAATCATCCCTGTTGTATTCCATAACATCAAAGGATATGATAGTCATCTCATCATGCAAAAAATACACAAAGCATCAGGTGATATTACATGCATCCGAAACAATGCTGAAAAATATATATCATTTAGCATAGGTCAACTCAGGTTCTTAGATAGTTTCCAGTTCATGGCTTCGTCTCCGGAGAGATTGGTTGATGCCACGGATAAATCTGATTTCAAAATTACCAAAAATCAGTTTGGAGAACAAACAAATGTACTTCTGCGGAAAGATGTTTACCCGTATGAATATATGGACAGTGTAAAAAGATTTGAGGAAATACAATTACCGCCTATAGACAAGTTTTACAGTAGTCTCACAGATGAAAGTACAAGTCCTAAGGATTATGAACATGCTCAGAAAGTATGGAAAAATTTTAACTGTTAAACTCTTAGAGACTATCACAACCTTTATCTAAAAACTGATATCACTCTACTGACTGATGTATTTCAAACGTTTAGGAAAACATGTATGAGTGCATACAAACTCGATCCCTTGCACTACTACATAGCCCCTGGCTTATCTTGGGATACACTACTCAAATACACAAAAATATATTTGGAACTACTGACAAACATAGACCAGCACCTATTCATAGAAAAAGGAATGCGTGTTGGAATAAGCATGGTATCAAAAAGGTATGCCAAGGCAAACAACCCACACGTGGTTGATTATAACCCTAATAAAGAAAAAAACATATAATGTATTATGATGCTAATAACCTTTATGGTTGGGCGATGAGTCAGCCGCTACTATACTCCGGATTCAAGTGGTTAACTTCAAGCAAGAAAGGATATCCAAAACCAAAACAAGGTAAAGGACAAATACTAGAAGTGGATTTGGAATACCCCAAAGAACTTCATAAATCCCAAAATGACTATCCACTTGCACCTGAAAGAGTATCAGTTAAACAAGAATGGTTGTCAGAGCTGCTAGAAAATAACAGCATGATAAACATAGAGAAACTTGTCCTCAATATTATGGACAAACAAAAGTACGTTATACATTATAAAAATCTGCAGTTGTACCTGTCTCTTGGCATGAAACTAAAGAAGGAACACCGGGTATTAGAGTTTAATGAAAAAACATGGATGGAACCATATATCCGTTTGAATACAGATTTCAGAAAAAAAGCTAAATCAACCTTTGAAAAAGACTTTTACAAGCTAATGAACAACTCTGTGTTTGGTAAAACAATGGAGAACCTCCGCAAACGAGCAGATATAAAAATAGTGAGAACAGATGAAAAATGAGAAGATAAGAAAAATAATAGCCAAGTCCAACTTTAACAGACGTATAAAGTTCTCAGATGACTTGTCACCAATACATGTAAACAAAACAAAGCTAACTTTAAACAAACCAATCTATTTTGGGATGTCAGTACTGGACTTATCAAAGTACATGATGTATGACTGGTACTATAATACTCTAAAGAAAAGATACGGAGATAAATGCACTTTACTATACACAGATACTGACAGCTTGATGGTTGACACTAAAACAGAAGATGTGTACAAAGACATGCAGGAAATGAAACAGGAGTATGATATGAGTGATTACCCTCTGGAAAATCCACTGCATGATGAAACAAACAAAAATGTAATAGGCAAGATGAAAGATGAGTGTGCTGGTGTTCCTATAGTTGAGTATGTCGGATTAAGACCCAAGCTATATTCTATCTTGAGAGCGGATGAGCAGATCATTAAGAAACCAAAAGGAGTAAAAAATATGTAATAAAAAAACATATAAACTTTAAGAACTACAAGGACTCACTATTTGACAAGAAAAAATACTCACATGAGATGATATGATTCGCCCACAAAAGCATCAAATATATGGTATGACAATAAATAAAACAACCTCATCCCCACTTGACACCACAAGATACATTACACCGGATGGTATCACAACCAATGCATATGGGTTTGATCCTTAACAAGCCAAAGACGGTATCACGACATACGCGTTTGGGTATCAGCAGGAATAATAAGTAGTTATTCTTTGACAAATCCTCTCGGTGATGCTGGTGCTTTCAAATAATATACTCTTATACCTTGCGTCACTATATGACTATTAATCTTGTGAATATCTACACTCCATACTGGGTCAGTTGCTCTGCGTCTTCCACCCTCTTGTTCTCCGGGCTGATATAGATATCTCACCCTGGCATTCAGACAGATAGGATCATTTTTTAATGTTTTCATTTCAATAGGAGGGGGCTTTTTTGTCTCCAAATGTATTGCTTTTATAATTCCTGGTCATCTCTTTGCCCACTCTCTGTTGCGTTTGTGTGAATCTATTTCCTTAACATACTGATAGCCAAACAATCTTTCAGCTAATGTTCTGTTAAATCTTTCCACTATAGCTTGGTCTCTGTGTATCTCTCTTCTGCCTCGTCTGATATTTACATTGTGTTTCGTCATCCACTGAGATACTAAACCCATGCATTCTCTGCCTGGGTCAACTTGTAATAACTTTGGATATTTTAGATGCCGACTGTATATTTTCTCAAATGCTTTAGCAACTTCTTTACTATCCTCGGAAGTCAGTGGCTCTCCTTCTTTGTATCTACTCGCAATATCAACAACAGTCAACGCATACTTATATGTCTTGCGACCAAAGCCCACAGTGTCATGCGGCAGGAAAAACAAATCAGCTTGATACACTTCATTCTTAGTGGAAACATCAAACCTAGGCCTAACTATTTTCTTTGGTGCGGGTAAATAAATCTGCCACACAGCTTGTTTCTTTAAACATGATAATGCCTGTCTCTCATTGACACCAGCCTCCTTTGCTAACTTCTTAACTGCTGTATAACCTCTCCAAAATCCTTTTGGGCTGTCTTTTCCATTTTTTTGCTATCAAAAATTAAAATTATATAACTATAAAGAAAACAACTATATCAATTTATACGCCACAAATCCAGTTGCAGCCATACCTATCACAATAAACATAATCTCTCTATTTTGTTGGTCTTGCGATGGTGTATAGAAATCACTCAACGTAGGCTCTAGTTCCGAAGGCAACTGTTTACCAGTTATATAATAATATTGCTTCATAGCCTGGTCCACATCATCAAATGTCTGCTCTGCATGATGCTCCTTCTGCAGTTGCTCATTAATAAAATATAATCTCTCTGTTCTTGTTTTATTCTACGCCGCTTGTGCTGCTTCCAATTGCTCTACGGTTTTGTCATGTCTTTGTTTTTCCGCATCTGAATTACTTCCCATTTTTGAAAACAGATAATTTGAACCGCTAAACGCCAATGCATTTGTTAATGCGCCACCTATCATCATTGCTACTGCACTCGCCATTTTTATATACTTTTATTTTTATCCAAATTACTTCATAATATCCGCAGGAATAATACCTTGCTTAACCAGCATATCCTTTGTAGCCATTTTTAACAGTATATCTCTGGACACCATCCCAAAATCTCCCATGCTAAAATCCACTTTAGGTGCTGGTCTTTTTAGCAGTTTTCTGCCCATCTCAGAATATCCAATAGTTAGAAGTGTTTCCATTCCATCGTGATAAAGCATATTTATAATTTGTTTTCCGTCAATACTTGTTGCCATTTTTTGTATATGATTACAAGTTTTTTTTAAATAAATTAATTGAAGGCAAATAGGTCTTCTTCTTAGGTAGCCTGGAAACTTGCATAGCAACAGGCTCAACAGATTTCTTGTTATAGATATACAATAATAAATACTGATAAAGAAATATAAAAAGATCGGACAGGGAAAGTAGCATTCAAGGAGGACAGTAAACCACAAAACACAGAAACAAACACGCAAACTGACAAACAAGAAGGCAAAAGCAATAATAAATGCAAACGACATCATAAACACAAAAAGGGTTGACAATAGGGCTACCGCCTTGGAACGTGATCCTTTGAGAGCAACAATTAAGAGAATAAAGCAGCAGACTCGGTTGTATTGAGTCTGTTCATGAGAAGTAATGAAAGAAGCAACACTTCTCACTCCCCCTAGCACCGGATTAAGCGGTATTCTGCTTCAAAGCTACCTATATTGTGCTCGTTGGTCTCAATTACCAGTAAAAAATAACACTACTGATTCAAACCAACCCAGCAATACCCAATACCACACACAGTGGAATATAATGTTTATGTACATTTAGTTTAATGTGTTTCTCTGGTTTCTCTTCACCTATTGTTATTTTTGTTATTGTTTTTTTTTTTCATTTGTTTCTTCATTTGCATCTTGCTTTACCTGAAACAAACGCTTTGCCTTCCTTGCCGCTGCTCCCTTCTTCCCGGTCTCTATCCGTTTTGGATTTTTTACTTTTTATTGTGTAGCAACAGGTTGCGTAGCATATTCACTCTCTTGGTTCTCAATCATTTATATTACTGTCTGTATTTTTATTTTTATTAAAATCAATATGTCTAACAGTTGTCAGCATTGCTGTAAATGGCGCTAAATATATTCCATACTCATAATACAACTCGCAACAAGCATTTGTTAAAGTATGATTTATAAATGGGTCTTCCTCCAAATCTTCTATCAGTTTTGGTGGATTGATTACATTGAAATATTTTGATACTCCCATCACATACAAGTTAATAAAATAATTGCCTAAAGTCTTGGTCATGCTTATCCCAAGCCGTGCTTCATATCTGCAGTAAAGTTTGTTAATTTCATCTGGAGACATGCCATCTATATTCGTGAGTTGTAGGTCTCTACCCAAATATTGACGGCTACCACTGCCAGCCACTACGGCTGATAATCTTTCTTTGTTTGTGTCTTGTGACTCGGAACCCTGTTCCGTCTGTTCCGTGGAACTCTGTTCCGATATGATATCTTGGAATAGTTCTTCCGCATTCATTTTTATATTAGTAATTTTACTTTTTATCTTGAAATAAATATAAAATACAAAACAACCAGCTGTAATATTCACCACGCAACTAGTAATTGTTAGTATTGTTAATCCTGTTAGTAAAGACGGCAAAGAAATGCTACAAGAACTGTTGCGTTTATTTGTTTCTATTAACATCGTTAATTTGCTGCAAGCATTGCTATAAGCATTACTATATTCCCCGATATTTCCATTATATTTCCATTTCAGTATTGCTATTAACATTGCTACTTTGCTGTTAGTATTACTATTAGCAACAAAGCATTGTTGTTAGCAATGCGTAATACATAGTTATTATACAACAAGCCAATAGACAAAAGGTTGTTCTGTCCTCAATATTAACTTCGAATATTTAGTCTTTGCTAAAGCTTTTCTTATTTTGGTTCTCTCCTCCAGCGTCGGAATAATCATCATTCTCTCTCAAACAAATTTCATAACTATCTCTGTCTTTGGTGCAAAACATACACAACCATTTTGCTTGATCCCTCAAATCTTTCAATACAGAATTATATCTCTGTGTAATGACCCACACTGATTGTTTGGCGTGACGACCAGAAAATGACAACTCTGACAACATATCTTTTTTCATTGATAATTCTTTTGTGGCTGAGCAATCATCAATGATGTATAGTGTGGGCTTGCCAGCATATATTGAAAAATAAACGCAACAGTTCTTGTAGCATTTCTTTGCCGTCTTTACTAACAGGATTGACATTTATTAATTTTTTATCCCTCGGATGTCTTACATCAACTGTCCAGGGTCTATTTTTATAAGCCTCGTTCCACTTTATAGTCGGACTTAATATAATTATATTTTCAAAAACTCCAACATATCAAGAACGAACTCGGTCTTACCACAGCCTGTTTGACCACAGATAATGGCACTGTGTGGATATTTAGGATATTTAGTATTGTACTTCTTTCAATCTTCCATCTTCGAAAATGATTTGCGCATCATATATTATATATAGATACATATTTAAAGGTTGATCTGCTTCTGCTTTTTTTATTTATTTGTATCGTTATGCCTGCACTGCCGTTTTCTATTGTTCTTCCACTGCCGTGTAATAAATTGTCATCGCATGTTCTAAGGTCAAGCCACAAAGCATATGATTTTGATTGATAGGTCTCAGGAGAACCATTGTTAAAGTATGTCCCTCGCCACTATTTCTGTCTCTTTGTTTCTTTTTGATGTTAAAGCAAAATATTAGTTGATTTCATCCCATTGTTGATATGCCTTCATGCCCTGACTATACATCTGATTTGGTACTCTATTGTCATTCCAACCTTTTCAATCTTTGGGTTGTGAATAGGATTCCGTGTTTGTTCTGTCTGGGTCTTCAACCAGCATTAGAATACCTTTCATGCTCCGTGCTGGTACATATAGGTCGATATTCCAAAGGGTATCAGATTTGTTTGCTGTTATTTTTGTATATTGCAAGATACGGTCATACATAAATGATATCTTACCATTGGTTTGTTGTCTTATTTGTCTGGTTAATTCAGCATCACTAACGAAATCAAATTCAAAGCAGATATTCTTTATTACATAATATGCATCAGCATCACTACTACTAATAACTTTATTATAATCGTTAAACGTTAATTCATATTCTAACTTATCACCAAGCCCCGCTTGATAAAATGGCATATGACTTTCTAACAGTTCAAAGTCCAGTGGAATAAAAAATATATTTCCATAAGCTGCTGCTACAGCTTCATCCTCGAAGTCTGCGGAAGCATCTCCCGCACCAACTCTATGTTTTAGCATGTTTGCTTTACCAGCAATACCTTCGTAAGCCATGTTTAATCGTTCGGTAGGGCCTTTCCATATATCTACATAACACTGATATATATCAATGTCGGCTATTGTCATGACGTCGTTGCCACTTATTTTTATTGTCGTTTTCTTCACAATTGCTCTGCCCAGATTCTGGTATATAGTAGCGTTGGGGTCTTTGCTGCTTTTAAGTTCTATTTCAAAGGCAAGACGAGCAGTACGCGGAACTTTCACATCATTAACTTAGATCGGGAAATCTCACATGCAGTTGCTGGTTTTCGTCTATTATTGACGGATTATTAGTTATTACTACACTTCTGCGGATGCCCTTGACACCACGAAGTTCTCTTAGTTTTCTATAAGGGTTGAGTTTGTTTCCGTAAGCTGACATTGTTTTTTATTTTTTGAATATATTTTTTAAAATAAAATGAAATAAACAATGGCTGATGGTGAATTTGAGATTGACAATCCTATGTTTGATAGAGATGATTATGACTATGACGAATTACCTATGGTGCCTGATGAGCCTGTTCAAAGAAGTCATTTTAGTCAAAGCGACCATCTTGCTGAACTTAGGGATGAGCTGAGAGAAGTCACACTTGAAACACACAAGAAACATCTTGTAAAATCCTTTTATGATGAAATAGGAAAACGATATAAGATGGCACCGGACAAACTGGATTATGACCAGTTTAAAGTATCAGATGATGGTAAAACATTAGACTGTGTTGTTGGTGGTAAAGAAATAAGAATAACTGCCAAACCAGGTGTAACAACATTCCTTTCCCTTGGTTCTTTGTCAAACGAATATAACAGGGCTATTGGCTCTGTGGGAACAATGGCGGTAAGACAATTTTTGAATTTGCCAGAGTATAACAGTAAAACAAAATTATCACAGAGAGCTCGACAAGCGTTGGAGAGCACAAGAAACGATTTACCAGATAATATGGATGCTATTCCATTTCAAGATTTATCACATATCATGGATAACACAGTACAGTCACTTTATAACTGGGATGAGCGTCCTGGTGTTGAAACACAAACAGATATAGACAAGCGTGAAATGGATGGAATAGTAAAAGCGATGACAATTGCCAAGGAAGAACTCAACAATAACTTTGCGAAACTCACACAATTACATAAAGACATAACAAAAGAAAAAACAAAATTTAGAACAAGCTAAGGCTGACGATGATGAATTCCGGATAAATAGAATTTGCGATCGCATCGAAGACCTTGAAGTTAAGAGAGGAGCAAGAATGGATGCTATCAATGAAAACAGAGAGGCATTTCGTAGTCAGGTAAGTCGAATAAAGGAAACAATAAACATAATGCTAAAAGAAGACACCACACTCGGTGAGAGGCTGCAAACATTATTCAGTGAGCAAGGTATCACCATTGTTAGTATTTTGACTGCTGTTGGTATGATTATTGGTGTTATTGTTCAGACCAGTCATACAACGGGTGGAGTGACAAAACCTGCACCGTCTAAACCAACAGTTGGTGCAAAAGAATGGTTAAAAAAAGTAATCTTGGTAAACTTCTTGCTGCACTTGCTGGGAAAGCTGCTGCAGCACTTCCAGGAATTATTGGTTCTATAGTGTCATGGCTTCTGTCTGCTACAGGTAAAGTTGTTAATTGGTTTGGCAACAATCTATGGGCACTGCTTGTTGCCGTTGTTGGGTTACTATATGTAGCAGCCAAAGAGTGGTTCAATAAATCTCATAAATGAGTAATGCAGTAATACCTACTACGATACTGCCAACAATTATAGTTGTTTTGTTATCTTCGTGTTCAATCGCTATTTGTTTCACCTCTTGTTCCACAGGAACGTTTGGATGCCCCACACTTTATATATCAATGATTTATCAAAGTCAGAATGTTCCGGCAGAGATTTCTTTGTTGTGGTACCTTGAACAGGATGTGTAACCTTTGGTGGTACTGGTTTTACATTCACACCATTATTCAATCCTAATGCTTGCGCATCATTTGCTATTACACTTTCATTATTGTAGTCTTGTATTGTTCCGATTCTTAACTCCATGTCACTCGGAGACATGTACAATCCACTTCCATAGACAAAATCTACTTTACTTCTTGCGTATTATAGAGTGTTTTCATATCTTCAAATTTGACTGGGTAAGTCAATGGGGCTGTTTATTGCGTCCTCTACATTTGCCAGAAATTGTTTTTGAGCATCAAATGTCGTTCGATTTCCAAGTATATTTGTTCATGTTTGTGATTGTGAGCCAAGGATTGCCCAGCAGTATGTTCTTATGCTGTCATGTATGCGTTCTTCTCCAGGTCTTGTAAAACCAGATGAACTATCTATTATAAAAGTAGACCAACTAGCTTCAGAGCCTTGTGCTATGTAGTCAATGTGGTATGTTGTATCGCTCTCGTAAACTGTAAAACTCATCGTTTTGTTGCCGTAAACAGAATGTATTGGGTTTAAAGGATGATAACCACTATTTGTCCAGTAATTATAAACTGTTCCGAGACCATCATTATAGCTTTGTTTCTGTCTCCAGTCAGCATAAATATCAACGTTGAACTCCTTACATATTCTCTCGTATGCGTTTCGGTTATATGTGTTATTAAACGCATACTCATTTGAGTCTTGCTACACCCATCTCAAATAATATTCTTCTAACTTGGTAATAGACATGAAATCGAAATAACGAACCAACCAGGGCATCAGCTTTCAGATGATTGTTGAAATCAATGCCACATCCAGTTGTCAAATTACCAAATAGAAAATTCAACCGGTTCTGCCAAAATAACATCCAATCTGTTCTAAGGCGTAGGACCATAGCATCTGATTTGACGTATGGGAGTTTGTATTTTTCAAAGACTTTGGGGAATGATGCTTTAAAGCCTTTACCCTCTGATGTAATAACTATGTTTTGATGTATTACATCTATCACTTTCTTGCTGAATTATATTTGAATTCTTTAAAAATCATTTTTATTTGTAATTTTTTATATATATTAAAATAAAATGTTTCATACACTTTCAAACATAGACAACTCTATTAATTTACAACAGTATATCGATAATAGAGATGGAGCTAAGCGCGTTGGATTAAAGAGTTTTATATACACTATCGGTTGGCATAATATTAATCATGAAGTCATAAAGAGAAAAACACCAGACCATAAATATCATATACCAGCCGGATACTATAACTTTTGGCAGATATATTTAAAGGGCTGAATATTACCCTAACCGTTGATGCGCATAATGGTATAGTCTCTTTGGAGACGCCAACAGAGACACGATTATCATGCTGTCTTTCAGAAATGCTTGGATTCAAGGACAAGAAATGGTTGGAAGGAACTCATATTGGAAAACAATCAACTGATTTAGCTCCTTATACGCAGCTATATGTTCATCTGGAACAAGTTAATACTAGGAGTAATTATTTCAATGGTGCGCCATGCACTATTATAGGGGTTATACCTGTCGTAAATAAGCAGTTTTGGGATATTGTATATACACGTTTTTGCTTTGAATATCGCTGTTTTCAAATGGTGTAATTACTGAATTAAAAAAAGAAGTCAGAGATGAGCATGGCAAGAAGATACCTATGAGTTGCGTTTTAGAATATATTTAAAAATTATATTTTTATAAAATTAATGAGTATATTTGGAGCAACACAACCTGAGAAAACAGAAGACTTCGGGACTTTAACCAATCATGTTCTAGATTTACATAGGCGAGTTGTGCCTATTGCTAACCAATTCGAGCAAATGAGACGTAAAGTCGTAATCTTAAATATGGGATTATTACAATATTTGCGGAGACTTAGGGTGCACATTGGGTGGGTAAAGTACTCTCATTTGGTAATGTTGGAGGAGGAGGAGGAGGAGGAGGAGGAGAAACAAATGTGGGGTATGTAATGACACGCCGTGGGCGGATTGTGGGTATAGGTTTGGCGAGTGAACGAATAAGGGGTGATGTGTCTGTAGTGGTCTATGTCAATGGTGTTGAAGAACCAAATTATGGTATAACGCTTAACACCATCCCACGCAAACACGATAACTTTGATAGACCTTTAGATATTAGTGCTGGTTCTGCCATTAACTTTGTATGCAAGATTGCCAACGCTAACGTTGTTAATACGGTGACATCATTATCAATTGAATTAATTTAATTTTATAGGTTCTTATTTAAAACAAATGAAGCAACCAACAGCACCAAGTTTATATCCTGAGTTGCCAGTGGAAGACGGACATAATTATAGATTACAAAAGATTTCAGAGATTGAACAGAAATTAATTACAGAGCGAGATGCACGCAAGTGTCTTTATAAAAAATATAAACGTGTTATTAATATCACAGATGGAATTGACACTACCTTAATATCTGCAAGTGTTATTATGGCCGGGGTTATTTTGGCAGTGCCTGTTATGCTCCCTTTGGAAATTGCTGCCATTGTTTGTGGGACAACAGGTGCTTGGCTTGTATTAAGTTTGTCAGACGCAGGCTTAACACAAAAGCTCAAAAACATTATGAAATAAAAACTTTGGCAGAGTCTAAGTTGAATAGCATAAAAAAATTGATATCGAAAGCATTGAGTGATGCACAGATATCTGAGCAAGAGTTTAAGTTGGTTTTGGATGAGTTGGATAAATAGTATTGTTTGAAACAGGACATCAATCAAAAGAAACTTGAAATAAGTGAAGTTCAAAAAAAGAACTAGCGGAGCAGGGAAGAAAGGAAGCAATGGCAACCTTACAAAAAAGTCTAAAAAGTGTGTAATTTATTGTTTTAGCAATGTGTTTGAGTATGATCCACCACCTTTGTATAGTTCTTAATTCTCTCGGAGAATCAAACTATATGATTTTCTTGAATTTTCTTTTAGAAAATCATATTTTGTTGATTTTGTGTTTATTCATTGATTTGGGTTTAATTTTGATAACAAACCACCTTTTATTAAAAAATCTTAAAATATAACTCTGAACCAGCTTATTTCAGCAACTTGCGGTAAGCGCCGTATATATATATATATGTATTTTCAGGTTTCTGGATCAAATCTCGAGTGAAACGACGGATTTGGTCCAGAAACCCCAAAATACATATATATCATCACCAAGTTCAATGAAATTTCAAATATATGTTCAAATATATGCGCCCAAATAAAATAAAAAATAAAATCGCAATGTCTCAAAGAAACTTCTCATGTTTAGGCGGGGACCCAAGCCTGAAAAATAACGAAAACGTTTACCCGGAAAGATATACTCCTGATTTTTTAAAAATTAACAGATGGGGGTCTTGTACATATGAAACCACTGTATGTACTTCTGGCATACTTTGCATTTCGTAACAGCATCGCGATTTCTACGGTAACCCATTCGTACCAAGCCAATATATGAAAATCGCTGAACAAACATTCAAAGGAAAATAAAGTAATTTGCACACATCCTTTCAGGCAAATACAGTTTCAGTATTTGAAACCTATATGTGTATATGAAATATCAAACTACAGAATCAAGACCTGATTATGTTACATTTTACTAATTTTAACAAGAGTTATAGACCTTTTATGAATTTTGTTTTGTCCTGTGCCAGGGATAATGCGAGGGATAATGATTGTTTCCTACTTTCCTTTGAAATATCATCAATAACTGTGTAATATTCTAATTGAACAAAGAGGATATCGTCCTCTGACTAAGGAGTGTGATTGTTTTCACGATGATTGTAATAAATAGCATTTGATTTTCCATGCTTTTGGGGGTAATATTATTAAGGTCTTGGTTTTGTTTGACAATGAGAACAATTGAGGAGTGGTTTACAAAGTTATCGCTCTTGATGTTTGCAAATATTTAAATTTCAGACTGAGTACACGGCAACTACAGTAAACGAGTTCTGATTCTCACTAATATTTAGTTGAAGGGTTTTGGACAATTACACTATGTGGACTTGTCACGTAGTTGTTTTCGAAGCATTTATATTCATATAAGATAATATTTTTTACACATATGGAACTGGTTAAGTATGACACTACTGTTTATAGACAAATTGTTGGAATCCCAAATGAGAACGAAATGTGCAACTCTTGTTGCAGATTTTTTTTTGTTTTGTTATGTTAGAGGTTTCATTTTTAGTCTTTTACCAGATACGCTAAGGCAGATGTAATTGAAGCCTTTTATTATACCTCGTTGTATATGGATGATATTTTGGACAATTACAACCCTTTCTTTTCTTTACTACATATACTTTCTTTCCAAAGAACTGCAGTTATTTTAATGCATAATTATTCAATAACTTTAAAAAAAGCAGAAAACAATTTTTTATTTTTGTTTTTTGAAAATTCGAATGCCCGGATGTCACGATAATTATATGGCGGTTCCTATTACCGGCTTCGCGGCGACAACATAAAATACAATTAGTAATTACTATACTGGAAATTACAATTATTATTTAATCGGTGTTTGTAAAACGATTTACGATTCTGCTGTTGATTATTAGTATATCGATGAGTTTTTTAGTAAAAATAAGCAAACAAATTGTAAAGAATTCCGGGTCATAAACCTGTTGTTAGTGCTGGGGATTATGGGTATCCAAATTATTTATGTCGGTCTCAGGAGAACTGATTTTTTGACAACAGAAACGGAAAAACGTTTGATTAAATGCATTAAAAGTTTGAAATCCATATTTTTTTCCGAAATGTCAGTGATTCATTTTGCTCTGCGTCCCGCGTCCTAGACGCACATTTTTTCAGAGGACGCATCATTCTTAAACATGTGCGTCCGATGGACGCATTGCTCGAAAATTGTACAAGTGGTAAATAACCGTTTTCGATGTGATAACAAGAGAACAAATATAACACGACACCGGTTAAAGTAGAACGCAATCACAATGTAGTACGCGTATTCTGATTGGGTAAAAGCTATTTGTCATCCAATCAGTAACAATGTTCTACTAACTGTTGGTGTTCGCTGGTATGGAAATCCCTAGACTGTGTCATGGTCCTTTGCGCTTCTCTGTTGAGATAACAGAATAGAATAGACTAGGAAATCCCGGATGATGAACACAAAATGCCACCGAAGAAAGTTATAAAAAATTACCCACAATTAAAATGTTTAAAGTTAAATTGACACTTGATTGGCATGTCAAACTACTCAGGACTAATTGAACTGTTTAAAATTTGTGTAGACTGTTTGCAACCATAAAATAAAGAAAAAATACAGAGAGTTTTATGATGGTGATTACCCGTTACAGAACCGAGACAACTGCGCCATATAAGCACATATTCTAAAAGAAATACTTTGAAAAACAAAGAATGGCAGCAATATATAATAAGGAATAACACGAAAATGATACAGTTTTGAAACTGTATGCACATATTTTGCTGATGTTTTACTGAACTGAATGTTGTTTAACGGCTCATCAACACAGTATAGGTTATTTAGAGCCGCCCCAGAGAGAGGGGAAGGATACATAGGAATCTACTCTTATTATCGAATAGATTCCTATGTTTTTTTAACATGCTCGGAGGATAGACCTGATACACGGGACCGCCCGGTTTACGTCCCCATCCGACGGGTGAGGCTAAGGGAAAGGGTCTTGCCCAAGAACACTCCGACGGAACTCAGTGGCACCACGGAGGATTGAACCCGTGGCCTCCAGTTACAAATCTGCCGCGCTACCGACTTTCAACATATGTGAGTCCCAGCGACTCATTAAAGTAGACTTCAAAATGAATTACTGAATGTATTCATTATATTTATCAGTCATGACAAATTTGCACGGGAAAGATGCACTCGGCGTTTGTATTTTTCTGCCAATTGATTGCTTTTTTCAAGCACGATGTCGGACAAGTTGAAGTTGTCGGAAAATTTAGATTTGTTCCCAAAAAATAAATCGCCAAAGGTGTGAACTTATGGTGAATTGGATTCTACACAGAGTGACTTCCGTGTCCTTTCGCCACATAGATTCGCCAAATCAAAACATTGACTTGGCATAGATTCGCTTGGCACTCGATAGGGCCAAACTCAGCGAATCGAGTAAAGTGTGTGCTTCGCGTGAGCCGTACTGTACATGTTGCCCTCTACAGAGCTAGATTTAATACCTTTAATTAATACATTACCAATTATAATTTTGCAGAGACATGTGTTCTTGAAGGGAAATTTCCATTCATATTGATTTTCGCCATCAATCCATTTGACATCGTCCTGAAAGAGAATAAGGACCTTTAAGAGAACAATCATTTGATTCTTAGTATTTTACTCTTTTCACATGTTTTCATACTTCAGCTTCCAGTTGGGTAATGGCTGCTTGAACAATGTTGCTGCAAAACAGATAGTTAACCCACTCTTTCAATCTTGCGCGTTATGTACACAAATGATTAAATGGAAGTTATACAATTTAAGCGCTATAGCTACTAGAAGCGCTAGTTCAAGCTCAAATCAAGATGGATATAAAAATAGCTGGGGCCAGAATTAACGATTGTTTGTTTGCCGTCAACTGACTCAGGACTTTAGGTACTGCGAAAGTATGGCTGATGGGGTCATTGTCGTATTGTGTACTACAGAAAGGTACCCGAGGTACATCTATGTATACAGAAACGTACCCTAAAATCTTTGAATCCAGAACTATCCCCAAATATACAGAAACATAGCCAGACAAACAATATCTCATTGGCGGAATTGAAACAATTTAGAACTTGATAAACAACTACTTAAACAATATTGTTTATCATTAACTATTGCACTATTGTTCTTAAAAACATATTTAGGCTGCCATAGTTAGTAATGAAATCTAGAACGTATTGTCATAAAACCGGAAGTTGTAAATCATCAAACCCCGCGCAAAATGTAAACAAATACACAGCTTCAATGTCATTCAAGAATAGTTAATGAAGGAATCCCTGTACTTTTATTTCCGAAGCCCCCGCTGGAAAAACACACACACACACGCAAATTTGCATTGGGAATTCTGATAATCGAATCATCAAAAAGGGATATCAAAAATATTGTTTTTCAAAATATAAATTGGCACCATTAAAAACGTAAATACATTAAATATGTAAGCTAAACTTTTAAAAAAGTGAATCGTTAATGAAAGTTTCGCATTGTACTCTTGCGTTATTTTGTCTCGGGTACATTTATGTATATTTGGGGGCCTTTCTGGATTTCGATAATTTTCAGGTACATTTCTGTAAAGATAAATGTAACCCGGTTGCCTTTCTGTAGTACCCAGTACGACAATGACCCCATCAGCGAAAGTATGCTATCTTTTGGAGTGGATGAAAAGCCTTCGGCACTGTGTGCAGGGAGAGCCACACACATTGCATGCAAGATCTCACCGTAATTCTTAATTCAAACATTCTTTGACCCTAAAAGCCTTCTTTATTTATCTTTTTGTGTGTGGCTTTTTAAGCAGATGAAATATCAAAATCGTAAAATGGGAATGCAAGGTCAGAGAATGCTCGGATCATGGTGGAAAAAAAAAGTCTGTGTTAATGCTGTGTTTTTGCATGATAAATTCAAAGAAATGCACTAAATGGCATGTTTTACAGCAATAATACGAAGAAAATCATGGGCGCGGTCAATACCGAGAATATTGCAACATCAGGTTTTTTATATAGTACACAATAATACATCTGGCCCGCTTTAACCGCAGTTGATAGCAACGTTCTGTTATTACCGGCGAGTGTAATTTTAGTGTGGGTTATGAGTCAACCCTACAAAGTGTTTTTTTTGTATCACTATTGACAATCTTGAATTTATTAGGCAAATATTCAATAATGGTTGATGTGTTATGTTTGTCAACGATTTTTTTTTGTGTTTTATAAGATAAAAGTTACAGACATTGTCTCTTTCAATACCGAGCATAGACTGAAACGCGACATGCGCAGTGAAGCAGTCTATGCCTTAGTAGTATATAGTATCGTAGCATGATAAAGGGTCTGATTTTAATGAGATTGCTAGTATGTTGTAAATCAAGACAAAAAAAATTAATCTAGTTCGTTTATGAATGAGCAGAGCAGCAGATAAGCTTTGGAATTTAATTGGGTATTACCCCATAGTTTTGGTTTTAATTGTGTACTGGCAAAATTGAATTGAATGGATATTGTTGAAAAATGTCTTAATCATACAGGTAATACCCCTCATTTTCATTTTAACTGGGTATTTACATATTTTAAGCAATTTAAGTACATGTATGCATTACTATTCAGTTGATTACATGCCTGGTGGTGTTACTAAAGTTTTAAGCAGATAAAAATCAGCCATGGAACTCTTGTTTCCAATTCAGTGGCCCGTGTGGTTGCCGGGGGTCCCGTTTGGTCACGGGGCAAAGAATACGGCCACTGCAGATCCCTTTGGAGGGGTAGGCAGAGGGGTAGAATCCCCCCAAATTCATGTTCATTTCATCACTTTTTGTTCATGTTCATTAAAGGTCTTCATCATGATCCCTGCATTGTTTCAGGTGCTATCTCGCTCGCATCAAAAGAGCAGTGGCAGAAAAATAATAACGTGGCTCCAGCGTAAATGGAGTTTCTACGATAGAATTTGCAGCAACTCTGCAGTTCAGGGTGAGAAGGTTCTAGGCCCATTTTCCATATTTTATCTCGATGTACATGGAAGATGAGCCTGGCATGTTCATTCCTTTTAGGCGCCATATAACCTTTTCATGTGTTGGTGCGCCTTAAAACCCCAATTCAATTCAATTCAATTCCAATTCAGTGACCTTTTTTCTTTTCTAATAAATTCGACTGCTGGTGTAAGCCGTTGCATTCATTCTAGAATCGGTGAGTAACAAAATGTCCCATAAAATTCCACTCACTATTTTTGGTTCGCTTTGATTTGATTCGTTTTCAATCATTTTTAATTGGGTGTTTATGCAAATACGTCTATACTATGCCTATCTGTTGCTCTGAATGATTTTTTGTTGAGATCAGTGTAAATGCATGATATGATGATACATCTGAACTATAAATATAAACTGCTGTAAAGTTGTATTGAAAAAAAAGAAAATTCAAAGTCCTAAAATAATGTAAATCTATTAAGTTGAAGACGTTATTAGATTGTAAGAATTAAGTTGTTATTAAATTAAAACCACAAAAAAATGTTGTTTTTTTACCCTTCATTTTAGATCCGAGCCACTGGCTCATGGTGAGGTATTGTCATCAATTTGTATGTTGTCTGTTTTTATGCCCCAGGTCTCGAAGAGCCAGAGGTCATATAGTGTTCAAACCGTCTGTCCATCCGTTCCAGGCCATAACTTATAATATTGTATGTTCTAAATTAAGCCCCCTGTCTTGAAGATATAATGTATAGTGTTTGGACATAGTGATAGTCATTCGGTCTCGATGTTCATGTCCTGGCTAAAACTTCAATAACGTTTGTTCTATTACTGTCAAACTTACCGCAATGAATAACCATCTTGTAATGATGTGCATAACACAAGATCTGTAACTCTGTCTTGCAGTTCTGTGGATACCAGAGTTATGCCCTTTACATGTCGCCTACGTCTTAGGGCTCACTTTGTCGTCTGTCATCCGTCAAACTTTAAGTAACCTGCAACCTTACCTTGGCCAAAAGTATTTCACATATGTTCATAAAACTTCAGACAGTTCTTCATCTTAACTTAAAGCTGCTTAAGTCTATATTAATTAATTTCCTCTTTGTAGGCATGTCTTTATTTGTAACTTCATGTTCAACAGCTTATTGGGTATTTAACGCAGGACATCATTTAGTTTATAGACACAAATTACGTCAGAAAACATACATTAACATGACGTCATTAACTTTGTTATACCACTAGTGGAATATCAAAAATATTGAATGGTGTTATTACACTCCCACACCGCATGTTATATGATAAATATATTTAATTGCACATAAAATTTACAACTTTGTATATTTAAACATTTAATCACATATTTAAAACATGGTGTATGTATACATTTAATCACACCGTAAATTTGCTACATGGTGTATATATACATTTAATCACATCTTAAATTTGTAACATGGTGTATGTATATTTAATCACACCTTAAATTTACACCATGGTGTATATATACATTTAATCACACATTGCATTTACAATATGGTGTATATATACATTTAATCACACATTGCATTTACAATATGGTGTATGTATAAATTTAATCATACCGTAAATTTACAACATGGCGTATATATACATTTAATCACACATTGCATTTACAATATGGTGTATGTATACATTTAATCGCACCTTAAATTTGCTATATGGTGTATATATACACTTAATCACACCTTAAATATGCTACATGGTGTATGTACACATTTAATCACACCTTAAATTTGTAACGTGGTGTATGTATACATTTAATCACAACTTAAATTTAAAACATGGTGTATGTATACATTTAATCACACCTTAAATATGCTACAAGGTGTATGTACACATTTAATCGCACCTTAAATTTGCAACATGGTGTATGTATACATTTAATCACACCTTAAATTTAAAACATGCTGTATGTATACATTTAATCACACATTGCATTACACTATGGTGTATGTATACATTTAATCGCACCTTAAATTTGCAACATGGTGTACGTATACATTTAATCGCACCTTAAATTTGCAACATGGTGTATGTATACATTTAATCACACCTTAAATTTGCAACATGGTGTATGTACACATTTAATCACACCTTAAATTTGCAACATGGTGTATATATACATTTAATCATACCTTAAATTTAAAACATGGTGTATGTATACATTTAATCACACCTTAAATATGCTAAATGGTGTATGTACACATTTAATCGCACCTTAAATTTGCATCATGTTGTATGTATACATTTAATCACACCTTAAATTTAAAACATGGTGTATGTATACATGTAATCACACCTTAAATTTGCTATATGGTGTATGTATACATTTAATCACACCTTAAATTTACAACTTGGTGTATATATACATTAAATCACACCTTAAATTTAAAACATGGTGTATGTAAACATTTAATCACACCTTAAATTTAAAACACGGTGTATGTATACATTTAATCACACCTTAAATTTAAAACTTGGTGTATGTATACATTTAATCACACCTTAAATTTGCTATATGGTGTATGTATACATTTAATCACACCTTAAATTTGCAACATGGTGTATGTATACATGTAATCACACCTTAAATTTACAACTTGGTGTATATATACATTTAATCACACCTTAAATTTAAAACATGGTGTATGTATACATTTAATCACACCTTAAATTTAAAAACATGGTGTATGTATACATTTAATCACACCTTAAATTTGCAACATGGTGTATGTACACATTTAATCACACCTTAAATTTGCAACATGGTGTATATATACATTTAATCACACCATAAATTTAAAACATGGTGTATGTATACATTTAATCACACCTTAAATATGCTACATGGTGTATGTACACATTTAATCGCACCTTAAATTTGCATCATGTTGTATGTATACATTTAATCACACCTTAAATTTAAAAACATGGTGTATGTATACATGTAATCACACCTTAAATTTGCTATATGGTGTATGTATACATTTAATCACACCTTAAATTTACAACTTGGTGTATATATACATTTAATCACACCTTAAATTTAAAACATGGTGTATGTATACATTTAATCACACCTTAAATTTAAAACATGGTGTATGTATACATTTAATCACACCTTAAATTTAAAACTTGGTGTATGTATACATTTAATCACACCTTAAATTTGCTATATGGTGTATGTATACATTTAATCACACCTTAAATTTGCAACATGGTGTATGTATACATTTAATCACACCTTAAATTTAAAACATGGTGTATGTAAACATTTAATCACACCTTAAATTTAAAAACACGGTGTATGTATACATTTAATCACACCTTAAATTTGCTGTATGGTGTATGTATACATTTAATCACACCTTAAATTTGCAACATGGTGTTTGTATACATTTAATCACACCTTAAATTTACAACTTGGTGTATATATACATTTAATCACACCTTAAATTTAAAACATGGTGTATGTATACATTTAATCACACCTTAAATTTAAAACATGGTGTATGTATACATTTAATCACACCTTAAATTTAAAACTTGGTGTATATATACATTTAATCACACCTTAAATTAGCAACATGGTGTAAATATACATTTAATCACATCTTAAATTTGCAACATGATGTATGTATACATTTAATCACATCTTAAATTTGCAACATGATGTATGTATACATTTAATCGCAAATTAAATTTGCTACATGGTATATTGATACATTTAATCACACATTAAATGTGCAACATGGTGTAAAATATACATGTAATCAAAATTAAACTCAATTAAATTCGACATAAAAGTGAAAAACTTAATTTAGATATTTAAGTGTAATTAAATTGCTCTTAAATCCAGCACATGAAATTTAAATATATTTAAGCATATTTAAGTTTTAATTAAATCCCTTATTTCATGCAGTGATAAAGCCTTCGGCACTGTGTGCAGGAGAGCCACACACATTGCATGCAAGATCTCACCGTAATTCTTCATTCAAGCATTCTTTGACCCTAAAAGCCTTCTTTTTTTATCTTTTTGTGTGTGGCTTTTTAATAGCAACCGCAGCTCATTTTTTAATGTCAATGGATTTAGTTGTTTGGGCTGAATGAATGCAGCACAAAACAGTTTAAATTACAAAAATATCTCAATTAGGGGCAAAGTTACAATAATTTAAAGTTATAAATTTTCGGTCGATTTTCAGAATTTTCTGCTTTCATATTATGAAATAACGCGTTCAATCGATGGCACCGAAAATATTGAAATTATTAATAAAATTGTTGTAACTGTTTTATTTCTTCAGATATCTGAACCAAACTTGGCATTATAATGTAAAAATGGATGCTGATTCAGATTCTGTACTTGTTTTTTAAGTATTAAGTATCTAGGGCTCCTATAAAATGAAAATAATATTAAAATAAAAAAATTTTTTAATTCATACAGATATTTGTTTTGAAAAAAGTCAATATGTTAGATCATACATGATTACATCATTTAAACATATATCTTATAAATATCACATATTACATTTCTGACACAGTCAAATATCACAGTTTAATTTCAAATTCAAGGTTAAAATAAGGGTTTTTATAACTTTTCATACAGAACAAATTTAAAGAACCACCATATACAATAGTTAACGTCCTGTTTTGTTGCAATAATTGGTGCTGAGGTTGGGAATGTTGGCAAAAATGCATGTTTCTACATGACTGATTAATATGTCTGCATCAATATTTTGGATTGTTAAGTCAAAGTCTTGACAATATGGCCCCAGATACTTATCCATGATTGTTAGGAAGATGAAAACGCATGATATAAACCTGAAAATAAAATATAAAAAAATATCTATTTGTGTTCACTGATATCGAATTGCATTATATATTTTGTTGTTGTTTTTTGTAAATAAACACATTTATTTATTAAATTAAAACAGATTAATCAGTTTAAACTAATTAGAAGTCATTTGCTATTGTTAAACCAATTATATTTTATAAGTGGAACAAACTAGTAGTTTTCGTCCGAAATAGTGTAACGTCCGAATACTATGACACTTATATTTTTCGGCCAACAACGATGACGAAAACAGATTTTAAAACTGCTATACAGGGTCAAATTTTTCACTTTTTTTGTGACAGTAATGTGTTTTACTTACAATAAAGTCAATTTCATCGATTGGTTGTAAAATTTTACGATTATATACCGAAAATAAAGAATTATTGGTAATTTACACACCACTCAAATGTTTTTGAAAATCGTACGAAATACGTTCAGCAGATCAGGTATTTAAAACTCGTCAATTACATCATTATTTGTGATAAATCAAGCTGTTAAACAAAGAAAAACACTACTTAATATATTTTATTATAAAATAGCGATTCTAAACAACAGACAAGTTGTTTATCGTACAGAAGAAAGCGTTTCATTAGCGACAGGTCGATTGGGATTTTTTTTTAAAATGGCGGCAATCACACCGCACTGATAGTCCGGGCCGCGTGACTATTTGAATTACGTTTTTCAAGTTTGGGGCTTATTGCGGGGGGCTAGAGTAGGGATAAATACAATAATATTTATATTTTTAGAAAGATCAGATTTAGCAGATTTTAATGGTGTATAGTAATTTTGGATTTACTTTCAACTTTTTAAAGCAGACGTCCTTGAATTTGTGGTGTCCTTGAATATTTGGCCGTTTAGGTTAAACTAATCTTCCCTAAGGCCCTCTTAATCATTTAGCAATATTCAAACCCATACCATAACACCACCCCAGTGCATAAGTCAATACCTTCATCAACTGATTTTATGATTGACATATACAATGTATGTGTAGCAGGATCTATTGACCGGACCCTTGGTCGTGTGCCAAACTAGTCTATGGGTTCAAAAATGAGATATATGGTCCTATCAAAACAGCATACTTATCCATAGCAGATAAACCGCTTCGTGGACACGAATAACTGTATTATGAGAAAATACGACAGCTGCAATCTACATTATACATAGCATATAGGCTCTGTAGACGTAACCCTGGCCATATAAAGTACTTGGTACATGTCCATGCGTATTACTTATCCATTGACCGATTATATATATTTTAATACTAAGAACACAACTTAAAATATTAATCATATATCTTACTCGAGAACATGAATGAGCTTAGATAATCTATTGAAATAAGTTGTTATACGTGATAAATGATGTTCGCACACAATTATGTTGAAATTTTACCATAAAGGGAGGTAATTGACTTTTACAAAAGTCCCTTTTAAATGTTATGTTGGCATAACTGTAGGGTTTAAATCAATTGTGTAAGAACAATTTATACTCGAAATCAATATATACACATCATGTATATATTGGGCCGTTTAAGTAAACTAATCTTCCCTGAGGCCCTCTTAATCATTTAGCAATATTTGAACCCATACCATAACACCACCCGAATGCATAAGTCAACTGATTTTATTTTTGACATATACAACGTATGTGTAGCAGGATCTATTGACCGGACCCTTGGTCGTGTGCTAGTCTATTGGTTCAAAAATGAGATATATGGTCCTATCAAAACAGCATACTGATCCATAGCAGATAAACCGCTTTGTGGACACGAATAACTGTAATATGAGAAAATACGACAGTTGCAATCTACATTGTACATAGCATATAGGCTCTGTAGACGTAACCCTGGCTATATAAAGAACTTGGTACATCTCCATGCGTATTACTTATCCATTCACCGATTATATATATTTTAATAATAAGAATACAACTTAAAATATTAATCATATATCTTATTCAAGAACATGAATAATCTTAGATAATCTCTTGAAATAAGTTGTTATACGTGATAAATAATGTTCGCACACAATTATGTTGAAAATTTCCCATAAAGGGAGGTAATTGGCTTTTACAAATATCCCTTTTAAATGTTATATTGGCATAACTGTAGGGTTTAAAGTAATAGTGTAAGAACAAGTTTTGCTCTAATATACCCCATATACAATCTAGATTATTCCACTCAGTTACACTAATCTTCCCTGAGGCTCTCTTGATGAATTACCAACATTTCTTATTATTTTGAAATAAAATGGTGACTGGGTCCCTAACCCTGCATATATAAATATATAACCATTTTTAAAATCCTTCAAATGCTTATATATCAGGAACCGGAAGTCGGAGCATAGAATCGATTGCATTGATAGGTTCGGGTCTTAAAACATAATCCATAGCAAACAAGATATTTTAAAACAAATGTAGGGTTTAAAGCAATAGTGTAAGAGCAATTTATACTCGAAATCAATATATAGACATCATGTACATATTGGGCCGTTTAGGTAAACTAATCTTCCCTGAGGCCCTCTTAAGCATTTAGCAATATGCAAACCCTTACCATAACACCAGCCCAGTGCATAAGTCAATACCTTTATCAACTGATTTTATGATTGAAATATACAATGTATTTGCAGCAGGATCTATTGCCCGGACCCTTGGTCGTGTGCCAAACTAGTCTATTGGTTCAAAATGAGTTATAAGGTCCAATCAAAACAGCATACTGATCAATAGCAGATAAACCGCTTCGTGGACACGAATAACTGTATTATGAGAAAATACGACAGCTGCAATCTACATTATACATAGCATATAGGCTCTGTAGACGTAACCCTGGTACATGTCCATGCGTATTACTTATCCATTGACCGATTATATATATTTTAATACTAAGAACACAACTTAAAATATTAATCATATATCTTATTCAAGAATATGAATAAACTTAGATAATCTATTGAAATAAGTTGTTATACGTGGTAAATAATGTTCGTACACAATTATATTGAAAATTTACCATAAAGGGAGGTAATTGGCTTTTACGAAAGTAAGTTTTAAATGTTATGTTGGCATAACTGTAGGGTTTAAAGCAATAGTGTAAGAACAATTTATACTCGAAATCAATATATAGACATCATGTACATATTGGGCCGTTTAGGTAAACTAAACTTCTCTGAGGCCCTCTTAATCATTTAGCTATATGCAAACCCATACCATAACACCACCCCAGTGCAAAAGTCAATACCTTTATCAACTAATTTTATTTTTGACATATACAATGTATGTGTAGCAGGATCTATTGACCGGACCCTTGGTCGTGTGCTAGTCTATTGGTTCAAAAATGAGATATATGGTCCTGTCAAAACAGCATACTGATCCATAGCAGATAAACCGCTTTGTGGATACGAATAACTGTAATATGAGAAAATACGACAGTTGCAATCTACATTGTACATAGCATATAGGCTCTGTAGACGTAACCCTGGCTATATAAAGAACTTGGTACATGTCCATGCGTATTACTTATCCATTCACCGATTATATATATTTTAATAATAAGAATACAACTTAAAATATTAATCATATATCTTATTCAAGAACATGAATAAGGTTAGATAATCTATTGAAATAAGTTGTTATACGTGATAAATAATGTTCGCATACAATTATGTTGAAAATTTCCCATAAAGGGAGGTAATTGGCTTTTACCAATATCCCTTTTAAATGTTATATTGGCATAACTGTAGGGTTTAAAGTAATAGTGTAAGAACAAGTTGTGCTCTAATATACCCCATATACAATCTAGATTATTCCACTCAGTTACACTAATCTTCCCTGAGGCTCTCTTGATGAATTACCAACATTTTTTATTATTTTGAAATAAAATGGTGACTGGGTCCCTAACCCTGCATATATAAATATATAACCATTTTTAAAATCCTTCAAATGCTTATATATCAGGAACCGGAAGTCGGAGCATAGAATCGATGGCATTGATAGGTTCGGGTCAAAAAACATAATCCATAGCAAACAAGATTTTTTAAAACAAATGTAGGGTTTAAAGCAATAGTGTAAGAACAATTTATACTCGAAATCAATATATAGACATCATGTATATATTGGGCCGTTTAGGTAAACTAATCTTCCCTGAGGCCATCTTAAGCATTTAGCAATATGCAAAGCCTTACCATAATACCAGCCCAGTGCATAAGTCAATACCTTTATCAACTGATTTTATGATTGAAATATACAATGTATGTGCAGCAGGATCTATTGCCCGGACCCTTGGTCGTGTGCCAAACTAGTCTATTGGTTCAAAATGAGATATAAGGTCCAATCAAAACATCATACTGATCAATAGCAGATAAACCGCTTCGTGGACACGAATAACTGTATTATGAGAAAATACGACAGCTGCAATCTACATTATACATAGCATATAGGCTCTGTAGACGTAACCCTGGCCATATAAAGTACTTGGTACATGTCCATGCGTATTACTTATCCATTGACCGATTATATATATTTTAATACTAAGAACACAACTTAAAATATTAATCATATATCTTATTCAAGAACATGAATAAGCTTAGATAATCTATTGAAATAAATGCTTATACGTGATAAATAATGTTCGCACACAATTATGTTGAAAATGTCCCATAAAGGGAGGTAATTGGCTTTTACAAATATCCCTTTTAAATGTTATATTGGCATAACTGTAGGGTTTAAAGTAATAACGAAGAACAAGTTTTGCTCTAATATACCCCATATACAATCTAGATTATTCCACTCAGTTACACTAATCTTCCCTGAGGCTCTCTTGATGAATTACAAACATTTCTTATTATTTTGAAATAAAATGGTGACTGGGTCCCTAACCCTGTCTATATAAATATATAACCATTTTTAAAATCCTTCAAATGCTTATATATCAGGAACCGGAAGTCGGAGCATAGAATCGATGGCATTGATAGGTTCGGGTCAAAAAACATAATCCATAGCAAACAAGATTTTTTAAAACAAATGTAGGGTTTAAAGCAATAGTGTAAGAACAATTTATACTCGAAATCAATATATAGACATCATGTACATATTGGGCCGTTTAAGTAAACTAATCTTCCCTGAGGCCCTCTTCATCATTTAGCAATATTTGAACCCATACCATAACACCACCCGAATGCATAAGTCAGCTGATTTTATTTTTGACATAAACAACTTATGTGTAGCAGGATCTATTGACCGGACCCTTGGTCGTGTGCTAGTCTATTGGTTCAAAAATGAGATATATGGTCCTATCAAAACAGCATACTGATCCATAGCAGATAAACCGATTTGTGGACACGAATAACTGTAATATAAGAAAATTCGACAGTTGCAATCTACATTGTACATAGCATATAGGCTCTGTAGACGTAACCCTGGCTATATAAAGAACTTGGTACATGTCCATGCGTATTACTTATCCATTCACCGATTATATATATTTTAATAATAAGAATACAACTTAAAATATTAATCATATATCTTATTCAAGAACATGAATAAGCTTAGATAATCTATTGAAATAAATGCTTATACGTGATAAATAATGTTCGCACACAATTATGTTGAAAATGTCCCATAAAGGGAGGTAATTGGCTTTTACAAATATCCCTTTTAAATGTTATATTGGCATAACTGTAGGGTTTAAAGTAATAATGAAGAACAAGTTTTGCTCTAATATACCCCATATACAATCTAGATTATTACACTCAGTTACACTAATCTTCCCTGAGGCTCTCTTGATGAATTACAAACATTTCTTATTATTTTGAAATAAAATGGTGACTGGGTCCCTAACCCTGTCTATATAAATATATAACCATTTTTAAAATCCTTCAAATGCTTATATATCAGGAACCGGAAGTCGGAGCATAGAATCGATGGCATTGATAGGTTCGGGTCAAAAAACATAATCCATAGCAAACAAGATTTTTTAAAACAAATGTAGGGTTTAAAGCAATAGTGTAAGAACAATTTATACTCGAAATCAATATATAGACATCATGTACATATTGGGCCGTTTAGGTAAACTAATCTTCCCTGAGGCCATCTTAAGCTTTTAGCAATATGCAAACCCTTACCATAACACCAGCCCAGTGCTTCAGTCAATACCTTTATCAACTGATTTTATGATTGAAATATACAATGTATGTGCAGCAGGATCTATTGCCCGGACCCTTGGTCGTGTGCCAAACTAGTCTATTGGTTCAAAATGAGATATAAGGTCCAATCAAAACATCATACTGATCAATAGCAGATAAACCGCTTCGTGGACACGAATAACTGTATTATGAGAAAATACGACAGCTGCAATCTACATTATACATAGCATATAGGCTCTGTAGACGTAACCCTGGCCATATAAAGTACTTGGTACATGTCCATGCGTATTACTTATCCATTGACCGATTATATATATTTTAATACTAAGAACACAACTTAAAATATTAATCATATATCTTACTCGAGAACATGAATAAGCTTAGATAATCTATTGAAATAAGTTGTTATACGTGATAAATGATGTTCGCACACAATTATGTTGAAATTTTACCATAAAGGGAGGTAATTGGCTTTTACAAAAGTCCCTTTTAAATGTTATGTTGACATAACTGTAGGGTTTAAAGCAATTGTGTAAGAACAATTTATACTCGAAATCAATATATAGACATCATGTATATATTGGGCCGTTTAAGTAAACTAATCTTCCCTGAGGCCCTCTTCATCATTTAGCAATATTTGAACCCATACCATAACACCACCCGAATGCATAAGTCAGCTGATTTTATTTTTGACATATACAACTTATGTGTAGCAGGATCTATTGACCGGACCCTTGGTCGTGTGCTAGTCTATTGGTTCAAAAATGAGATATATGGTCCTATCAAAACAGCATACTGATCCATAGCAGATAAACCGATTTGTGGACACGAATAACTGTAATATATAAGAAAATTCGACAGTTGCAATCTACATTGTACATAGCATATAGGCTCTGTAGACGTAACCCTGGCTATATAAAGAACTTGGTACATGTCCATGCGTATTACTTATCCATTCACCGATTATATATATTTTAATAATAAGAATACAACTTAAAATATTAATCATATATCTTATTCAAGAACATGAATAAGCTTAGATAATCTATTGAAATAAATGCTTATACGTGATAAATAATGTTCGCACACAATTATGTTGAAAATTTCCCATAAAGGGAGGTAATTGGCTTTTACAAATATCCCTTTTAAATGTTATATTGGCATAACTGTAGGGTTTAAAGTAATAATGAAGAACAATTTTTGCTCTAATATACCCCATATACAATCTAGATTATTCCACTCAGTTACACTAATCTTCCCTGAGGCTCTCTTGATGAATAACAAACATTTCTTATTATTTTGAAATAAAATGGTGACTGGGTCCCTAACCCTGTCTATATAAGTATATAACCATTTTTAAAATCCTTCAAATGCTTATATATCAGGAACCGGAAGTCGGAGCATAGAATCGATGGCATTGATAGGTTCGGGTCAAAAAACATAATCCATAGCAAACAAGATTTTTTAAAACAAATGTACAGTTTAAATGTTTGCCCTTAACCCATAAATAATATCATTAACCCAATAAACGCGAATTTGTCCATACCAGCTCATTTAAATGGACACAACCAGAACAAAATGACTTAGATACATCAAAAGATCGAAGAGAAATTTAGTTTTAAATAAAAGCAATATTGGTGACTGGGTCCCTAGGGTTAGGTTTGTAAAATCCTAAAACTGTTTATATCTTAGGAACCGAAAGTCGGAGCCTAGAATCGATGGCATTTATAGGTTCGGGTCGAAACAAAAAATTCATAGCAAACAAGTTTTTTTAAAAAATACGTATATTTCAATTTTTTTAACCTTACCATCTAAATATTATCGATGGCCCAGAAAACGCGAGTTTACCAGTAAGACCACAGTTAAATGTATACATCCTGAAAAAATTCTTTATATAGCTCAAAAGATCGATGAGAAATTCAATTTTTTAAAAAAATATTGGTGACTAGGTCCCTAAAATTGTTATGGGCCAGGGTTAGCACTAAAAGTTCAAACACTCATAACTTTGCCCATATAAGGAAATACTACAAAAAGAACACAAATAAATATTCAGCGTAACTAATTACCTACATTTCATGAGTTTGCCAAGGTCGCAAAGTCGTTTTAACAGGTCATTTTTTACTTAGAACTACTTCAACTTTGGCACGTGCCTAGAGCACGGATATTCGTTTTTTTGTTGCGCTTTTTAGCAGCCTTTTAGAACTTTTAATTTTGAACAAAATGTATTAAACGGTTCTTATGCCGAGACATCTCATTACTGAGATATTAAATAATTAAAAAGGTCATGTCTTTATCTTGACATTTTTTCATCTATAAATTGGTCTAAGGATAAAAGTAAACTAGTCATACAGTAGAATTTGCAATAATCTACAAATTGCTCATTGGGACTACCCAATTATATTTACAAATGGCTGTGATATGACTTCCGGAATGATTACTATCAAATATATATAGGGACGAAATCACCAAAAAAACTAACTTTAGGGACGCTATCACCGGTATTGTTAAATTCAGTATAACTAGGTCAAATATTAATACTAAGAAAAGATTCTTTCGTATGTTGTAGGGATAACGAATACGCACATATTGATATATAAAACATTAAAATCAAACAAGGATAACACCTTCTAATATGCTAACCCACGATTTTGAAGATAAATAAATTTTGTGAATGGTCAACTTGAGAATATACCTAGTACCCATTATAAAGTCTTAAAAAATAACTTTTTTTTAAAACCCCGGGGTTGTGCAATCGGTTTCTAAGGGTAATAAAGACCCAAATATACTATAAATGGACGTTAAAATGGGATTCAACCCTGGGAAAGGGGTCAATAGGGTTGGATTTGAAAACTTTTTGACCCAACATTTGGGGAAATCTTAACTAACCCAGGGTTCGCACTCAAATATAGACTAAACTTGAGGGTTTTCGATCGTATGTATTGTTATGTAGGTTTAACTCTTAAACCCGGTTTAATAAAAAGATAATCCTGAAAAAACGTGTTTGTTATGGTGATGTGGTCCGCGAGACCATTATTAGGGTTAGGGTTAGGGTTAGGGTTAGGGTTAGGGTTAGGGTTAGGGTTAGGGTTAGGGTTAGGGTTAGGGTTAGGGTTAGGGTTAGGGTTAGGGTTAGGGTTAGGGTTAGGGTTAGGGTTAGGGTTAGGGTTAGGGTTAGGGTTAGGGTTAGGGTTAGGGTTAGGGTTAGGGTTAGGGTTAGGGTTAGGGTTAGGGTTAGGGTTAGGGTTAGGGTTAGGGTTAGGGTTAGGGTTAGGGTTAGGGTTAGGGTTAGGGTTAGGGTTAGGGTTAGGGTTAGGGTTAGGGTTAGGGTTAGGGTTAGGGTTAGGGTTAGGGTTAGGGTTAGGGTTAGGGTTAGGGTTAGGGTTAGGGTTAGGGTTAGGGTTAGGGTTAGGGTTAGGGTTAGGGTTAGGGTTAGGGTTAGGGTTAGGGTTAGGGTTAGGGTTAGGGTTAGGGTTAGGGTTAGGGTTAGGGTTAGGGTTAGGGTTAGGGTTAGGGTTAGGGTTAGGGTTAGGGTTAGGGTTAGGGTTAGGGTTAGGGTTAGGTTAGGGTTAGGGTTAGGGTTAGGGTTAGGGTTAGGGTTAGGGTTAGGGTTAGGGTTAGGGTTAGGGTTAGGGTTAGGGTTAGGGTTAGGGTTAGGGTTAGGGTTAGGGTTAGGGTTAGGGTTAGGGTTAGGGTTAGGGTTAGGGTTAGGGTTAGGGTTAGGGTTAGGGTTAGGGTTAGGGTTAGGGTTAGGGTTAGGGTTAGGGTTAGGGTTAGGGTTAGGGTTAGGGTTAGGGTTAGGGTTAGGGTTAGGGTTAGGGTTAGGGTTAGGGTTAGGGTTAGGGTTAGGGTTAGGGTTAGGGTTAGGGTTAGGGTTAGGGTTAGGGTTAGGGTTAGGGTTAGGGTTAGGGTTAGGGTTAGGGTTAGGGTTAGGGTTAGGGTTAGGGTTAGGGTTAGGGTTAGGGTTAGGGTTAGGGTTAGGGTTAGGGTTAGGGTTAGGGTTAGGGTTAGGGTTAGGGTTAGGGTTAGGGTTAGGGTTAGGGTTAGGGTTAGGGTTAGGGTTAGGGTTAGGGTTAGGGTTAGGGTTAGGGTTAGGGTTAGGGTTAGGGTTAGGGTTAGGGTTAGGGTTAGGGTTAGGGTTAGGGTTAGGGTTAGGGTTAGGGTTAGGGTTAGGGTTAGGGTTAGGGTTAGGGTTAGGGTTAGGGTTAGGGTTAGGGTTAGGGTTAGGGTTAGGGTTAGGGTTAGGGTTAGGGTTAGGGTTAGGGTTAGGGTTAGGGTTAGGGTTAGGGTTAGGGTTAGGGTTAGGGTTAGGGTTAGGGTTAGGGTTAGGGTTAGGGTTAGGGTTAGGGTTAGGGTTAGGGTTAGGGTTAGGGTTAGGGTTAGGGTTAGGGTTAGGGTTAGGGTTAGGGTTAGGGTTAGGGTTAGGGTTAGGGTTAGGGTTAGGGTTAGGGTTAGGGTTAGGGTTAGGGTTAGGGTTAGGGTTAGGGTTAGGGTTAGGGTTAGGGTTAGGGTTAGGGTTAGGGTTAGGGTTAGGGTTAGGGTTAGGGTTAGGGTTAGGGTTAGGGTTAGGGTTAGGGTTAGGGTTAGGGTTAGGGTTAGGGTTAGGGTTAGGGTTAGGGTTAGGGTTAGGGTTAGGGTTAGGGTTAGGGTTAGGGTTAGGGTTAGGGTTAGGGTTAGGGTTAGGGTTAGGGTTAGGGTTAGGGTTAGGGTTAGGGTTAGGGTTAGGGTTAGGGTTAGGGTTAGGGTTAGGGTTAGGGTTAGGGTTAGGGTTAGGGTTAGGGTTAGGGTTAGGGTTAGGGTTAGGGTTAGGGTTAGGGTTAGGGTTAGGGTTAGGGTTAGGGTTAGGGTTAGGGTTAGGGTTAGGGTTAGGGTTAGGGTTAGGGTTAGGGTTAGGGTTAGGGTTAGGGTTAGGGTTAGGGTTAGGGTTAGGGTTAGGGTTAGGGTTAGGGTTAGGGTTAGGGTTAGGGTTAGGGTTAGGGTTAGGGTTAGGGTTAGGGTTAGGGTTAGGGTTAGGGTTAGGGTTAGGGTTAGGGTTAGGGTTAGGGTTAGGGTTAGGGTTAGGGTTAGGGTTAGGGTTAGGGTTAGGGTTAGGGTTAGGGTTAGGGTTAGGGTTAGGGTTAGGGTTAGGGTTAGGGTTAGGGTTAGGGTTAGGGTTAGGGTTAGGGTTAGGGTTAGGGTTAGGGTTAGGGTTAGGGTTAGGGTTAGGGTTAGGGTTAGGGTTAGGGTTAGGGTTAGGGTTAGGGTTAGGGTTAGGGTTAGGGTTAGGGTTAGGGTTAGGGTTAGGGTTAGGGTTAGGGTTAGGGTTAGGGTTAGGGTTAGGGTTAGGGTTAGGGTTAGGGTTAGGGTTAGGGTTAGGGTTAGGGTTAGGGTTAGGGTTAGGGTTAGGGTTAGGGTTAGGGTTAGGGTTAGGGTTAGGGTTAGGGTTAGGGTTAGGGTTAGGGTTAGGGTTAGGGTTAGGGTTAGGGTTAGGGTTAGGGTTAGGGTTAGGGTTAGGGTTAGGGTTAGGGTTAGGGTTAGGGTTAGGGTTAGGGTTAGGGTTAGGGTTAGGGTTAGGGTTAGGGTTAGGGTTAGGGTTAGGGTTAGGGTTAGGGTTAGGGTTAGGGTTAGGGTTAGGGTTAGGGTTAGGGTTAGGGTTAGGGTTAGGGTTAGGGTTAGGGTTAGGGTTAGGGTTAGGGTTAGGGTTAGGGTTAGGGTTAGGGTTAGGGTTAGGGTTAGGGTTAGGGTTAGGGTTAGGGTTAGGGTTAGGGTTAGGGTTAGGGTTAGGGTTAGGGTTAGGGTTAGGGTTAGGGTTAGGGTTAGGGTTAGGGTTAGGGTTAGGGTTAGGGTTAGGGTTAGGGTTAGGGTTAGGGTTAGGGTTAGGGTTAGGGTTAGGGTTAGGGTTAGGGTTAGGGTTAGGGTTAGGGTTAGGGTTAGGGTTAGGGTTAGGGTTAGGGTTAGGGTTAGGGTTAGGGTTAGGGTTAGGGTTAGGGTTAGGGTTAGGGTTAGGGTTAGGGTTAGGGTTAGGGTTAGGGTTAGGGTTAGGGTTAGGGTTAGGGTTAGGGTTAGGGTTAGGGTTAGGGTTAGGGTTAGGGTTAGGGTTAGGGTTAGGGTTAGGGTTAGGGTTAGGGTTAGGGTTAGGGTTAGGGTTAGGGTTAGGGTTAGGGTTAGGGTTAGGGTTAGGGTTAGGGTTAGGGTTAGGGTTAGGGTTAGGGTTAGGGTTAGGGTTAGGGTTAGGGTTAGGGTTAGGGTTAGGGTTAGGGTTAGGGTTAGGGTTAGGGTTAGGGTTAGGGTTAGGGTTAGGGTTAGGGTTAGGGTTAGGGTTAGGGTTAGGGTTAGGGTTAGGGTTAGGGTTAGGGTTAGGGTTAGGGTTAGGGTTAGGGTTAGGGTTAGGGTTAGGGTTAGGGTTAGGGTTAGGGTTAGGGTTAGGGTTAGGGTTAGGGTTAGGGTTAGGGTTAGGGTTAGGGTTAGGGTTAGGGTTAGGGTTAGGGTTAGGGTTAGGGTTAGGGTTAGGGTTAGGGTTAGGGTTAGGGTTAGGGTTAGGGTTAGGGTTAGGGTTAGGGTTAGGGTTAGGGTTAGGGTTAGGGTTAGGGTTAGGGTTAGGGTTAGGGTTAGGGTTAGGGTTAGGGTTAGGGTTAGGGTTAGGGTTAGGGTTAGGGTTAGGGTTAGGGTTAGGGTTAGGGTTAGGGTTAGGGTTAGGGTTAGGGTTAGGGTTAGGGTTAGGGTTAGGGTTAGGGTTAGGGTTAGGGTTAGGGTTAGGGTTAGGGTTAGGGTTAGGGTTAGGGTTAGGGTTAGGGTTAGGGTTAGGGTTAGGGTTAGGGTTAGGGTTAGGGTTAGGGTTAGGGTTAGGGTTAGGGTTAGGGTTAGGGTTAGGGTTAGGGTTAGGGTTAGGGTTAGGGTTAGGGTTAGGGTTAGGGTTAGGGTTAGGGTTAGGGTTAGGGTTAGGGTTAGGGTTAGGGTTAGGGTTAGGGTTAGGGTTAGGGTTAGGGTTAGGGTTAGGGTTAGGGTTAGGGTTAGGGTTAGGGTTAGGGTTAGGGTTAGGGTTAGGGTTAGGGTTAGGGTTAGGGTTAGGGTTAGGGTTAGGGTTAGGGTTAGGGTTAGGGTTAGGGTTAGGGTTAGGGTTAGGGTTAGGGTTAGGGTTAGGGTTAGGGTTAGGGTTAGGGTTAGGGTTAGGGTTAGGGTTAGGGTTAGGGTTAGGGTTAGGGTTAGGGTTAGGGTTAGGGTTAGGGTTAGGGTTAGGGTTAGGGTTAGGGTTAGGGTTAGGGTTAGGGTTAGGGTTAGGGTTAGGGTTAGGGTTAGGGTTAGGGTTAGGGTTAGGGTTAGGGTTAGGGTTAGGGTTAGGGTTAGGGTTAGGGTTAGGGTTAGGGTTAGGGTTAGGGTTAGGGTTAGGGTTAGGGTTAGGGTTAGGGTTAGGGTTAGGGTTAGGGTTAGGGTTAGGGTTAGGGTTAGGGTTAGGGTTAGGGTTAGGGTTAGGGTTAGGGTTAGGGTTAGGGTTAGGGTTAGGGTTAGGGTTAGGGTTAGGGTTAGGGTTAGGGTTAGGGTTAGGGTTAGGGTTAGGGTTAGGGTTAGGGTTAGGGTTAGGGTTAGGGTTAGGGTTAGGGTTAGGGTTAGGGTTAGGGTTAGGGTTAGGGTTAGGGTTAGGGTTAGGGTTAGGGTTAGGGTTAGGGTTAGGGTTAGGGTTAGGGTTAGGGTTAGGGTTAGGGTTAGGGTTAGGGTTAGGGTTAGGGTTAGGGTTAGGGTTAGGGTTAGGGTTAGGGTTAGGGTTAGGGTTAGGGTTAGGGTTAGGGTTAGGGTTAGGGTTAGGGTTAGGGTTAGGGTTAGGGTTAGGGTTAGGGTTAGGGTTAGGGTTAGGGTTAGGGTTAGGGTTAGGGTTAGGGTTAGGGTTAGGGTTAGGGTTAGGGTTAGGGTTAGGGTTAGGGTTAGGGTTAGGGTTAGGGTTAGGGTTAGGGTTAGGGTTAGGGTTAGGGTTAGGGTTAGGGTTAGGGTTAGGGTTAGGGTTAGGGTTAGGGTTAGGGTTAGGGTTAGGGTTAGGGTTAGGGTTAGGGTTAGGGTTAGGGTTAGGGTTAGGGTTAGGGTTAGGGTTAGGGTTAGGGTTAGGGTTAGGGTTAGGGTTAGGGTTAGGGTTAGGGTTAGGGTTAGGGTTAGGGTTAGGGTTAGGGTTAGGGTTAGGGTTAGGGTTAGGGTTAGGGTTAGGGTTAGGGTTAGGGTTAGGGTTAGGGTTAGGGTTAGGGTTAGGGTTAGGGTTAGGGTTAGGGTTAGGGTTAGGGTTAGGGTTAGGGTTAGGGTTAGGGTTAGGGTTAGGGTTAGGGTTAGGGTTAGGGTTAGGGTTAGGGTTAGGGTTAGGGTTAGGGTTAGGGTTAGGGTTAGGGTTAGGGTTAGGGTTAGGGTTAGGGTTAGGGTTAGGGTTAGGGTTAGGGTTAGGGTTAGGGTTAGGGTTAGGGTTAGGGTTAGGGTTAGGGTTAGGGTTAGGGTTAGGGTTAGGGTTAGGGTTAGGGTTAGGGTTAGGGTTAGGGTTAGGGTTAGGGTTAGGGTTAGGGTTAGGGTTAGGGTTAGGGTTAGGGTTAGGGTTAGGGTTAGGGTTAGGGTTAGGGTTAGGGTTAGGGTTAGGGTTAGGGTTAGGGTTAGGGTTAGGGTTAGGGTTAGGGTTAGGGTTAGGGTTAGGGTTAGGGTTAGGGTTAGGGTTAGGGTTAGGGTTAGGGTTAGGGTTAGGGTTAGGGTTAGGGTTAGGGTTAGGGTTAGGGTTAGGGTTAGGGTTAGGGTTAGGGTTAGGGTTAGGGTTAGGGTTAGGGTTAGGG